>JACJUY010000287.1:49031-134986 GCA_014220935.1 Platorchestia sp. MABIK
TTAGCGAGCCACAACCTCTCTTTAGCGAGCCACAACCTCTATTTAGCGAGCCACAACCTCTATTTAGCGAGCCACAACCTCTATTTAGCGAGCCACAACCTCTATTTAGCGAGCCACAAACTATATTTAGCGAGCCACATCCTCTATTTAGCGTAGTATTATAGATAAGAAAAATGCAAGAATAAATCATAGTTAGTGACCTAAAATCCCATTTATAATGATGATGCTGAATAGACGAAAAATCCATAAGAAGCCTAAAATCATCACAACAGGAACGCAAAAATGGAAAGCGCCGGAGGAAGTTCCAAACTCCTCCAGCACATCAAGAAACATTGCTAAAATGTTATAAAAAACTACTTCACAATACGGAAACACCTTACGAAGCACATTAGCTTTCTCCTGATATCTGAACGCAGAAGCGAATTGACAACAACAGGTTACTTTTAGCCAGAGGTGCAGCAGTACATTAGAGGAGCTCGTCATGATCATAATGCGAAGGAGCTCGTCATAATCCAGCATTTGAAAGTCCTCGCCATCAATTCGCTCACCCCCAAATGGCGGGAGCGATGACCACAATGCTTGCTTGCGGCAGAGAAGCAACAGCTTACGTTTAGCCAGAGATGCAGCTGCATAACACCAATGCAGGGAAGCTCGCCTTGATCCAGCACCGTCGAGTCAGCATCAATTCACTCACCCCTAAATCGAAAAGGCGATGAGCACATAAACTCGTCGAGGGAAAGAAGCAAGAGCTCACCTGGATGCGATGGTTGCGCGAGTCCCCTATGATGATGAAGCCGTCAGCGTCGCACACCACGCCGGACGGGTCGCGGAACAGGCCGGGCTCTGAGCCGTACGAGCCGAAGCAGCGCAGTACAGTGCCGTCGTTCATGGATACCATCGCCACCAAGTCCAGACCTGGTTGTGAGGACGTGACACTATATCAGAACGGACACGAGAACTTCCGCATTTTTGCGTTCTTAGTAATAACGGAGAAGTATACTTGAGAGTCATGATAAACTTGACGTAAGAGAAGCTCTTCTGGAAGTAATGCTCAAAAATCGTAATAGTAGCGACAGTAAAGTTCTAGATCTTTAAGTAAATTCAGCTCGTACTTTTAATTAGGAAATACAGAAAAGATGCTTCAGGCCACAAACAAGAAAACATCAATCTAATATTCTCCATCAACACGGTAGCGCATTCTCCATCGAGAAGCACACAGCTCACTACTGTAGAACAAAGCTTAATGCGAGATTTTGCTGCAGTGAATTACTATCTGGTATTAGAAGTCCCTCAACGAAACGAAAGTCCACCTTTACACAATCAAAATATTCCACTGACTTTGCTCCTGCAAATTACTCTATAGAATTAAGAGAAGCCCTTGAACAAAAAGAATGTTGACCTACTTTCAATAAAAAAATTCACTGATTTTACTTATGCACATTACTATCTATTAGTAAGGGAAGAACCAGCAAAAAACGAAATTTATTTTCTTTCCATTAAATTTTTTTACAAGGTTGTGTTTAGTTCAGCTTAATAGTGTTGAAAAAATTCGTTCAAGTATGATTAAAATTTTGTAAAATAATCCTTTCGCCGTTTACGCTAATCGAGAGCACTCAACTGTGGGTAGAAAAAATTCGATGAGCAGACAAATATACAACAAAATACCACTGCAGTAGCAGAAAGTGCTTTACGGAAATTGAAATAAATGCCGAGACTGCACTTGACCGCTTGATTCAGCCACATCAAATTAACACAACATTCAATTTGAATTACCATTAATCCACTAATACGTTCCACATTTCCATTATCCCACATAAATCCCCAGACGCAAGGACCTCACTGAAAATAGTTTCAGTGCATCCAACACGATCGGTACACGACCTCACCATTAAAAACGAATAGAACACTTCAAATTAGTTAGGCTCTAAAGCTTGTACTACGATACCCATGCGTGAATGTCAATTAAGGATCTTTACCTTAAGATGTTTTTAAAACCAATGATGTTTATAGTATCAACTTCATTGTAAATAAAATAATTTTCTTTATTTCAAGTGGCACGAGTATCGTCTAACTTGAAATTGCAACACAACTAAACAAGATTGACCACGACCACCAGCACACTATTTAACTCAAAATAGTAATAACTAAACAAGATTGACCACGACCACCAGCACACTATTTAACTCAAAATAGTAATAACTAAACAAGATTGACCACGACCATCAGCACACAATCTAACTCAAAATAGTAATAACTAAACAAGATTGACCACGACCACCAGCACACAATCTAACTCAAAATAGTAATAACTAAACAAGATCGACCATGACCACCAGCACACTTTCTAACTCAAAATAGTAATAACTAAACAGGATCGACCACGACCACACTATCTAACTCAAAATAGTAATAACTAAACAAGATCGACCATGACCACCAGCACACTATCTAACTCAAAATAGTAATAACTAAACAAGATCGACCACGACCACACTATCTAACTCAAAATAGTAATAACTAAACAAGATCGACCACGACCACACTATCTAACTCAAAATAGTAATAACTAAACAAGATCGACCACAACCACCAGCACACTATCTACCTTGAAATTGCAACGCAGCTAAACGCAATAGACACGGCCACCAGCACCACACACAGAACACGAGTCAGACCCAGGTCGACGACAACGAGGACGTCGTTCTTATGGTAGGCGATGAAGCGCGGCTTGCTGGCCCTCCGCCGGTCCTCGCTGGGCACCAGGTCGAACGGCACGCGCGTCCTGCCGCCCGTGCTGAGGTTCACACGCGTGATCAGCGGCAGCGGCCCCGCGCCTGTCTCCACCGTCACCAGCATGTCGCTCTCGTCCACCGTCAGGCCTGGTCACGTGCACGTCTTTCAGTCACTCGTGCAGTGTTGTAGTGAACACAACGAGCCATTTGGCAAGAAACATTCCGATGCAGTGGGAAAGTTGTCCACATACACTTGCATTCAATGCAGACGGTCACTCGGTGTGCCTTAGGTCGAATTATCAAATGCCGGATGGTTTTAGCATCACAAGTGAGTAATGTAGGGCAAATTGCTAGCGCTTTGTTTCAGCATTACATTGCAAGGATACACATTATGTGATAATAAATAACCACTGAAGGTTGTAAGTCACAAAACTATAAGCTCATTCTGGCACACAAGTGCATAAAGAAACCAAAAACAAGTTTGAAGTGATCCATCGTAACGGTTGGCAGGAGTTACTTCTTATCAAAACAAAGTTGCCTTTGTAAATAAGCACAATGAAATTTTATTCTTCAAGAGAAATGAGTTAAAAAATTAATACCAGACAGGAAAAATTAATCAAAATAAACAAAACTTTGAAGAAATTAACTAGCAAATTATTCAAAGTTAATCATCAGGTCTTAATGAAGCAACACTAAACACTCATTTTCCCTATTGATCATAAATAAAACTGTCAACCCATTCCAAGAATTTACATTCACCACCGAAGACTGCTTATGAGTGACCATTTGCTTGGACAAATAAATACATTTTTAAAAATTGAAAATTTCACCTTTTATTGAAGATAGCTCTCTGCATAAATACTTAACACAACTGCATAACAAAAACTATACAAATCAAAGCGTAATAAAGAAAAAAATTCACTTGGAGTACATATTTATGAAACACATGGCTTAAGAAGTGACTGCAAATGATTTGTGAATTGATATTTACTTTCTGAAGATAACATCACAGCAGCAACACATAGAATGAGAAAAAACACTACATTTCCAATAAAGTTGATACATCACAGAGCTGGTTTATAAAAATATATGAATGATAGAAGTGATTGAGGAAAATATTCACTAACATTGACAGGTAAGCTAAACAACTCCCTACACCATAGCAAGGAAGAATATCAGACAGCTTTATTATGGCAGCTGAACAAAGTACAAGTCTCACGTATGAGCACATTCATTTTTCCAAAAGCTTCTGCAAAAAAAGCTTGATCAATTTTCAAGACTGATTCCATAATTTGGTAATTCTTTGCATTAATTTTAGTTAACCAAACTTCAATTCACAAATTACAAATTTGAACTTACCAAATGGTCTGCTCAGCTTTCTGATTAAGTCAACCTGCTTGCAGGCAGCATCAAACACATAAATGTTGTAGTTGTCTTTGACTGCAAAGACCGGCTTGCCACGCACGATGCATGCTGTAGGCTCAGCAGCCTCCCCCTCAGCACTGGGTTCACAAGTCAGCAGCACAGCAGCAGAGGGCTTCACCATTGGAGGACTGCCATTAAATACTTGCTTTGTATTGCCATTCTCTTCAAATTGCACCAAGCGGTTGTTGAAGGTGTCGCATACCAACACGCTGTTACTGTTGAAGGTCAGAAAATGTGTGCAACAAAATGACGTCTCACTAACTTATAAGGATTTTAAATTGCCCTCTGTGGTTGTTTACACATTGCATGTTGATTGAACAATGTCTAATGGAACTTTCAGTTTTGCTGCAGTAATGTAGAATGGTGAAATTTCAAACCAAAGTACAATTTATACAACTTTTTTCCAATTACACAAATAATAATTCAAATAACTGTACTACAACAGTTGGTACACAATCAAAATTTTAACAATGAATAAATAAGGAAATTGCTGTACTCAGTTGTTGGTCCCTGCTTACAATAGCAGATAGTTGCTGTCAAGATTGAGAGAAGTCAAACTTCAACTAGAAAAGAACATCCCAACATACACATATCCTGCAATCTGACTTTAACCAGGAATGATCTAGCAAAAGGAATATCAGCAGCAAATCTGTGATTTTAGGTAACAAATGTTTATCTATTAGTTATAAACAAAACCAAACAGGCTGGCTGAAAGGACAAACAGTTCTAGAAATTTACCTTAATCAATAAATAAAAAGTTAAATAAAACAGCATGTACGTTTCAACCAGTCATCAGTACTCACTCTGGAAGCTGCATAACACCCACAGGACTTTTCAAAGCTTGGTTGTGGGTTGCTCCTGCAGACTTCTGCATCCCGTATGTGTTAACACAGGTAGCTGAAAGCTTATCACGTATGAGCTGTTCCATGGAGTGAGGAATAGTCTCTTCCTCCTCTTTTTTGACTTCGACTTCACAGCTCATTTTTATTGCAAATGAGATAGTTGATCTTTTAATGATATAACAGTACAATGACCTTCTACAGATCTAAGTGTAATTGATAAACCAGTTAAATACAACTGAATATTATTTGCCAATCTATCCTAGAAATATACTATCAATACTAGATAGATCTAGTCATAAAAAGCAAGGCAGAAGTATAAAAAATTGTTCTAAAACATTAGAACTTAGTAAAAAATGAAATATCACCAGCAATGACACCATTATATCAAAGAAGAGGACATATTCAATAATGATGATATAAAAATGAGAAACTTAGTTTCACTGATGCAATGCACTGAAACTGGAAGTTGAAAAATTATTTTTCAAACATAGCACTTTATAACAGAAGAAAAAAGTAATAATCACTTTAATAGTTTTAAAAGAAGCTTACCAAGGTTTGAATTTTGAAACTAACATTTTTTTTGCATGAATCTAATTGAAATAATTTCTAATGAAGTCAAGAAATGGTCAGATTAACTAAGAGTATAATATCAGGGTTGGACAGCAATAATTAATGAATTGCAAAAATTGACCATTACTCCATAAAATCAATAAAATTTGGTATTGGTTTTTAAATATAGTTTAGGAACATATGGTTGACTCTTATATGTTATTTAAATTATTGTAAAATAAAGCTGTCTCCTATTCTTATGCTGACTACTGTAGGTCAAGGAGAAATGTAAAATTGCTCTGTTAAATCCATACATAATAATTTTCAAACATATGCAATATATCTACCTAGAAAAAATGTTCAACTACATGCAAGAGTCCATTCCATACTTGGACTAAATCTAAAAAATAGCACTGTATATGAGATACTTTATTAATTTATTGTTGAATTTGAATCTAATTGTACTGAAAGAATAACTTATGCTATAATGTTTACAGTAAATTAAATAATACAAAGATGATAACAAATTATAAAATGTATATATGTATGTAACAACATGCATAACTTATTAAAAACTAGGCAGAGGGCTTCAACTGATGCTTTTCTTTCATGGATGGATGTAGTATAAAAAATTGATTATTTAAAGTTGAAAAACTCCAAAAGTAGTATACAACAAATGTATATCGGCACTATTTCAGAAGACTACTTCCTATATGGCACTGGCACTACCCAGCCTTTTTGGCTTCTGGTTTTTAAAGATTTTTGCAAATTTAGTATTAACTGATTATCACTTGTTTACTGAAATTAGCCCTACATTTAAAATAAAGAATCACTAACTAGAAATTTTTTTCAAGTAAGATATGTATTTGTCTTCTATTTTGAACCGTGCATTCAAAAGTCATAATTTTAATTATTCATAATTATATTTCATACAATAATTATCCAAAATATTCATAATTATACATAAGTCTTGTATGATGTAGAGGAACATCTTCAAATAAATACACATATACTTCCATCCCAGTGTGCTCAGGTAATATCATGAATGCTGCTTAAAGGAAAATAAAGCATCTAAATAAGAAGCAAGACATGAAAATTCAATTTAGTTAATACTTTTGGCTTCTATACCAGTAACAAATATAAAATATTAACAAGATTCTAAGAACCAAATATACTCCACGGACATCAAATTTGCAAACTCGGCTCCAGGTATACTTTACGGACACCAGTGTTAATCCAAATAAAGTTTAAGTACACCCGTAAATTTTTGAATGTATCTATGCTATGGTGTTCTGCAAATCTTGACTGCAATCAAATCGAAATAATTCTTTTCTATAGTTAAAAAAACCGTGGTCTTTCTTTTAACTCACATATTGGGCAACCATTCCATTAACTTTGTTGATAAGGTGACCGGTCTCCATACTCAAACAATTGAAAGTTATTGGAATCAATTGGAATTGGAATATTTTATCAAGAAGGTAAATGGTTATCAGTAAAATTCTTCTATCAGGATATCTCAATGAATTCATATGATTGGATCATTTCTCATCAAACACTTTGAAAGTATTCTGTAACAACATTGCCACTCAGTATCCATTACAATAACAAACAATGATTCACTAATCAGAAAGGAAAATGTACTATGTATTTAAATTTTGACTGCCTCTTTATTATGCTTTCTATGCATTGCTTTTATAAATGGTTACAATTTTTATTTAATGTTTTTTTAATTATCATAAATATCACTCAAGTGTATATTAAGAACCTCAAAAAAACCCAGGTGTAGTTTATGGACACCAGATGGAGCTGGTATCTTTAAAGTATACTTGATCCAATTCTGATAAGCAAAAGGTCTTTCAATAATTTTTAATATCTTCAAAAACCAAACTAACTAAATGACTGGAGTTTTGCAAAACAAAACCATTCATTTCTGACACTCTATTAATTTAAAACAATACCATTTTACATAGAAACAACTTCAAAAACAAAAATTTCATGATCTAAAAACAACGCTTTCTAGGGAGAGTAAGTTTAGAAGAAACTTTAGCGCTTCTTTAATTTTCAAACAACAATTAAACAGACATTAATGACTTGTTAAGCATTCTAAGTTATCTAATATTAGAAAAATTTGTTACTCCCATTACTATCAAAAGTTAAAAGTAAAAATCAGATCAAATAATTAGTTTTGCTCTTCATAGTACATTAATACATAAGCATGATGCTAACGACTTAGGCTTCAAATCACAATCCGGTATAATTTCATGTTAGTTCTTAGTCACATGATTGTATACTTCAAAATTGCTTTCATTTATAAACGAAGATCTCTTAGCCAACATTAAACTTGAATGTTTTGCAAATAATCGGCAATTTTACCGATGGTAAACTTAGCAGATCTTCTTGATTGGGGTGAGGCCTTGCCGAGGCCTCTTAAAGTCTCGGATCTTCTGAACTAGAAGATTGTTGGACCTGAGAAGCTTTAAATGAAGCTATTCCAGTCGCGGTGACAGTCTTGTACATGGTACCGTGGTCTTGTACAGTTGAAATGTAACACTGGCAGAGAGCAGCAGCAAGTTTCTCACACACACATTTTGGTATATCGGAAAGAAAACAATTCAATTTTTACAAATCTCATCCTTTAACAGAAGCTATACTTTTAATGTTATCAATTTGAATCTAGTCACTCAGATTAAACTGTTTTATGATATTCTACGTTCTATTAAACTTAGCAGAAAAGCCGATCATGGTTCAATCCATACCGGTGAATGCTTCCGTTTTGAAATCCGCGAAATGCTAATAGAAAAAATATTTTTAAAATAACTCGTCTTTCGCCCAATTGTTGGTGTCAAGTTTATCGTATTAATCAAAATAAAATATATTGCAATCGTTGATATTAGTTACAATAAGCCCTATTAGTGACATTTTGACAAATTTCACACAAAAGCCAACAAATTTTCACACTTCTTATGAAAAACTTGTCCGTTTATTCGTAAATGTCATGTGTAATACCTTTGATGAAAACTATTTTTTTAGCATTAAATCTCGTTTTCATTTCGAGAAAAGTTCTTTTAATAAGCTCGTAATAACCGTGTGGTTAAGTGCCTGCCTTTCCGTGTTGGCATCGAGGGTTCGAATCCCGGTTCCAGGGGGCGATTTTCACCGCTACGTATAGGAAAAAACTTCAAAGCACAATATCCCACTTTACCCAGGTACCTGAAATGGGTACCGATCTTGACCGAGGGAAAGCGTCATGGCGTCCTGGTGACCTTACCTGGTGTTCGTTTTAAAAAGGCATTTGAAAAACCGATATACAAGGTGATATGAATCAGGCTTGAATTGGAGATAAAGCATCCTTTGATGCCGATGCTTGTTTTTTCGCTTTACGATCCCATCTTTACTATCCTTAATTGTTTAATATAATTTTATTACCTTCTTATTTACGTGCCCGCATCCCCACCTATAACTACTTTTGTAATTTTGGCCTTATAATTCCAATAATTGGCCACATTCATCTGGTAGGGTGGATGGGATGGGTGGGGCAGAAATCGACGTACAGCCATCTCTTCGTGGTGAGTTCTGGATTATTTTTTGTGTTGTGCGATACTATCATAATACATGAAATAAACTAAGAGCTGTACCAAATATTGAAAAGAACAACAAGCCACAAGTAACTAATAATGATCATAATTAATCCAAATGGCACTCAAAACCTTTTTTTAGGAAAAACATAACGGCAATCCTGTACAAAAAATGAGTTAGAAATTTCATGGAAAATCTGGCCGCTATACGCGAAGCCAGTTTTTAACACCCTGAAGTCATTTGGTAGCTTGAAAACCCAATGAGGCTCACGAGAGATGGCGCTCCGTACTAGGAAAGAAATAAACCAATTTTTACCAAAATTTCTAAGCTCGAAGCTTTTTATGCGTAATTTTATTCGAAAAGGGGAATTACGTATTTTTACCAATCAGACAATTTAAGAGCCGGTAGAAAGGTGTGTACTACAAAAGTAACGTAACATGAACGAAAATTGTATTTATTCTTGGGAGTCGCTCAAAGTTAGTATGTATAGTCTACTGAAGTGACTCCCTATAAGAGAATACCTCTGCTTTACAGAATTGCTCAAAAGTGCGAAAGTTCGACTTGATTCATATTCAAAGAAGTATTAAACATTAATTTTTAGCCATGCTGTGGCTGCAATAAACTATAGCTGGATGTACTGAATGTTGAATGAATTAACTACATCGCCAAAATAAACACACCAAGCACTAATTTTATTTAGACAAGCAGTACTGGCGAATTTTCTGAAGACGAGTCATGTACTGAATGCTAAATAGATTAATTCCATCGCAAAAACAAACACTCGAAGCAATAATTTTACTTGAACAATTTATACATTACTTCCAAGTGGTGGATTTTCTAAAGACGAGTCAAAATTAAACAAAACAATAAGTTTTCGTTGAGTTTATTGAACAGATAAATGTGCAGCAGAAAACGTGAATCCTGAAAAGAAAATAAGAAGCACAAATGCACACACGTGTTCAACATCAACACAGCCAAGGGTTCATTTATCCAGTTAATAAAAGGTGTTCGCACGCAAGACAAGGTTATGGAATAACGGAACACAATCATTTTGTATCGCTGTTGAGACCTCAATTAGCTTAGATGTTAGTTTAAGCCTCCTTAACCGCAACAAAGACGTTCCAAAGAGAGGGAGGAGGAAACCCTATTTAGTATGGAGTTAAGGGAATGCGAAATCTATGCACAAGCTGCATAGAAACAGTAGGTTGGGAAATAAGTTTAAAACAAGATAAAAGTTGAAGAAAAAAGTTGTAAGTGGTGAAAAACAAGACAGCAGTGCACCTAAAAACGATGGTCCGCAAAAAACTTGTCTTTTTCAACAAAAAGAAGGTCTACCTAACATTTAGCTCGGGACCTCAAGTATTGCCCTTGGGAGCGCCAATTCCCATAGATACAATAGTTGTTTCCCCCTGAAGGGTTTTAAGACCTTGATGTGCAGCACAAACGTGTAAGCTGAACTATCGTGCACACTGCCAAATAATTTCAATGGCACCTTGCTCACCTGGTAGAAAAACTTATATTAGCAAATTTAAACTTCCTTTCCAATGACCTGTCGTCACCAAATTGCACACTCCATAAAACCTGTACTGGGGAGATCATCTCTCAGGCTTCACTCAACTCCGGTCCGGCTAGAACACAGACGATCCTCGAGTAATACAGCATCTTCTTCCTCGAACCGCAACATGTACAGATGAAAATTCGGCCCAGTTATTCGTTAAATTAATACTGTGCTTGATTCAAGGTATGAAAAACTGGTACAGATTTTTTTCCGTTTAACGATGCCCTCGAATAAAGTTGCTCCTGTAAAATGTGACGATGTCATCAAACAAGAGGTCGTTTACTTCTCTTCAGCACCAACCTAATTTTAACATGTACCATAGCTACTTAAAAATAAAAGCGGTTGTCTTGGATTTCCATCAAAACGCAAAAAAGACTTAAAGGCTAAAATTGATCCCAGGCTAAAACTGATCCCAGCTTTAAAAATTTTGATGAAGCTCATCAAAAAACTTTTAAAAAGCTCAAACTTTGAATTGACCTAATTTTTATCGTGTGTTTACTAACTTAATAACTTTCAAGCTTGTCTGTTCTGTGAAAAACTGAAGACGCTGAGTGGAGATGCCAAAATCACTGCGATGGTAAGACCTAATATTTGCGTCCACTACTGCGGTGGAGGCACCTTATTTTCGCGTCCACTTTTTTAGCTGCTCCTAGCCCAGGTTGGGTACTCGCAGCCCTGTGAAAAGAAAAAACACGTTTATTTCCAAGACAATTGATACATGAACAGTATAACATGTTGGTTTTTTAAAAATGTCTTAAATGAAGTCAGGCCTCAGCAGCAAGCGCGCCTCCGCAGCACACGCACGGTTATAAAGGTCCTTAATTCACAAAACATTTTATTAAAATACAACTGTTAACCTGTGCTACGCAATGCTGATGAATCAGTGGATTCTGAGCACTCTAATGTGAAACATTGTTAGTTTGTGACGTGGAACAGTATTTCAGTAGAGGATATGATAGACAAACAGCAAAATGAAATATTGTATTATAGCCAGTAAGTACTCAACCGACGAGGTTATTTTGTGTTTGGAAACTTAATTACATGGGATTTATTATTGAGTCTCAGTACCACATTTAAGTAGCTATACCTTTATAAAATATGATCCTTATCAAATATTCACTCAATTTCCTTCTTCAAATGGCGCACACACTTCATAGCTCTTCAATAAGGCACTTTAAACGAATCAACTCATGCTCACCCTTCCTTGCTTGACTTTCTTGAAGGCAGAATTGTCGATGCTCATCTTAGTCTTGAGGATTTCCTTGCAGGTTTTGGCGGCCTCGATGCTGGCCGCAGGCTTCTTGGTGAGGATCCAGGCAAACTGCGCCTTGAAGGCGGGGTACTGCAGGCACGACTCCAGGCACGCGTAGGTGTCGTAGTCCGTCGCCACCACCTGCGCGTCCGGACAAAATAACACGATTGCGTGCAAATGAAAATGTACGTAACACGATTGGTGGAAATGAAAATGTAAACAACATGATCGGTGGAAATGAAAATGCGCGTGACACGATCGGTGGAAATGAAAATGGACGTAACACGATCGGTACAAATGAAAATGCACGTAACACGATCGGTGGAAATGAAAATGCCCGTTCGTTAATGTTTGAATGTAATGTGACAGCGAAGTTCTCACCGCATGCTAATTATGAAGAAAATAGCTCGAATATTAATACTTATATGTAATATTATGTAAATTGTACATTATATCTTTCATTGTTCTTATAAAAACTATCATAAACAGTATAATAAATATTAAATGTAACAGATAAACAAGTAATATGTTGTAATAAAAGATGATATAAATGTACAATGAAACACACTATATATCACACATTATGTATTCCATATGTGTAAAACGTATTTCAGAAAATGTAACGAATTTCAAACGTAACAATCATAAACCATAATATTCTAAGGAAAAAATATGAAACACTATAATCGAAGTAACAAGCGTAAAACACGATAATCTAATGAAAGAATATAGAACACTATAATCTAAGAAAGAATAAGGAATACTATAATCTAAGAAAAAATATGAAACTCGATAACCCAAATAAAAAAGCTAAACCGCGGTCATCCAAGTACCGAATATAAAATTCGATTATCGAATAACAAAGCAGTCGAAGAGTAAACCGCGATCATCCAAGTAACGAACATAAAATTCGATTATCGAATAACAAAACAGTCGAAGAGTAAACCGCGATCATCCAAGTACCGAACATAAAATTCGATTATCGAATAACAAAACAGTCGAAGAGTAAACCGCGATCATCCAAGTAACGAACATAAAATTCGATTATCGAATAACAAAACAGTCGACGAGTAAACCGCGATCATCCAAGTAACGAACATAAAATTCGATAATCCAATTACAAAACAACAATCAAAATAAAACAAGTGAGGAGCAATCAACGACATGGGACAGAAAGGCCGCAGGGGCTCACCTTGAGAGGAGCTTCAGGCACGCCGTCGGCGACTACAGTCAGCGCCTCGCCAGGCTTGTTGGACTTGATGCGTGACTGCAGCACAACCGCCTCCCCGGCTGCGTTCTTGCCGAACTCCTGCGTCGACAGCCCGGTGCCTGCACACGGCAACTCGCTGAGTTATCGATTTCGATCTTCTAACTATACGCTTATACCGGAAAGGGTAAGTGTAGTCAAAAATCGTACGAAAGAGAGTGAAGTATGGAAAAGTCAGCTGTCTGGCTTATCATGTTGGAGGTTCTAACTATACGCGAGTAAAGTAAAAGGTATGGTTTGTCATTTTTGTGAGTGAAGTATGGAAAAATTCAGCGTGTTGGAAGTTCTAACTACATATACGTGAATGAAGTAAAGGTAGGTTTGGTGATTCTTGTGAGTGAAGTATGGAAAAAATCAGTGTGTTGGAGGTTCTAAGTATTTGCGAATTACGTAAAAGGTAATGTTAGTCATTTTTGTGAGAGAAGCATGGAAAAAATCAACTACATGGCTTAGCGTGTTGGCGGTTTTGAAGATGTGCAAATAGTGCAAAACGTATGTTCAATTAATCTTGTGTGTGAAGTATCCGCAAACCTAGAAAGAACAAGCTACTAGGTGAGCGTGTTTAAGATACTAAGGATACACAAATATAATTAAAGGTTGGTTTAATCAACTGAAGTAAAGTATACGCTAATATGCAGAAAATGACAATAGCTAAATGTGTCGGGGATTGAAAATATGGAAAATAAAGTCAAAGGCTGGTTTAATCAATGATTTGTGTGAACATTCCTCATGCTTGGAAAGGACAAGACATAAGGTACGTGTGTCTATGATTCTAAAGCTACGTTATCAATGGGTAAGGTTTTTTCAATCAAGAACTTGAAGAGTTAAGTATCCGTACTTTTTATGGTATATGCTCTAAGGCTGGCCAAGGAAGAATGCAAAACCAGAAGGGTTTAAATTCTGTTTTTTTTTTGCTTGCAAGAACATGTGGGGCCTCTTGGACAACATCGACGAACCTGAGAACAGGTCCACGCTGCACGGTGTCTTCTGAAAAAAATTATGAAGCGACAAAAACCATTCCCCATGTCAACTAATATGAAACCTAAGTCAATGTTTCTCGTGTTATGTAAGTATAGTTGCATTGAGTTATGCGTCATGAAATGACTCAATACAAAAAGAATCGTGTAACATTGAATATGTCACTTGGTGTCATTAAAAAAATAATTTATTCACTCAAACACTAATCACTTACGTAGGAGTCAGGTACACTACATCACTACATATATATAGCAACAATAGATAACGAATTAGCAATCCACCTCGGCAAATATAACCTCGATGTGATACTCTAATACAAGAACTCATGGGCATGCTGGTAAAGAATATTTTAATGCCCTACTTTAACATTCCTAACGAAAAATACTGCTTTTCTGCAAATAAGTTCTCGCATGCAGCTGGCGTACGTTTTCAAGAATACGTTTTAACATTTAGAGACTGGATTCCAAATTAGGAATTTTGTTTTTTTTGGGAATGAAGTCAAGATTTGATTTTTGGAATGAAGTTAAGTTTTCAGAATTTCGCACAGAGGTCATTCCACGGAAGTCTAGCTAGAGTTACCCTCACCACAGACAGCTCGGTGTACACCACCACTCTACAGCAACAACTCCACCGCATTCACTGTACTTGCGGACATGGACGTCAGTGCCAAGCCATATGAGTAGGCAGCTGCAGTTCGTAAATTAAGGGCTGAATGTAAGAAAAGCGTTCCAACACGCACATGCAAGTAGCTCTCTACCAGAAATACCTTGAAGAACCCATTTACTCCAAATTATCAACGTTTGGCATGGAAAATATTTTTGTATAACTTGAAATTTTTTATATATTTTGCAGTCCATACCCTAACTTGTACAAAGGATTTACTTCCCTCAGTCACTTAGGAAACAAACTCAATTTTGTGTTCCAAATATTGCTGAGTATTAAATTTTATTCAACATCGCAGGTTTCGCGTAAGAACATTCAACTCAATGTACTAATGGGTGTAAATTATCCGTTCTCTCAAGTTCAGTTTACGGTTATTAAATTCTTTGATGACAGTCTTTCGTCCCCTGCCGCTAGAATCACACAAGCCGTTCTCATATTTTCTTTAATAGAATACTCACCTAATTTTTAATTAAATTTTATACGATCCTTTATTTACTCTTTCATAGCTCTGATGTATCTATACTAACCCACAATTCTGGTAGATGAATTGCTTTTGGAATATTGTCGGACGTTCGTCAGTAAACAAAGCTTGGTCCTACTTATGTTCGCCAAAGCTAAGAACGCATTGGCATGTGTAGAGTGGACAGTCTTAAGATTAGACGGCAAAAAATTATCAAATTCAAAGTGTCTCCCAGCAGCGACAAGGTCGGTAGCAGGAGTGATCTTGACGTGAGAATATGATTTATAAAATCACCACCACAGCAGGGTGGTGAATTCTGCTACTCCTAACTGTGCCCCCCTCTTACATGGAATTAACGGTCGTACTTTTTACTGATCACATGATGCCTGTTTCATTCTACGCTGGCCTGCTTCTAAGCGATAGCCTAAATATTCTCCCCATAGGAGCGTGCTAACTAGCAGACCACTCTGAGCAGCAGCAGAAGTTGTAGATTGAGGTTCTCGAAGCTGAGGCAAAAAGCAGTAAAACGACCGGCTAAAAAACAGCCAAAGAGCCACATGCACACGCCGCGTGAACACACGCAAAGGTGAGCTTTCAAGCCACCCTTCAGCGCGCAAGGTCATCAGCGACATGCGGGTCACCACTGTTGTATAATGACTACAAGAAATGGAAATTTCAGTGTGCAGGCTCTCAAGTCTGTCAGTAGACTCAACGACGGTATGGGAATCTCGGAATGTTTAAATGACTGAAAAGTTTCTGAGCGCTTGCGGTAGTTTTAGCTAGCATTCATCACTATTATTTGAATTTTCACGCTAAAGAGTGTAGTAGTCGGTCTATAACTGAAAGGAAAATACTTCAAAGTTGGATAGGGTGACACCATTAACGAATGTAGCTTTTGGTCCACTTATTTTCGTTTATACATCAAAGTCATGACACCAATGACGCCCCCATTCAAGACTAATCGCCAGAAAAGCCTGATAAACGAACGGCTCATGGTACGCAGTGACAATGATTCAAGACTCACCGCAAGAAAAGCTTAATAAACCAACGGCTCATGGAACGCAGTGACTACTTATTCAAAACTCACCGCAAGAAAAGCCTAACAAAAGAACAAATCAGCGTAACAGGCTAGGCACAACCTACCATCTGCAGTGTAGTTGGTGTAGACGCAGGAGGCTGTGGTCACGTACTGGTTGGGGATCCTCTCGATGGTGAACCACGTTCCCGCGAACTGAAAATTTAAAATTCAGTCTAAGCGATGAATTCTGTAGTCCTCGGCCATACGAGCAATCCATGGGGCGCAGAGTTGATGAACTTCCTCTCGAAAGTGAAAGTTTGCAATGTTTTTCAATGTTGTCTTAGAAGTCCAACATGTATTTTCGCAAGAAAATACAAGAATTTATGCCCAATTTTTATAATCCCCGTGATCAACCTTCCTCTGCATGTGTCATAGAAAATTCGGATATTCATGCACAAGCTATTGATTAAAATAACCTATTATATTGTTCATGTATCTTTGGAATCTTATTCTTTAAAAAAGAGAGGGGTAATGAAATACAGCTTTGAAAAAATGCTGACAAAAATGCGTTAGAAATTGAATCTTTTCCAAAGATATCATTATGGATGGGAACACATTAACTTCTCTGATTTCCATTTCGTTGTGTCACTGAGACTTAGTTCCCGAGAAAATGCTCTCACATTTATAGTTCAAATGTCCCGGATAGTAGTTACATGCGTGAGTCACAAAAAAAAGTAGGTTTTAGTACATCACCATGCTTCAGTTGCACACAGGTCTAGTTACGTAAATTTAAAAAGTCCACAAACAGTAAATTTAAATGGTCCACGATTTGATCGACCCATGATTTGGTAGACCCATGATTTGATCGACCCATGACTTGATCATCGATCCATGACTTCACCGACCCATGTTTGATTTGATCGACACATAACTTCAGCACTCCACGCTATGATGGATCCATCGATCCACGGTTAGGTCGACCTGTGGCTTGGAAATTTTCAAAAAGCCCTTACCGTTGCACTGCACATGTGATGGCTAAGATGGATCACATTATTGGTGCAACCAGGACGTAGTCCGCTAGCCGAAATTATTTTGTTGGTGCTACCAGGACGTAGTCTGCTCATCCGGATTTTTTTATCGGTGCTACCAGGACGTAGTCCGCTCATCCAGATTTGATTATTGGTGCTACCAGGACGTAGTCCTCTCATCCAGATTTTATTATTGGTGCTACCAGGACGTAGTCTGCTCATCCGGATTCTTTTATTGGTGCTACCAGGACGTAGTCCGCTCATCCAGATTTTATTATTGGTGCTACCAGGACGTAGTCTGCTCATCCGGATTCTTTTATTGGTGCTACCAGGACGTAGTCCGCTCATCCAGATTTTATTATTGGTGCTACCAGGACGTAGTCCGCTCATCCAGATTTTATTATTGGTGCTACCAGGACGTAGTCCGCTCATCCAGATTTTATTATTGGTGCTACCAGGACGTAGACCGCTCATTCGGATTTTATTATTGGTGCTACCAGGATGTAGTCCGCTAGCCCAAATTATTTTACTGGTGCTACCAAGATGTAGTCTGTTCGTCTGGATATTGTGACACCAGGCAGGGAAAAGTGGATGTAAATATACCTCCAATGGATACGTAACTCTCAAAGTTCCATTCGGGACGAGGAAAAAGTTGCAAGAATATTGCAAATTTGAATACATGTAGACATAAAACGGAGACAATGCTTACAACATGGTTCACCATAAATCAAAAAATTCTCAAGCGCAATAAGTTAGACGATATGGCACTAAAAAAGTTAAATTGAATTTTTCTCTCAAAAATAAAGTAGATTACAAGCGATATATGTAGAAATTAAACAGTCACTTAACATAATTGTAAAAAAACGAATTGTGAATGAAGTGGGAAAATATCATTATTTAATTCTGACTCTATATTTTATTGTTTTATAGTGAACAAGAAGCAAAAAGGCAAGAGTTTCATAAACATGTTCTTGAAGGTAAAGTTGTCTAATTTTTTCAATATTGACTTTTGAACAATAGTCCTTGAGTTCTTATCAGCAGGGCGACCGCTCAGTCCAGACAGCACCTTTGGTTACTATTCATGGTAGTCAATCTCAACGATCTATGCAGTGAAGCCATGAGTTTTAAAATTTATTATGGAAATAACGAAAATCAATAACGAAAATTTTTTACCTATCAAGGAACAGACATTAGATTCCTTAATAGCTAAAAATTAGGCGACACGTTTTGAGTACAAATCTCTACGCTGGAAAGTTGATTCTTAATTTCAGGATTGACCAAAACAGTAACGTATTGTACTTCGTAAAATAGAAAGGCGAAATGTCAATAAGGTTACTCGCATGAGATGATCGACAGAGAATTAATTTGTCGTACTTACTTTGTTCAAATCGAGGTTTTCCATTGGGGCGGTGTCTGGACAGTATCCAAAACTGAGGAATTCAGGGATGATCTGCCCTTGTGCAGCTGAGAGAAAATGAAGAACCACGACAGCGGTTGCTGCCAAACTGTTGCGTGATAGGCTCATTTTGATGCGTTTGAACACTGAAAAAATAAAAATAAATACGCTCAGCTACAATTATTACTCAACGAGCAAATCTCACACAATTGTTATCGCGTAGGTATTATTGTATCATAGATGATATTTTTGGAGCAATAAAATAAGCGATGTGATGTGCCGCTTATGTCGTGAGAAGTTTAGGAGACTGAAACCCTCAGTCAATCACTTGGTCCTGAACAAACAATTGGAAGCACTTAATTGCGGTCAAAAGTGAACGAGACTCGAAATGAAAATGAATCAAAAATCTAAACTAGGGATTAATTTTCAAACAAGTTTTCAATGAAATCAACAGTAAAATGGACACGTTTAATAAGCATCTTGTGGTATACAAGGAAAATTTTACTTCAATTGATAAGTTATTTTTAGGACATGATATCGGAAAAAAAATCACAATTTACTGGCGCACATTTCGCAATGTTTTCGCAGACGTCACCCTCCGCCAGGCCACACGGGAGGCACAATAGCATATCATCGTCGGTGTGCGAATACGCGTCGAGTGAAAGTGAAGTTCACACCGCCGCATGTGTACTGCAGCACGGCTTCGGCAACCCATTTCAGCCGCGGCGACCTTACGCACTCGGTCAAGTCTCTTGCGTTTTTTTTTAACATCTCGCTGGTGGCGGTTGTACGGCTGGACGTATCGAGTCAAGCTTCGTGTCAGAATGGCAATGTCAATTGGAACTCATCTTTCAAACGTTTTCAACGTTTGTAAAAAATTTCCTCCGTTTTTTAAACTTGTTCAACATCTGTGAACTTATTTTAGCATTTTATTTTTTACCAACATTTATTTACCTTTTTGAAACGTGTCAAACTTTTCAAAATTAATGAAACTTTAGAACATTTCTTAAACTCCTAAACATAATTTGAACTTTTCCGATGGTTGTCAAACTATTCATCAGTTTGTCAAGCTCTTTCGATGTTTGTCAAACGCTTTAATATTTGTCAATTTTGTTGGAGTCAGCAAAGTTTTCTCGAGTCTACAACAATAATATCAACATCGAAACAAAACCCATGACCAGATAACGCAATATCCTTGCTCATAAAGTGGCTCTTACATCTCGCGGTGCCCACATTCGACACCCGAATGAGCTGCAACTTTGCACAGCTAAGCAGAAGCTCTTCCAAAAATGGTAACTAAGGTTGTGGGAAGCGTCAACGTCTGATGATGGTACTATTAACAGAAAATCGACATTTTCCGAGCAATAGAGAAAAATTTCAATTCTCATGAAACAATAGTTCAGCTTGCATATTCATAAAGTGTGTTCGAGAACTAATGGTGTCTTCTTTGACAGTATACGAGTAAAAAATAAAACAAAGTACGACTTTCTTATGAAAAATTCAAACATTTGTCGTTTTCGAGGTATCAAATCGTAGGTCTCTAGGAAATCGTACTACGGATCATGGGTCTAGAGGCGAATTTTTACCGTCTGCATTCTCTTAGATCCCGAAATTATGTCAGCATTCACTCACTACAATGATTTAATGCCATCAGTTTTTAAAGGTGCTATCAGTGAGCATACAGCTAAGACAAAATGAATAGCTTAGCACATTCTGAAGTGACAGATGTGCGCAAGCCATAGAGTACGACGAATGACGATGCAAAATAGGCTTCTAGGTTGTACGGAGAGCAGTTTCCCAATACGAATGCGCCTCATCATCGTGTTTTCACAAGGTTGCTTCAACGGCTGCGAGACGCAGGCAGTTTTCAGGTAAACAGAAGGGAAGTTGGTGGTGGTCAATGTGGGTTAGTTTGCCTTGAGGACTTTAGGTAAATAAAATCATCCCCAAATAAAAGATTTGGAATCGAAAACGATGATGGTTTGGTGGGCAATAAGGTAAATAAAATCTACCTTAACCATGAAGTTCGACATCGAAACAGAAGAATGTTTACCCCAGGACTAATTTTTGAAAAAATCGTTCTTTGTGTTTTTATATTGATTGCAAAAGCCTACGCCGTTGATTTCCGGGCAACCTCTTATTCCAGCGACGATCGTCATATTTTAGAGAGACTATTTGAGAGTGTATTCGGAACGAAAGAGTTGAAGATTATAGGGTGGATATATCGAGCATAAAATTAGTCATGAAAAAGACATTTGTTGTATAATTAAACTAATTAATCATAATAAGGCTGATGACACGATTTTATCCAGTACTTTTCTAAAAATAAAATGGTTTTCTTATAACTTTGGAATAAGAAACACAGCAGCAACAAGAAGTTCTGTTCAAAATGCAGGCCCTGTTTGCAGTAGAGTGCGCGATCCTGATGCACTTACCATCACATGATCATTGTAAATAAGCAAGAAAAAAATTAATACAAAATTTCAAGTACGTTAATTTGAGCCTGCAACCGGACCGGTATAACGTCAATATAGTTCAGTTGATATGCGGACAACACTAGTCTTCTGACCTCATAAGTGCAATACTCCTCAATTTTATTTTCAGTTCCATCATATTACACATGGTCTAGAGAAAATGTTGAAAAAGTAGAGATAAACTCTTCAATTTCTAATAAAGATAATTCAGAAACCATCATTGGTATTCAAAATGTCTTACCATATAAATCCTTAGTTGAGTTTATTAACATAGTATATGGGTATCGTAATACCCGTGTCAATTGATTATTGGGAGTGAAACATGAAAAAATGCATTCCCTTTGTAAGGTTATTCTAAGTTTGTAACGCAATAAATGCAAGCACTGAAAAACGAAAAAGAACACAGTGCCCAGTGAAGTATTGATGAAAAACGGTCTTGTTAGAGCGCACTTACATTGAAATACGAGCTTAAGGACTTGCGACATCGAATGCAATACAGTATTCGACTGTCTTTTATTGATACACTGATATTAACTTGCTGATCCCATATTTTTCACAGTCCGTAACGCCGACGCCACAATTTTCAATTCGATTCAAAGAGTTTATTATCAAATAGACTTTCCACGAAGTTAAGATGTTACATTACTAAATAATTAAAGATGTGCGGTCATACATCAAAAATAAACCTTAAGTCTCTCCTTTGTTTATCTGAAGCACTCTTCATGCAGGAGTACGTGTGAGAGACCACCACAAGAACACAATAAAAACGAGTAACTTTTACTCTCTCTCTGAATAATTGTCTCATTCCTCAATCAGAACGCCGCCCAAAGCTCAAAATGATGCTACTACCTACTGAGGAACCTAATGAATGCCCGTCTATTTTCTCATAATTTTAGGAAAATAAATTAATATTAATTTGAAGGCATAAACGATATTGGCGGTCATGGAAAAATTGCACGACGCACAACGTAGCCTGAGTTTAGCATTCATAAAATGGAGCTTCACTTACCTACAATACATTTCGAGACAAGTTTATGATTGTGAACTTACAAAAGAGGCAACATGGATGGCGAGTCTCACATATTTATGACTTGCATATCAAAGTCCCTGGACCATTTACACAGCGTGGACGTTAATCAACAGATACGCAAAACTTTTAAGAAAGATTTATTTTTCCCCACACGTATGTTAAGTGCTTTGGAATAAAAATGAAATTAGAATAGGCATGCCTGCCTGACGCTCATGACCACGTGTACAAGAGAGAGACTCGGGAACGTCGTGAGTATATATATAAAATAATAGTTTACACTAGAAAGTAGACCGATTTAATCGGCAAAAGCCTCATAAACTCAGAAACCCAAAATATATTTTATGCCCACATCGCAAAAAGTTTTGTCGTTTATTGAAGGTATATTCGGAGTTACATATTTTTATGATTAAGATCCCTCTGAACAATGCATTTTCGGTTCAATTGAATTGGTAAAATTTTAAGCCCAAGCGAAATAGGAGAAACGTGCTAATAAATAAACAGCTATGGCACAAAAATAAAATCATACTCAGCTTCATTTTTTGAACACTCTTGTAAGCTTGTAATGCAGTAAATAGCAAACGATGCTGCTCTATTCTCTGTGAGAACGTATACCTACCGAGAGTACTGTACACGGATCTTTGGACTCCCCATCCACTGTACGGATGCACGCATATTGTGCCCAGTGTAACTCAAAGCAAAAGCAAATGGTGTTCACTGGAGACCAGAGCAGCGTCCACGCAAACACAAGCTGCACAAGCAAGCTGCTCATGATCGTTCACTTACGTTCTCGGAGTCCATTTACAACTCAAACCAGACACGATGGTTTTTTGAAAAAATTTGCGTATTTAACCTCACTTGAAGTGCATTATGTGAACTTATGCATACTAATCATGTCAAATAATGTTCACTCACGAGCCCCAGCCATAGTCAAAACACAGAATTCATGAAGCCACTTCTCAGTTCGCATTTTTAGAATTAAATAATCAAGCAAGAGCTAAAGAAAAAGCGATTACAAATTTCTTTTCAGAGGAAATGAAGATAAAGTAAAAGAAATCATCAGATTATGGGTAATGAATAAGACACAAGAGTAAACGAGATAATGGAAATACAAGTAATGTGGATATGCGAGGAAGCTTGATCCCATGGAGTCAGTTCCATTATCATGCATAGATGTCAATAAACTGCCCAGTCTTTGTTAGTCTGGCTACGCGTGCATGAGCGGTATCGAAGACGTGACGTTAATAGCAACTCGTATCAAATCACTAATGATCGTCTAATGCATTCTAGGTAGACAGGTCTTTCACACTTAACTTCGAAATGGTCCAACTACGTGATAATTTTCTGTTATGAGCGATACCAAAGCTCATGCAAATCTGGTATTTTTCAAGAGACGAAGGAATAGTATGTCCATATCTGCTTGTTGTTACAGCGCGTCTTACAAAAAGACGCAATGCTTTGGCTGGAAAGAAACGTGATGTGAAACAACATGGAATTAATTACCAGTCGTGGACATAGTTAAAGAAACCATATTCTTCCCTCACTTCCCATATACTTCTCTTACTTGGTCCATACTGCTAAATTCCCGCAAGTTGTTATTAACTAGCATATTATCCATAAATATCCATGGAAATAAGTGAAAATTTATTTGATGAGGAGGTAAAGCAAGACTGGATAGCATGCATTAAAAATGCATATCTAACAAGAAATTGGAGGCAGTGGAGACTGATATTGGTAATCAATAGCCTCTTTCCGCAAGTATGTTTGTGCCAATCTTAATAAATTGGAGAACTGAGAAATAATAAAATTAATAATAAATAATTTTAGCCTTTTTAGTAGAGCGAATAATATATTCATTGATGAGCGCGTTGCATGCCTGCAGTATAAGTTATAGCATGATAGGTGCATACAGAGTTACACGATTGACTTTTTTCTCAGGGCTACTTGAACACTCGACATCTGGCGGGAACCCAGCAAGGCTACCAATTGCAGAGTGCTCTAATGGTTAAATTTCATTTGGAAAAAGTGCGAACTTTAGACTTTTTATGGATTAATGCCGAGCTGGCAAGCCCAGATGGAGAAGCTATCAGCCTACACCAACATGCACCTGAGGCTGAATAAGTCTCAGGACTTGCTGCTGGAGACACAGTGCAGCCAAGGACAACTACCTGGTTGATTACAGAGTTCCTCTTCTTGAGCACAAAAGCCAGAAGTCAAGACTTGCTACATTTGATAATAACGCTACCAGATTTTCTAATCAGGTGTGGATAAAATTTTCAACTCCGAATATGATTATCAAATCTTCGATTTTCCAATATCAGCAACCGAGTGCTGCATTTGAAAATAACGCCCACTGATTTTTTAATCATGTGTGGATATAATTTTTAATTCCGAACATGATTATCGAATCTTCGATTTTCCAATATCAGCAACAAAGTTTTAACGTAGATACGGTGTCTCACAATTTCTAGCTTCGTAATACAATAATCAATCTATTGATTTCGCAATGCAGTGATAAAATCTTTGCCTGTGGTGCTCAACACGTAACCACATGCATTCATTTATTGATTTCTGATTTCATAATACAATGATAGGAATGAATAAAACCAAAAGAAACTATGAACTGGGAGGTTAGGACGGACGAGGAAACTTGTTTTTGTTATAGCCTCGATAAGCTCAACCTTAATCACGAATGCATACAAAATGAGACCTAAATTTTAAATTAATAGGAGTTGCAAGAATCAAGACAAAGTTATTAGAGCAACTCTTATAGCACACAACTCAAACACTGCTTTTTCAGCAACCATTTGGTAGTATTACCAGCAAACAGTTAACTTTCTTATCAACTTAAATGAATGAAGTAACTTCTCAAACGAAGTTGACATCGTTAAACAAAATGTGCTACGTACAGAATACGTAAAATTAGAGACGAAAGTTCTGTGGAGGAAATTACCGATAATATGTTTACCAGAAGCCAGAGCTACATTCTTGACACGCTCGAACACTGAGAAAGTGATAAATTATGAACTTGAAGTCCAGCAAAAAATTATACCTCAAGCAATATCTGTGAGCATTTTCTCCTAAAAATTAAATGCGAAGTCTGACTCTAGCAAAGGTCAAACATCTTCTATAAACTTCAGCATGAGTTGAGTCCGTCCTTACAAAACTGCCTAGTCACTTCGAGCAATCAAAGCTAGAAGGGTAAATCTCACTTTTCTCGGTCAACAGTCATGGAAGTTGTTGATCAAATCAAGCAAGACGACAGTAACATCACATGTCACTATGCCTTGAAAAAAGAATTGGTTGAGCTGCGCCGTCAAATGTCACTCAAAAGAAAACATTTTGAAAGAGCAATAGAGACTGTGCCAAATAACTGCACTAAGCTTTATATTACAGAAGCTGAAACCGTTATATTAGAAACATTAACAAATTTCTTGCGATACGACCCATCGATGGGTCATTTGAAAAATTCTATCTTTTAAAATTACTGGTATTTAATGGACCAGTTAATGTTCGGTAGATATTCATAAAATTGCTAACAACTTTTGACTTTAAATCTGAGTTAAATGTTTAACTTCAGTTTAACCCTTCTCAGTCAATGTGTTGATACAGACAAGTGGGAGTCAGCGTGTCTTGCGGCAGAACGTCGCTTTAAAAGGACTTGTAGTTCTAGGTTTGCAGGAAGAGTTATGAACTTATGAGCATGCCCGTTAAACTCTAGAAAATTTTCTTTTTTCGTTAGAATGGGAGGCCAGAATAGATGAAAACAAGTCACACATAAAAATGGAGACAATACTGGCATCAAACCGAATTTTATCAACGTAAGATATGTCAAAATGAGGCATTAGAAAGACAACTTTTTCCTTCTCCAATAACTTTTCACTCGAAAACACAGAGTGAGAAAAATTGAAGTACATACTCAATAACGAAAAATATTGAGAAATGAGATCGACAGATTTTTTTAAAGTCATAATCTGTGAAGTTGATGGGGCTTTAAAATTAAATTTTGCAGGGAATTTCACGCGGCCTAATATTTTTGAGAGACGAATGTGAGGTAACTTTGCAAATGGGTTGTGGAATAATTGAATAAATGTTCTTAAATAATGAATAATAGAAATCAAATTTATATTCGTGCAGAATGAATTATAGAAATATCCTGTTCGTCATCATCAGTGAAACGTACCCCATATCAGCAATAAGACCTACGCATAATAAATATCCTCCATCATAGAGTAGCTCATTAGTATGCATGAATGAAAAATTATCAACCAAGTTTCTTGTAGAATCTTTCGATCAATTGTTATTTATACGATAAATTCATTTATAAGCCATTCGAATAAGTGCGATGTAGAACGCCTATTCCAATACATTAATTCAAATCTTCAACTCAGTTTTAAGTTTTGTATAAATTTTGCAATTCTATCTGATTAATAATGCCAGGATAATTTTTTTTTCTGTAGATTACAAAAATTTTGGTTTAAGTAAGATGAACAGTTGTGAGAAACTCCGAGTTTCGTTTTTTTCTTTCGGTTGGAAGAGGTAAGATCTTTTAAAGCGTTTTTCTTTCCCTAGTTGTTTAAAAGTACCCTACAAACATTCTCTGGCTCTGTGCCCCCACTTGCTAGCCGTGATTTTTCCTACCTTTACCTTTCCAAACGTATCCTTCGAGTGTGCATTGATCATTTAAGTATTTATAAGTATCAGTACCTATAAAAAGGAAAATGAATATATAGTACGCTTAGAAGTGCAAAATTCATCGGATTGGACGAATTAATCAAAGCACACGCGTATTGTTTGAAAACATTTTCTAAATATTTTCACCCTATAGTAACTCTACTGTAATAACCAATTCACCTCCGTAGAAAGAGATTGATTGAGCAGCAAAGTACTACTCTGAATGTTTCACTTATTTAGCCACGAACTTAAGAAAAGTCAGAAAACAACCTATGACACTCACCTGACTGTAAGCTGGGAGCGGAACCAACCACACGATTCGAAGTTTTGTAATCAACTGAGGCGCGGTGTTGCTGTGTCCAGTAGAAAAACTGGCGCTTATAAAGCATGATCTTTGGAGGGTGCATTGCTGCGTTGGTAGCCATCCCTGCGGATAAATTAGTGACCTTCAATGCAGTTGCAGCTACGTTATTGTTTTCTAATGATTGAAAATTTAGGTTATTTTCAGCAGTGATGATGTTATAGTTCTTTGCTCTCATTATCAGCTTCAAAAAAGTTCAATGACATGTACGTTCAGAATTGTCCTCTGACAAAGAAAATTTCTCGACGTGAGCGACTTTCCTCGCGAGAGAGTTTTGACCTGCCAAGTTGTGTTTTATTGGTCAATGGAGCCAGAAATTCAAACGATATATTTTGACATTGAATGAAGAGCATAAATTATTTTGTGCAATGTTTGTTAAATAAGTCGTAATAGTATTGTTTAATTTCTTTTCTGTTCTCCTCGAGTGTCTCCGAAAGACCTTGTGTTCATAGCTTATAGAGGATGGTACAATAGACACAAACTTTTTCGGAGAAACTTGATGAGAAGAGAGAGGAAATTAACCAGTTTAACGTAGACATAAACATTTAAAATATTTCGATGGCGCCTAGACAAGGTGCACAAGGAAACTCCTCTTAAATCTTGGTTCTTCTTTATGATTCCGAATACATTTTCTAAAAACTCGCGCAAAGTAAGCGAGCAGCTTTACTTTTGATGCTTTAGAGTTTAGACTGAGCAGATCTAGAGTTTGAATGAGGCCGTTTGGATTGCATTTCTCACACGGCATCGACTTCACTCACGTCACCGATAATAAATGTTGATAAATCCAAAGCATGCAATGCATTGGACCAGGTAGGTAGTAGAAGCAACCTAACCGTCCCAGGCTAGAACTAGTAACTGGCAGAATACAATTTTGGGTATGATATAATTTGCGTATTTTAGGATTAGTAGTTGTTCGGGGTTCTTTTTTCATAACTGGGTTTTCTCTACTTTTTTTCTTCTCACACTCCCCTAGCTGATGCGGGTCTATATTCAGTCAGAGACCTGAATCTTCTTTTGACCCCTTTTTTGGCACTCGAACGGGTTCCATATGAAGACTCAGTTCGCTCAATAGATAACGCGGAGCAGGGATACATGTATCTCCCATCACTGTCGTACAACATGGTCGTAAACTTGTTACGAATTCGCATAATGAATATTGTTCTTATTTTGTTTTAAATTCTTCCTGTTACTGGTTATACAGAGAAGAAAATGATGCTGATATTCAAACTAAAACGGGAATGCATAATATTGAGCACAAATAATGCATTTTGATAAATCACTCAGATGGCTTCATGATCTACTTCGATAAAGAGATCCCCAATTTCATTCCTTGGGTTCTGATATTTTCCTTCGAAAAATATTAATGTGACTAGAATTCTCAAGCTTTATAATAGCTCAAATCATGTTAATAACATGAAACATATCCATGTTTCTAATACAGAACGTGAATGAAAACAGCTGCCATTGAAGCCTGTACCTGTGTTTGCCTTATATTATTTTAGCTCCTTGAACATTTTATTTTTTGTGTTACTTTGCTTTTGTTTTTCAGGCCCACATGTAGCTATACTCAAATCATATACGTCAATTACACTAGACTTAAGAAATAATCTACTCATATATCGCTAAAGGTAAATAAATAGCTAAAATTGGTCAAACTTTCGTACCACTCCTACTGAACAGGTGACCCGCTATAGCTGAAGTTCACAACTTATGAGAGGCGTTCGTCTTGCGTACACATAAATTATCTCAGTGTCTTGGTGTTTAATTTCAGTTCTCTCTTTATTTTTTCGAAATAGATGTGGACTTATTATGATAAGTGATTATGTTACGAAAAATAATTATTTACTTAATGAAGGTGATTTTAATGCATGAGTAGAAGTATTGTTCGAAGTAGATGTAGAATTAATGACAAGGTGAAGAAATAATTACTTACTCAATAAACCCCATTTTCATTCGTTGGTAGGTGTTTTGTTCGTAACAGTTGTAGACTTAGAGATCACGTCAAGAAAATAATCATTCAGTTAATAAAATTCATTTGCATGTATGCGTAGAAGTGTGCATTTAATTCCTATCTTTCATGATATACAAAAGACAAGCAAACGTTTTGCGTTGCTCGTATGATACTGTCAGTGATTTTTTTTATAACCTCAGCATCGATTACCTCACCGAACCAATAATTACCAACCTGCTTGTAGATTATCAGGGCTCGTAAAAACGAATCTTGATCTCGCTGCTGCACCACTCAGACGAGTTTAAGTGACTCAAATATAATTCATCCATTATTAAAACGTGGAAATGGGGATTGTGGAATCCTGCCTTTTAAAAAAAGGTGCATTTTTCCTTTTTTTCACGAAACTCATTGAACGAGGGAGTTTTTATTCAAATTCATTTTGATGATTTATGTATCTATTTCATTTATTTATTGCTGCTGGGCCTGGATTTTGGACTACCCATACAAAAAATGGATTACGTATATAAATACTGAACTAGTGTGAAATAAGTGCACGAGTGCTTGATGTATAAATAAATTAGCACAATAGGTTGCGCAATAGATTGGAAGATCTGCTCTGCTTCCGTACATCACGATGCCGTCCAACGCATGTTAAGGACTCTAAAAATACACAGGTCGATAGTGTTGTATTAGGTAATTTAATATGTAATAAATTACAAATTACAACTTCGAGCTAGCTAACTCCACTTATTCAATAACTCTGACCACAACGTCAGCTACGTGACTGACGGTGACTGAGTCAAACCTGGAGTTGAGCTAGTACTGTGTGATTCATATGAAGGTTCCGTACTAGTTCTGTATGATTGAGTCACATCTGAAGAACCTATGTTAGTTCTGTGTGTCAGTGTTACATTTTAAGTAGCTGTGTTAGTTCTATGTGACTGTGACAGAGCTCGAGTCGAGTGTGAAAGCTCGAAGTTCGGAGTAAAGACAATTGGGTCTGGATGAGAGCTTTGGTAGAAAGATTACAAATCATTAATATACTTCGGGACGCGAAGATGGGCACCACATGGACAAACAAGACTTGTGGTGGGATCCCACTCCGGCAGCCATGAAATTTTCACAACAACTTCTCCAATGATTATAGCAAATGATGAAAATGGGTAGAAGAAGTTTTCTACTGCTTAAACTTACATGTCACTCGCTCACTTTGTCTTCCCTTAGATTAAGGAGCTGAAAAAATATTTCTGCTACTCGATTGTAAAAGTAGAGATATCGATGAAGATGTCCCTTTTCACGTTTCCTTTTTAGAATTGTAACTTCCAAGCTGATACACTGGAGTTTTATTGTTTACAAATCAGCAACTTTGCTTATCCTGGTACTGCCAATGAATAATTGGGAAAAGTATAGTAAAAGATACCTTCGATACTTTTTTCCTAGTCATCTACCTGCATATGCACGTGGCAAAGTAGATCAGATAGCGCATGCACTGACCTCTATGGCCGGGTCATCAACCCTTACGCTCGTATGCAGTTATCTACGTGAGTGAGAGTAAGGTCATGAGGCACTGCAGCTTCCATGTCCAGGGTTAGCGTTATCGGGTCGTGGCTCAAATAGACTAGGGCTCGGAGCAGAGACCTGTGCCATTTGACCTTTACTTCTGCAGCTTTCGCGTGTCTATCTACGATAACGAATCAATCATTGACCCCCTAGGGAATAGGTCAATATTCTCTCTGCAATTGATATCGTGTTCTGCATATATGCCAAGTGGATCTTCCGCCAAATGATGTTTTTTTTAATTATTGCTGAATTATACCATGTTTGGTTTGTCCAACTGCAGTTTGTTTTTCCGAATGTATTTTTTATGTGATTGCCTTGTTATACACCAGAAGTACATATATGTAGTTCAGATTCCTTTGTGCTTTAAACTGCATGCTTTTTACATTTCAATTCGTAATGCTTCTCTTGTTTACCAGTTCACAAACACTATCCTCCAGTTCCACACAATTAAATTTGAGACTCATTTCCTGCTCAAAGTTGTGCCGACAGTATTCAATTTTTCAATCCATTGGTTATAGACTTTCAATGTCATTCAATGGCTTAGAAACCTGAAAACTTGCAGTGGAATCTTCATACTTTCAAACTTATAAGCAGGAAACTCACTTACGGCTCGCAAGGGTTGAAGGAACAGAGAATGCGCCTTGGTTTCTAATTACTGGACGCAGCTCAGATGTTGCTAGGCCCAGCCTCACACCTTCCTTGAATCCTATGAGTGTTGCCATGCAACTCACGCTTTTGGCGGTACTTAGATTACGAGAAAACATGGTCTAGGTATTCATTACTCAACGGAGAATACAATTCATGGCGGCATTTAGACTGCGGAGAACACAAGCTGTAAGGAATTTTTCATCTCACTCAGAACACATGCGCTTGGCGGTATTTAGACTACGAGAAAACATGGTCTGAGTGTTTTGTGGGCATAGGCAACAATTGCTTTTGGTGGTATTTACACTACGGAGAACACACGCTCTAAGTAGTTTTTATTCAGTGGCGAACACAGACAGTTTTTAGGTTCCAAAGAACAGGTCTTTCACTGCCAGCCAGATTCTTGTTCTCATCAGACACGTCAATAAGATGCGACAAAAAAGATCCAGGCAAGTTCGTCTATTCCCTCCCGAAAATTGGATGATGCATAATGACCTGCAGCCAGGAACAGTCAACCACGGTAGAGGAAACAAGGTAGGTTCAAACCAGTCTTTTCTTCGTCGACTGTGTGGGTGTGCTGACGTCACGGCAACGAACTAATAGCAGCGGTCATATTGCATCTGGTAGCACTGCTACCACCAAATCTGTCTCCACTATTGGCCTAACGACATGGCGTTTTAGTGACGTCATAAAGTTTGTTTGAAATAAAGCCTTTATATTGGCTAGCCGAACAAAAGGAGATGTACTTTCTCCCATAGAAATGGCCCTACATTGTTTCCTCTACCGTGCAGTCAACCATGAATCACGTGTGTGACAGATCAGACGCATCTTTACGACCACTCATCAATAAGGGAAAAAAGCTAACTGGGAAAACAGTTGAAAGTCAAGACATTGCTTCTCAAAAATGTCTTCATAGGTTCCTAGATTGCTGCCTTAATAAGTCCTTAAATAGGGTGTTCACAGAAAATTTGTCCACCTACTGGAAATATTAATAAAAATGTGTATCTATGATACCGTTAAAGAGTATAAATTCGATTTATTCCTTTAGTTCATATTATTTTGAAATTACACCGTAATAAATATCGGCAAATTCTCACTACAAACTCCTACGGCATACCCCACACGGTAGAGGAAACAAGGTAGGGTCATTTCTATGGGAGAAAATACACCTCTTCTTGCTCGGCTAGCCAATAGAAAGGCTTTATTTCAAGCAAACTTTATGACGTCACCAAACCCCCGTCTCGTTAGGCCAATAGTTGAGCCAGATTTAGGGGTAACAGTGGTATTAGATGTAATATGAGCGCTGCTATTGGTTCGTTGCCGTGACGTCAGCACACCCACACAGTCGACGAAAAAAAGACTGGTTTGAACCTACCTTGTTTCCTTTACCGTGATACCCCATAGCGCACTGCGTTGGATACTGTATACATCGACATCACACTGTTGTAATGAATCATAGATGCATAATATCAATTCTATTTAAAATAATTTTGTCGTAGACATCTTCTAAATTGATGGTAGAAATACCATAAAGTTGGATGGAAGCCTAACAATCAAGTGGTACACGGCTGCTCGAATGCGAGTATTAGTACTGTATACCACGGCAGATGTTTCATCTACCGTGCTGTATACTCAGGGTACTCAGTAAAGCGTGCTCAACATCTCATTCCGTTGGGTGTAAAAATTCCGTCATTATTCCCTCAATCATTATTAATATGATCACGCTTGAAATGATGTAATTCCGAATTAGATCATTTCATGTAATTCTCCGAATGATGTATAAACGTTTTAAGTGAGGCTCACTGTGTGTTTTTTTTGGCTAGGCGACTCAATTCGCTAGTAGTTGGCAACAGTAGAATTGGAAATTGCTCGGCTCGGTCTCGCCAGTTGGAACCTGTTCCTCAGCCCTCTGGCACAACAGAGAATGAAAAAGTGTTCTGTAACCTAGACTTTACCTTGACCGGCTAATTTAAAGCGTTCTTGAACCACATCTAAGAGTACGTGCGATGGCAATTGCGCTTTTGAGAAAATGTTATTGTTTTCGCGTGTACTCTTTTTTCACCACTTAATCAAACAAAAAAAATCAAAATGCTCTTTTACAACGGAAAATTTGTGTCTGAAGAAAACTTCATTTTGAATTAGCGGAAGGTTTTTCATGAAAAGTAGTTCAAAAGAAACTAATCTAATGAAGCCCAATAGTTAGCATCCATGAATCCCGCATCCACAGGAATACAACAGCACCAGCAGTGAGCAGAAACTTCACAGTGATCATTTCAGTTTTGTGCGCTGCATCGCGAGCTCCAAACTAAACTAAAATGTACAAATTAAAAAAATTACATGTACAGCGCCTTGCATTTTTACTCCACAATACTATTTCATTATTCAAAATGTGCTATCATTTTGCAAATTCAAATTTGTAAAAGTCTTCTTCATTTGATTTCAGCGATCGTGAAAATTCTACTTAAATGTTGAGAAGTGTATTTCAAGGATTGCATTTTGAACCCTTTTTCACGTGTTCGCCGAGCACTCTTGCAAGAAATTTTCACATAACAGCATCAATCTTATGAACATATTTAGCAATTTGAGAACGACAATTCTGACGTTTCAAAGAAAAAAAGGGTTTTTCACGTCCCTATTTTAATAGATACAACCACAAATTAATATGTCCCATTTGGTGAAGGGAGCGCTTGACTCTTACAATCTGCTTTTACAGCTTTAACACAATTTGCTTTCTTCGCAGTGAGAGGAGTTTCAAGTACACTTGGACAATGAAGACCCTGGTTCGATCCCAGTCCTGCCCTCAGGGTGTTTTCACGTACGTGCAGCCACTGAAATAAAAGTAGCAAGCAGAGAAGGGAAACCATTCTACTCGTTCAGCTGCACTTTCTCTCCTTTGGTTAAGAAGCTGATAATCCATTGTGCAACTTAATTACAATACTTAAGCAGAAGAATATTCCATTAAATGAATGTAGATACTACATTTACTGTTTTTGATACGATAGGTAATCCAATAGATCTTTCCAGCCAAGTGACGATCAGAAGACGGATCTTCAGACTTTTTACGTCGTTGCTGGCAGCGCAAGCTTACTTAAATGAACTTGCGCTGTCAGCTTACGATTTATTTTGTTCAAAAATGCGACCTTTACAAGTCTCGCTCAAAAAGGACGATAAGTAGAACTGTTGGCTCTCATTAGCCTCGTTAGGTCATATTGTCTAACTAAGCGTATGATTGCAGACAGTTGAAGCGAATGTACTTAATTATTCAACACTATGACTGCAATAGGTTAAACTGAAGTTTAATATTCAACTCAAATTTAAAGTCAATTGTAGTTAGAAATTCTGAAAACAGCAAATATTAACTGGATCATGATTTCATTTAGCTTCAAGTATTTATGAAACTTGAGTTTGTGACTCCTGGTCGGTCAGTAGCATTATGAAAATCCCCTCCGTGGCCACCGGTGGCGCACGTTGCAGTCAGAGTGTCAATGCACTAACGCACCTGCATGGCATTGACCTGACACGGCGCACTAATAATTTTTTATCGACACGTGCTCATCTGACTCCTTGATGACGTCACGTATTGAAATATCGAGGTTAAGAAAAGTCTCATTGATATAAGGCACCTCTCTATTCCCTTTTGCATGCTGATAAAATACTTTATCTCCTAAATAGCTATCTATGTACAACATGCAAGTCGGCATGACCAACCCAGTACAAAGTGAATTGAATACACTAGTAAAGCGAATCACTTTCGTACCGTTTTTAACTAACGCTAATTTACAGAGAAAATTTAAATTCTTTACAAATTTAAAACGCTTTGTTTCTGCATGAAAACCACCACAGCCGTACAAGAACTCAAACTTAGGACTCCGTTCATTTAAAATAAAGCAATATATTTCTCTCGGGAAAAATTCCTTTCGTGCAACCTACTAAGTACATTTGCAACGACCGTAACATCATCCGCACTTGCATTTTATGAAATGAATTATTAGCTTGACACGTTCCCTGCGTATTGGGCCATGTGTGTACCAACAGGCAAATTGCCCATTTGAGTGCCGATATTAATGCACGACGTTAGATCTGTTTCCCGACATTTTTTAAAAATAATTGAAATCATGCGAGGTCAAATGTTATCGTGCAATTGTATTTATCCTAATCTTTAGAACAAATTAAAATTTATTCAAGCTGGAAAATACATTTCCCAATTCTGCAACTTACAACCTAACCCAAAAAAAACGTCAAAGCCGCGGAAACGCAGGGAACGTGTTAAAACTGTTCAGCTTTGTAAGTTTGCATCAAATGTGAAATACACTCAACTGTTCATGACAGGAATATTTGTATCCAAGTTCTAAACTCAATGCCGCAATTTCTACTGGCACCTTATCTTGAGCTGCCACTCCTGCAAAAGCTATGTCGAACTTCAAATGAAAAACTTTCACAACAATACGCCGCTGTTACGGAGTAGCAGGCGGGCGATGAAAAGCAGTGCTGGACAAAGGGAGCAGAGAGGCAGGAAGCAAGATAATTACTCTATGGCCAAGTAAGTTTCCACTATCAAATGCTGATCTTGAGACACAATACTGAAACAGAGCACGTCAGTTGAATTTGTTCTCGGAGTACAGCACGCATGAAATTATCGAACTTGAATAGACATTCAAGTTGAGCGCAATTGCACTTCAAATTTTAGGTTTCTGATATCGTTTCTCGACTCTTAATAAATAAATGGCGATGGTGTCCCTTACAAAAGTTATAACACTTCCATGCATTACCCCTACAATAAAATCAAATTTAAAAATGCTAAATCTCCCGTACACAAAATCTTTAAAGCTACTAACGGATCATCACTTTTCATACGTAGAAAATTTTAAAACACAAATTGATTCTGTAATAATTCCATGAAAGGAGAGAACAACTCCGCATTGAATAAAATGTTGTCTGATTTGCCCACACGAAAATTTCTGAATTAATCTGCATAGGACCTACCGTGGAAGACTACATCCAAATGTGGCTCCGTACAACCAGAACAACCGCACGTACAACCAGAACAACCGCACGTACCTCCTGCGCCTACCACGCCTGTCTCTTTTGTTTCTTGCCCGTGCAAATGAACGAAATTTACGTCCATCAGACATTTTCAAATTAACCATTACCAAACGCAGATTTTGTGATCAAGGTTTATGAGAAGAACCCACGGTTTCAGGTCACGATTTGTGAGAATAGCGCATGTTTCATAATTCCGATTTGTCAGAAGAACGCATGTTTTTAGATCACGATTTGTGAGAAAAACGCATGCTTCATGGTCACAATTTGTGAGAAGAACGCATGTTTCATGGTCACAATTTGTGAGAAAAACGCATGCTTCATGGTCACAATTTGTGAGAAGAACGCATGTTTCATGGTCACAATTTGTGAGAAGAAAGCATGTTTCATGGTCACGATTTGTGAGAAGAACGTGTGTTTCATGGTTACGATCTGTGAGAAGAATGCATGTTTTCAGGTTATGATTTGTGTGCTTTTAGACAGGCTTTGTACGCAGAACACTAGCGCAATCTTATGCTTCAGTATTTAATATCGCCATGCTTGAATGGGTTAAGGCACTAGGATAGCAATTCAATTTTTCCATGAATTAAGAAACGTATACCTGAAAATTACACATAGACTCACAACTCAACAGTCATTACAATTACGACACACCTGTTTCTGAAAATTAATTATTAGCTTAAAACTGTTCAGATTCATAAGTTTCTATCAAACAATAAGTATTTACTAAAAAACATGGAAATTAATTTTTTTCCTACTCATCAAATATCACGTATAAAAATTTCAACGTAATAAAGGACTTGTTCTGAACGAAATTAGAACACAGACAGGACACAGGAGTTTCAATGTTTGTTCATAAGCATTCGGGATTACCTTATTTTTTAGTAATGACTCGACATTTAGATATTAGGAGGCTTCAAGATTCACAACATACAGGAGATTAGGATATGAGATCATCAAGTCCTAGCTTGTTTAATGCAACATCAAATCCAGTGTTCTTAATTTGTAGCTGAGCAGAAGTGTTAATTTATTCTACACTATTCATTCTTATTTCATAATATTATTCATTCCAATTATTTAACTACCGAATTATTTAATAACTGAATTTAATCTACAATACAGAAGTATAGTGAAATGACATAAAAATGTCCAACATCCACAAAGCCATTAAAAATAGAAGTCTCAGATTATAAAGAACTTGCATTAGTTCAAGTGGCTGCAACGCATGAGTGAGCTCCAAGAGCTAATAATATATGTAGATGAAGACAAGCACTGACTAAATATTTGGGGCTACACTTAAGTAACTCAAGCTGTGAGTGCGATAAAGCAATAAACTTTGTAACAATAAGTGTGGATTTCAAGCAAAAATAAAGCTCAATAGAGTAAAAAGAATTAAAATACGGGGATAATATACGTGCAAGAGTGCATAATGAAGATGATTACAATACTGGAAAATACATGAGGATTAAACGTGCTCATATTAACTATGCAATCGGGTAGTATTTGAAAGTGGGGACTCTCGGATGGAACAACACTCCAGCGACTTCTAGCTTAGGGAGCAGACACAAACAAAAGAAAGAAGTACCCTGCATAGGAAGACCGACTGAGATTCTGCGGCGCATATGGAGATTCCCTTAAGGTAGACCTGTTCGTATCATGAGAAGTAAAGAACACAATGCGCCACCGCGTGAAACGGAGGTCTTTAATAGAACTCGCACCAATTGATGGAGCATGATCAGCCAATAGAATGAACATGCTGTAACATTTTCGAAATCTTCAACTAGCAGTGAAGCACAGTAGAACACTTGACGACGCACGTTGGAGAAGCCATTAACAATAAAATTCAACGATTACCTTAGACGCGATGCAAAGCCTTCTACTTACTGAACAAGCACAACTCGTCTCACAGCTCTTTGAAAATTTGTGCAAGAATAATTGGAACAGAAAGCAGAAATGGGGAAAAAGAAAGTATAACCAGTTGGCTTATGCCAGGTTTTGACGCAATACATGTACATCAAACAAATTTGACCTACAAAAACTAATGCCTTACAAAGCAGTACCTTCAATTCCTTCAGCCCCCAATATGTAGACAAAATCTAAATTTTTACGCGGGTGTCTACACCCTAGCAATGAAAATAGAGATGCGTGCAAACTACAGAAAAAAGCATTTAGAAGCAGTCCCAGTAACACCTGATGCTAATAAAAAAAGGTGTTTACAAAAATACCCAAGAAGTTTAGCACAGAGGCTAACTTCCTCAACTTCATGTCGAAAATACCCAAGTAGTTTGGCGCACACACTAGCGCACTCAAATTCACGCTGTGCTTTCCAATGTTCTAATCGTAAAATTGTCCACCGCATTTTTCATGCAAGTGATAACATTTATCCAACCCTCTTTGGCACGCACACAAGATGACGGGAGCGCAAAAGAACCCTCAAGCAAAATTGCCAACCGCAATTTTTTATGCGCGTGGTGATGTTTATCCAACCCTCTTTGGCTCGCCCACAAGATGACGGGAGCGCAAAAAAGCCCCTCAAGCCATGAGGCTGTACTGCTGAGGCTTGTTGCTCATGGGGTTACGGACGATGACAGGCAGCTGCCCAGCGAGGCGCCCCATGCTGCGCAGGGTCAGCACTATCACGCACACCTGCACACAGTGATCAGATTTTATTACGTGTTCAGCGTGAGTTGTTAGGACTACCTTGACTCGTTCAGTTGAGCAAACCTTCCTGCTTGTTGTGTTTTAGGCACATAATGATCGCACTTTACTACGAGTTCAGCTTGTGTTGTTTCATACTATCTTGACTCGTTCAGTTGAGCAAAGAAATAACTTTCTGCTTGGTTGTTTTTTTAGGCACACAGTGATCGCACTTTACAACGAGTTCAGCTTGTGCTGTTCATACTATATTGACTCGTTCAGTTGATCTAATAGATACGTTCTTGCTTGGTTGTTATTCAGAGGTGTAAATAGCAGTCTAGTCTGCCATCAAGTACATTATTGTAACCTTAAAATAGGGCTGATGATAGGATACACTAGAAGTCACTGAACTGATTCAGGCCAATGTATCCATTGTACTAGACTTGAGAAACAATGTGCTGCTTGTGTCGCTTGTGGTAAATAAATTGTTCACAAAAAATCTTTAAAAGGCACATGAGTAAACTGAAGGTTATAAATATATATTCTATATGTGGTAGCATTTTCTAATTTCAGACCCGTGGAAGGGAGGGAGGAACTTGAATGGTGGAATGAGAGAGTAACAGATCTACTTAGAGAAAAGGTGAAAGCATGTACAGAATGGTTGCTAAACAACAGGATTAGAGCCGCATACTAAAATTATAACCAGAAAAGGGGCTGCAGAAGTGAGAACGAATAAGGAGAAGAGGGTTTCTGATTGTTGGGGTGGGGTGGGGAGGCGCGACACATTACATCAACTACACATTCACAGAATTAAAGACTGTGTTGTGCCTCTCATCGCTAAATAGGACACACACACACACACACACACTACTCGTGACCTATGGCAGATACATAGAATTTAACATAAAACTTGTCGGCTCACCATGATGACCTGCACACACATTAGATTAGATTATTTATTAGTTAGTTTAAGCCTCCACAGCAGCCATAATGGCGATCCAAAAAGAAGTCACCATTTAGTACGGAGTAAAGGAAATTCAGAATCTATGCAGAAAGGGCATAAAAACAGTAAGTTGAGAAAGAAGATTATGAAACAAGATCAAACACAACATAATGAAAACATTTAATTTCAACAAAAAGAAGGCCTACCTAACTCTCAGCTTGGGCTCTCACATTTTCCCCCTGGGAGTGCTAATTCCAATAGAAACAATAGTTGTATCCCCCTGATGGGGCCTGTACACACAGCCCAGGACACTCACCATGATGACCTGCACAACACAGATGGGCAGGAAGGCCTGGCGACTCAGCACAATGTAAGACTTAGACCATCCGGTGGACAACACTGGCAAGCAGCCCTGCAAGACGGACACAAATTAAAGGTATCCTATCAACATAATTCGTGTTTTGAAATTACATGAACATTTGAGCCTCCAAAAATAAATGATCGAAAATTAGAAAGCTTGGATTGTGGGAACTTAGCACTATCTAACTACAATAGAATTTAATTTTAAAGGCTGGACCGAACACTTACTGCCTCAAATTATCTTGCGTTCAACTCATAACTCTTGAAATGTAAGTAAAATGTGCCAATCTTTTGTGAGTGGACATGGGTGAGCTGACCATGTTTTCATGAGGAAGCTATTGTATTTATTTACACAAATGAACGAATTGGTAATTGAGTGAAAATATTAGTTCAAGACTTGCTAGCCACTCTAAATGGTGACCATACTAAATGGTGTGTGGAAAATAATGAATTCATGCGCAAGCTGTTTCCACTCTGGATACCCTGCTCATAAATCAGCCAATAAAAAAGAGGAAAGAAAAATTAGAAGAGATACAAAGATTGCATGAAAATTAGGAGAAGTAAAGAGGGCAAGAAAGACAAATGTCCCCAAGGTTTATCTTGGACTGAGGTACCTAACACTATCGCCCCTGGGAGCGCCAGTCTCCATAGCATTAGATAGACAAACTTGAGCCTACTGCTTATCCTATGATCCCTGAGGGGTTCCCCTCATCGTCAGTGATAATGAAATCATCGGTATATTAAAGGCACCTTATTTTCTTTCCCCATCTGCAGTAGTCAAGTAATTAGCATACCTACAACACCTTTAAATTTCAATAGATCATATGGATTTTATTATCACCGATTGTCAGTCGCACCACTAAAGTTCAATAGATTTTATCCACACACAAACACTTAACCCTTTAATGCCCAGAAAACTATACAGTTCTTTTTCAAAAGTTCCCTTAATATATTGTATTTGTGGCAAAATTAATTTCCTAATGCGTTCTTTGAAGTTCTCATTTTGGTATCGGAGACAATCTGATGGCAGCGCAAATCTATTGACAGTGGTAGCAAAATTGGCAATATGAGTACAAAAATGCTGACATTAAAGAGTTAAAGGACTCACCTTGGTGCTGATGTAGTCATCCAGGTCGCTGTGGCTCTTAATGCCCTTGCCACAGCCCGGGGCAGGCAGGAGGCAGCAGGAGTCTGGCACGCTGGACCCATCACCGAAGCCGGTCGTGAACCAGTCGGCATACTCCAGCACACCACAGCACGACACCTGCATCACTCGTATCATGCATGAACATATTTAGGTTGTGTGTACACCCATGTGGCAGACTGACATGCTTAGTGTGTATGTATTGATCAACCTGCCACTTAGATTTTGAATTCGTCTGAACCTTCCTAACCTCATCAAAGTGTTCCCCAAAAATGGAATAAGTAGTATGAAAAAAATTGGAAATGGGGAATCTACATACAAAATGTTTCCCTGTATCCTATACATATATAGAAATAGGGAAACAGAAAGAAATTAAAATACAACATAACAGTTTGAAAGAAAAAGGTATTGAAGAAAGGATAGAAGCAAGCAAAAATTGAAGGTTTTTACAAAATACCTATTCCATTTTGACAAAAGAAAGGCTTACTTATCCATCAGCATTAAAGCTCACATCTTCCTCCTTACAGCACTAATATATATAGATAGCCACAGTCCTCCATGTGACAAAAATTATCTATTTCTTATCAGAAGAAAAAGCCATACAAAGCATACTTCTCAATTGCAAAACCACAATTGGACTTAATTTTTGAAAAAAGTAATAATTAAAATCAGAACTGTACCTCATTCTGGATTTCATCCCACATAGCAGCAGCAGAGCTGTTGGTGGGGTAGACTGCAATTGAGCTCTGCATGAAGTCCTCCACCTCGTGGTACATCTTCCTGGACCACACAGGCTGCCGCACCGCCACCAGCGCTGATGAGATCAGCTCCACTGCCAGCAGCATCAGCAGCAGCACCAAGCACTGCAGCACAGTGTGTTATGTCTTACTTCCAACAAAGCAAGTCATTCCTCAGGGCTACTGCCAGCAGCACCAAATACTGCAGCATCACAGTGCATGATGTTATACTTCTGGCCGAGCAAATCATTCCTCTAGATCGCTGCCAGCAGCACCACAGTGCATTATGTTATGTGATACTTCCAGCTGAGAAAGTCATTCCCCAGAGCTACTGCCAGCAGAACTAAACATTGCAGCACCACAGGACTTCATTGTCTGCTTAGTTACAGAAGTAGAAGAATGTATAGTAACAGGACCAGAGTAAACGTTTGGATAATTAATAACAAAGTTGAAATGAATTAGAAAATACTCTTCAATTTATTCTTTCATGTTGTAAGAGTAGGAGGTCACTTTATTGTAACCAAGTGTTTACCATTTGCACATTCAATGTAAATAAAATGAAAAAGTGTTAAAGTACCTTGAGAAGAGCAAGAAACATCAAGTTAGTATTTTTGAAACTGACAAAGAACACTTTTCCAATGACTGAAGGTTCATCCAAACATTATTAAATGATAAAAGGATGCTTTGTAAATAAAATTAACTGTTCCAATACTACAAGAAGTAAAAAGCATCATTTTAATAACATAAGAAGCATTACTTTAATAATGTAAGATGCATTACCTTAATATCATAAGTGTTACCTTATTTCTTTGCAGAACTGCTCCTTTAGCAATATAAGAAGCATTACCTTAATACTATGAAAAGTGTTAACTTAACACTATAAGAAGTGTTATCTTAATTCTATAAGAACTGCTCCTTTAACAATATAAGAAGTGTTACCTTGATACTATAAGTGTTACTTGATACAGGGTTACCTTATGAGCAGCCCTAGGTTTAGGGGCAACAGTAGCAATAGCACAGACAGTGCTGGTGGCGGCAATGGCTACACCCATGCCTGTGAAGCCAGCAATGGAGATCCAAAGCCAGGAGGGCAGCCAAGGAGAGAGGTAGGCTGACCAGGCCAGCAGGCATGAGCCCACAACCACAAGGGCCAGGCCTGTCGCCTGTCATGGGAATGCTAGAATTAGCTCTACTCAAAATATTGTCTAACAAAGGAATAGAAAACAGAGGCCTAAAGTGTTTGGTGTATGACATAAAAGTATAAATGAAGGTCTGAAGTCTTCAGTTTGTGACATAACATATTAAAAATGCTGTTTCTCAGTTAGCACTCTTCATGCTTCAAATTACATCTAGAAATGGCAAAATTGTGTTTATTAAAAACCTAGATTTGACCCAAAGTAGTACAAAAATAAGAAATGATGAAACATTAGCTAAACAAATTAAGTAAGAGTTTAATAATTAAACTGCTATATTCTATAAGGAAAATAAATAGTTCCATAATAGAATGAGTACCCATTTCTTAAGGAAAAATTTTAAATATCACAACCAATTTCTATCCAACAATTGGTCAGAAGCCTGAAATTAAGATTTTTCAATTGATTTATACTATTTGTTCCATACTTAAATAATGTTAGTATTTAATTTTCCATCTTTACCTCAATATATACATTTCAATTTATATCTTGTACTAAAATACTAGGGATCACTGAAAAAATTTGTCATAGAAGGACATGTGGCAGCTTTCTTTATTCAGATGTAAATAAACAATTTCAAAACACATGCTGGAATCTACAATTTACACAAACAATAAATTATATATGAACAATCAAACTTATTTTGAAACATTTAAGCTAAACATCATATTTTATAATCTTAATACCTATGTAGTAATATTTTAATGTAGTCATGGCTTTAAGAAGCATTCCCCTTATGTTTTAAATTAATTACATACATTTGGATGTCAATATATTACAATTGATATTCTGCAACAAAATAGGAAATGATTAAAACAAAATTATTCCTCTAGGCCTAGGTGATTTAGGAAATTACTTGAGAAACTATGGATTTTTGCACAGTTTGATTGTTTTGCTATGACTTGTAAATTTTTCGGTCAATATCGGGTTTAATGCGCTCACGGAAATTAGGAATTCCATTCCAAAGAATCATTAAAGAAACACATTTATAAACGTTTTACATAAATGACATTCTGCTTGCCGATGCGTAATTTTTGAATTATTCAACTTTGAAGTTATAGGAACGTCGTATTTGAAAGTGAAGGAACTGATAAGTAAATATGCAGTAATTCGGTATTGACGTAACGATGGGTGAGGTTAGGGTAGGTTGTGTTAGGCTAGTTAAATGACCTTACCTAAAATAACAAATAAACCTAAAATAGCTTACCTTAACTTACCCAAACCGACGCAGTTTTTTCCCGCCCAGAAAGTGGGCGTGTCCCGCCAAGAATTTGGGCGTGACCCAACAGTGCCGCAACTAAGCAACCGACTACATAATGTTATTCCTATCTGAATGTAATTATTGTTATATCTCAAAAATAACGCACCAGCGAGCAGAATGTCATTCACGTAAAACGTTTTTCAATGTGTTCCTTAAGTGATTCTTGGGAACGGAATTCTTAATTTCCGTGAGCAAATTAAACCCGACATTTACCAATTTTTCTTATAATAAAACAATAACTGACCATTTCCCAAAAAATTTAAGAAACTAAACTTTATTTCACTCAAGGTGATGATAATAAAAAGTTATGCCTGACATGAATTTAAGTGCTAAGCACTTTATAAATTCAGCTACAGTTTTGGAAGAAAGTTTGCAGTAGTTATCTTGATAGCAACATTGCATTGGAAATGATTATTATGACGCACGTTACTGAAGTGATTGGGATCATTATTTTTATCACAACTATTTAGGCACGATACCCAGAATTTAGCAAACTCATTGTACGAAGCTATAAGCTAGCAAATTTTTCGCTCTACATTCTACTATCAAAATTTACATCATCACCATCATCTACAATCGGATAATCACGAAATATAAACAGCCAAGAAGACATAACAGTTTTGATATTAACCGCAATCAACTTTGATTCAAAATTTCATTTTCCTTGTGGGTTAAATACTTACTGTAATGAAGAGTAAAGCCCCAAAGGCCACGTAGTCGCCTCGAATTTCCATATTTTCTCCAAATATAAACTAAAAATTCAGTTTACAATCCTGTCTCAAAAAGTTCGTTTCGAGTCAAGTTACGCACAAAACGACGCAACCTCTCGTTCAGAGAACACTCGTAAATTTCTCACAAGCGAACATCTATCAATTTCTCCCGACACTCACAGGTGTTACCCTAAACGAAAGTGTTTGTTTTACTAGAATTTCTAACCCAGATATTTTCGTCTATGCTTCAATAATTTATTGCACAACTAGAGCTGGTAGTGTGAGGTACACAATGAATTAATTTGAAGCATTTAAAGAAACCTTGAATCATTTGTATTAACATTTACTTTGTGATACAAACTCGGAGCAATGAAAAATTTACCAGAGAGATATACAAATACAATGAATTGAAAAATTATTGAGTAAAAATCCATTTGAATAAAATTTCATTTCCCAATCAACTTTTTCTTCTTACATAAAATAACAGAAGTACACACAAATACTATGGACGTGGTAAACTGAGTATAAAAATGAAACCTAAAAGGCTACGCGCTACATTTGAGTATTTCTAAAAGTTTTTACTGTTAATACCTCCAACTTGTAATTTGAGCATTGGAATCTAGCAATCGCAATTTTTCTTGTGCAGTTCGCGTCGATTTTGTTCTAAGTTACTGGTCTCCCTTGGTAGAAAAGTTTCAGTTTGTAAGCAAGTTGCCCAACTTCGAACAAACGGGAAATAGCTCAACAGAAACGTCTCGACAGCAGTGGTCGTAAAAATCAGAAGAGCATTTGATATATGATTAATCTCAACTGACATTTCAACTATTTTAGTATCTCAGGCAATATTCTTGGATCATTATAAGAAACAGAAATCCTTTATTGAACGCAATTTATGTAGACGTCTTCGTCACCGTGGCCGAGTGGTTAAAAACGCGCCCTTCACGGGGAAGTGTCGGCAGTTCGAATCCCAGCTGTGCAACCCGATGATTCTCCTTGTCGGGAAAAGGGAGAACTCATACATGGTTCCCCACTCTACCCAGGTGTCGGAAATGGAGACCGGCTTGACCTGGGGTAACCGTCATTGCATCTTGGTGTTAGTAATAAGGCATTTAAAAAACTAATGTACGAGATGATTTGTATCAGGCATGATTGAAATAAAAACATCCTTTGTCTCGCAAATTTTATAATTGTGAAAGGTTTCTCAATCTTATTTTACTTTAATTTTTCACGGTTTGTTTTTCTTTTCACTTTTTCTTACTGCGATTCAACTAACAGCTTAGGAGTTCCGAAGAATACGTTAGTAGTATTTGTATTATTTATAAGTTTTCAGCCATCTCTTGGAATGTAAAACATCCGAGAGATGATATTTTTCAATTTTAATTCAACTATCCCATGACAGGGTTAATCCATTAGCACGTCACGTATGGTTTGTCTATTAGTACGCCTCGAATAGTCTGTCTATCAGTATGCTTCGTATGGTTGATCTATTTTTACACCTCGGATAGTTTGTCAATTAGTACTCCTCGTATGGAACGTTTGTCATAGGACGTCTTATATTAAGAAATTTTTAAAAGCCAATATGTTGGCATGTATCTCATGTGACAACGTCGTTGGAAATAAACGATTTTTATTTTTTATTTTTCTATGCACGTCAAATGAAGTAATAAATTATATCAAAACAAAAGAATTATAATGTCTATATTGAATTTGTGTTTGCTCGTCGTGAAACCCTTACAGAGTAAGTTTTATTACAAAAGTAGATGAATGGGTTGGCTGCCCAATCCATTCCCATATGAGTTTTGCCATTTTTTGCGCAGGTTCAACGTTTGTTAAATGCTAACATATCTTTCGTATTACCCTGGTAGAGGTTATTTTCCCTAAATAAAAGGCAGCATTTGTTTGTGCGTACATGACCGATCTTGTGACAGGGGCGGGCGAAACCGTTCCTAAATTTCGGAAGCTGGAACACATAACCTCCGCAACATTTCTAAAAATCATTGATAGCGTGTCACACCATCCAAATATTTTCTCTAGAGAAAAAACGTATCACAGTTCAAAAACAAAACACACCAGATTCGATTATAGAACATATTGTTGAGCTCATGTTCTTTACTTTATTTCTTCAATTTTGTTCTATTTTATTTGTTCCATGAGATTCAAATTAAGTGATTAATTGAATAATAATAATATTAAGTGATTAATATTCTTAGTTTGAACATTAATACTCAAAATTTTCACGTATATTTATTCTTAATTTCTAAAATGAGGTAGGGTTCCAACACATTTGATCAACCAAAAAACAATGTTGTTGATATCGCAATTTGAAACCTCGGTGAACAGTCCTAATTTTTTCTAAGGACTGGTATTGCATTCGATGCAAATATTTATCTTAAATTTAAATTAAAGTGCTTAAAAAAATGCAAACATTATTAAAGAACGTTATATATAAAAAATGATTGAAATTACTTGTTCAACATCACGTATAATCTGCATTTACCAAATCACATATACAAGGTTTATCAAATGCTCCGAGGACAATGCCTTTATGTGAAGCCCGCACAGTAATCAGTTACTACTAAATAAAATTCAAGTGTAACAACGACGTTCTACATGTCTTAAAGTGCCAGTACTTTTACCAGTTCAGCTTTTCCTTATTAGACACCAGAAAGGATTTTAAATTACCAGAGTGAAATAGGTGCTCATTAGCAGGATATTCCAATGAATTTACCATGATATTGAGTGAGGCCAAATCAACGATGGTGGTATAGTTCATAATGTGCTAAATGTTTGTTTTTGGAAATAAATTTTTTTTCCCGCGCATTTTGACCAATTGCACAATAAAAGTAGATATTTAGGATCCTATTCGAATCCTGCACAGCTATTATCAAAATATTTTTATACCATTGAAAAGTGTGTTTTTGTTTTCACTAACATATAAAATGTGCTCCACCTCGAGGACTTATTCGTTCATTTCGACGAGCGACGCTTCTGCACCGATCACAAACGATTTGTAGGTGAGATATTGCGGTTCAAAGGAGATTGCGACCCGGAAACTAACGCTTGCGTAGGAAGTCCGCCAAGCCATGTTACTTATACATGTTACTACATGTTACTTGTGGCATCAGCTATAAGTGTTGAGCTCTAAGAAATGCTATTAATTAAACACCGGAATAAGTTCTCTTTGTATCCGTCAGAGTGATTTGTGTGGGAATGGGCCAGATGTTAAAAATTTAATGAAGATTTCAGCAGATGTTTTCCATAATATGTTTTCAAGATACACGCACGTGATGTTTAGTAACGGTTTTGGTCAATAATAGACGTACAGGTGAGCATTAACAGTGAGCATCATGTAACGCTATTCATTATTTTATGCAAAGATTCTGAGAAAGAATTTTCTTTTTGTATGTTGCTCTCAAGTTGTTCATTTTGACTACATGTTCCGGTTAAAATTACTTCTATAGGTTAAGAGACGAGAGTTCTGTGAAATTTTGAAGCCTTTTAAAAACATTTTTAATTATTCGAGCTAGCGGGGTAGGTTTTTTTCTGTGTGGATTTTCCGACAGATCGTGCTCGAAAGGACGTTTAATTTAACTCAAACTTGCTCTAGCTTTTCCCGTGCAATGACGGAAAAGTTTTAAAAAAGGGGAAAACAAAAATCTTCTAAAAATTTAAATCTCTCAGAATATTATGATTGGTTCTTAAAAACTGATTGCAAAATAAGCTTTTAAATCAAATCGACGCGGACGCTATCAAATCTCAAAAACAAGCCAGCGCCGAACATGTTTTGCATCGCAGCGTGACGGGAGAGCTGTCATAGACAGGCTAGGCCGAGTCACTGGCCGACGCTCCGGGGAGTGCTTTTGCGGTGAGGTTTGTCTCTCAGCAGCGACATCACATTTGGCTGTTCACACGGGGCATTTTAACACGTTAACAGCCATGTGAGCCACCGGTGGTACACGGAGAGAATTTTCGCAAAGCTTCCGACTGGCCAGTAGTCACGAGTTAAATTTACATAAATACTTAAGAAAAGCTGAATGAAGGCCCGATCCAGATAATGATTGCCAATTTTAAAATTGTTTACTACTGTTGACTATCAATTTGAGTTAAAATTGAACTCTGGTTTAACTCATGGCGGTTAACGTGTTAAAGTACTTTTGATGCCTTTAGAAAGTACTGTAGAAAGTACGCTTTCTTTAGTGTGAAATTATCATTCGCTTGGTTCCTTCGGCCCACAGTAGCGAGACAAAGAATGGTAATTTGCTGGAAGTTATTATTGATACATTTGTGTGAAGAAAAATTTAATATGAAATGTAATAAGAGATTTCTTCTTGCCTGAAAATTTCCTGTGTCAAACAGTACTCTGATATAGGGATGGCAGCTGGTGCGTGATGCGGGGAGTATTTTGCTCAACTTGAAATGTATGTGTTAACTAAGAAAGAAAAACGCGTTATTTTTATTTGTTATGGTTCAAATTGTGCAGCCAATGTAGTATTTAATGCGCTAAATTGTATTATTCCATTTGATTTTCGGAACAGGTAATAGCGCCTAAAGTTAGAGCAGTTATGCTTCCAATGACGCAAGTGAAATACGCTACTGCATCTATGGGTAATTTACGAGCTGTTCTGTCATTTCTTGAATTTTGCGATCATCATCTCATGCGAACTTATTAAACTTACGAGTATACGATTAAAAAAAGTCTCAATGATTTATATTTTGAATCAAACATTGAAACTAGTCCCAATTATGTATGATTGAAATTAAGCATTCAGATTGATTAAAAAAAATATGAAAATTAATCCTAATTATTTATAACTTTTTACAGCTGCGAACCGCTACTATGAATGTGCCACCTTTAGTGATGGTCTCATGATTTTTCCTTCAAATATTCATTTCAATTTTATAAAAGAACAAAGAAAAGTCAGGAATTTTTATTTTCAAACCCATCATTTTGTAACAATAACACTCACTCACGGAAATGTTTTTCGAGGAAATTCAACTGGCGACTGGGATCAATATGAGCTTTAAAGGCGAGACAAAGCAGGGTAGAGAGATCCGGAGGAAGGGAGGGAGGAGGGTGGGAGTCACAACTTCTGCACTATCGACCTGTCTACATTTCAAGGTCTGGTCTGCGTGTAGTACATCCAGGCGGCTTTAAACGGGTCTACTCTGCCCGCTGCAGCGTCTGCTCTTATACAGGGTGTTCCACGAAAGCAGATCGAACTCTGAATTGATAAAGAGAAATAAGTTCGCTCCGGATGAAAAATATTATAAAAGGATATTAATTGGTAATGAGACATCGATTATCAAAGTCCAATAATTTTTTATTCTTGAACTTTTGAGTTTCATTCATCCTCCGGAGCGAACGGGGAGCTTTATTAATTCAAAGTTCGGTTGGCTTTTTTTATCACCCTGTACAGTTAGCCTTCACATTCAGTAGTTGTGGTGCCGCAGGTGCTGTGTGGCTGCTTTGAAAATCTAACTGCTTTTTAAGTATTTAGGATTCTGTGAATTCTTCGAATTATTATCACATTCACATATTCATTTTGCCCATTAGGCGTTGTATTTTGATTATCAAACAGAAATTTCATCAGGTCTAGTGTACGTACATGGTATTACAGTTCCCCCTTTCAGTTATTTATGAGCCGCACGTACGTTTAAGTTTCAATGCATGCGTGTATTAAGTATACAAAACAAGATTGAACTGCCACCACTAAAGTACGGAAACGCGTAGATAATATTGTAACTCCTTTTGAACAAAAAAACGAGAAATTAAACACAACTTTCACCGATAGCAGAAAGATCGCAGACTCAAGATTAGTCAAGATTGAATCACAATGCTCACTAAAAGACGGATACGCCTAGATAATATTATAAAAATATATTTTTGATGACAACACGGGAAAATGAAACATCTCTCACTGCGAGCAGAAAAAGTTTAGCGGCCCACGCAGACACAACTCCAACCCAAACTTTGAGTCTGAAATGTTGCTCCAGGAATGGCGGATGATATTAACACTTAATCCGCAATTCGTTAAACTGAAGTTCAATATTCAACTTAAATTTAGTATCAATTGTAGCGAGCAATTTCAAAAATAACATACATTAACTGGATCTTGCCCTTATTTAGCTTTTATTGAGTATTTGTACCATTGAGTTTTTACTACTGGTTGGTCAGCAGCATTTTAAAAATCCCCTCCGTGGCCCCTAGTGGCGCATGTTGAGGTCAAAGTGTTCAAGTCGATCCTCAGTATTCCTCTTGAGTTCAGTTTAAATTATTCATATCAGTACTACCTACCTCAGTGCAGAATCGTACTTTGGCAGTGGATATTTTTACAAAGTAGAATAAAGGAATAACTTAGTTCAAGAAAATTGAAAACGTCAGTGTCCCGTATGAGGCCTTCCTCGGCGCACGAACGAGGTTCTAAACATACACTACTGAAGTTTCCGGATAACTCTGATCATCTTTTAGATGTTAGAAAGGAAAGTATTCAAATGTATTATATACTAAGAATTATTTTGAAGATCATATCATTTAGTTTGCAATTATTAGAACATATGAAAGTCGCTGGGATCTCAAGCATCACTTGTAATTAAACGTTAACATATGAAGAAATTCTTCATTCCCATGTCCATGAAATCGAAATGTAGTACAATGATTAATGGAAGTCTCACTTAAGCAAGGAATAAAACATCCGCAGAGAAGAAAGTAACATTTCCACGTTTAACTCTCTTTTTATTGCTCAGAGATCCATCGTTATAACGCACGACTGGTCAAGCTCGATTTTAAAATACACAGCAGTAAGCGAGAGGGATTTAACGGATTTACAGTTCCTACAGTCGTTGTACCACAGAAAATCTTGACGTATCCCGCTGTAGAAAGTGAGTTACAATGACATTGTGAACCGGGACATGATACAATGATATCAATAAACGTCGTCCGGGTAATTCAGATATTTTTCATGAAAAAATTAGCCTGATTATCTAGCCATGAATTAGGGAAATCAACTATTTGATTGTATTATGTCTTACATTAGAATATAAAATATATTTAAGTAAGAATTCTGAACTTAAGTTTGTGATGCGCGTTCACCAGCAAGAAGTTCTAATTAGGTATAAATGTAAGGATAATTCTTGAGTTCCCAGATAAGCAAAATAATAATATCCATATTTAAATTTTTCATTTCAAAAACATTTGCGCGTATTGTTCGCTACAACCAAAGAGCCCACCTTAATAGGTCACTCGCTCGCAATCACATTTTAATATTTAGAGACAATTTCTATGTCAAGAAGTTATTAAAAATTTCCCGAATCGAGCACAAGTTATAAGCTGGACGTATTAACTGCCCGAGCTGCTGGGAGGCCACACCAGGAAATGTGTCAGGCCGTACGCTTACGACCGCAACTTCTGGCGGCTGTTAGAGGAGTTCCGAGCCGGTCGCATTAGCTGACCTTCGGTGGAGCTCGGGTAAACAGAAAGATTTGTGTGTCATTTCAAATTCGTAGCGGTTATCAATCAGTACTATTTAATAAAATGCCTTGTGTCTCCTTTAATTCAAAAATAAATAAATAGATTTATGTATTTTATTGTGGGTAATGTCTCTTATGTTGTTACAACGGAAATATCATTATGTATAATTTGCGCTCGTACTCTAGATGTGAAACTCAGATTAGAGAATGTTTTTTCAGTAATTTTGCAGTTATTATTATGTATAATTTGTGAAATGTGAAACCCAGGTCAGATAAAGTTTTGTGAGTAATTTTGCGGTTATTATTACCTATAATTTACGAGATATGAAACTCAGGCTAGAGAGAGTTTTTGTGTAATTGCGAGTTCGTAGAGATCGTTATTTGCAATTTGCCCTCGCAATGTGAATTATCATTTCATCAAAGTAACGAATTAATATTTCCGGCTGCTTTTCAAGAGCTGGGCAAATTTGAATGGGTATACTCTGCCTCTAAATTCGTGTGCGCGTGTCGAGTTTTATTTTAAAAAAAAGCTAGGGTTGTCGAATACAAAGCCATTTTATTGAGATCGAAATTTTAGGGATTACTCCCACTGGTGCAAAAATATTAATCTGAGTCCGAAATTTTTTTTACGGCAATTAAGGAATGTTTGTCTTAATCAGTCAGAATTTTTATTCTGTGTCAGGGTGAGAGGCAACCCCAATTTTCAGTCTGTGAGTGTTAAAAGGAAAACTGTTTTTTACTCGCGGTGTGTTTTTAAGCTTAAATTTCACTTGCCATTTAATGAGACTAATAATATTTTATTTAAAATACCCTGGCTTAGAAAAATTACAGAATACAAACAAGGTAGCTACTCGAAATGTTCTTCTGGATTTTGCAAATTAATGCTATGGTATGGCTTCTTATAACTCTCATTTAATGCACTTAATTGGATCACGATTTTCAAAAGTCAGCAAGGTGACTTTTTGGGTGCTGAAATGTCTTTTAACGAAAGGAAAGTATCTACTTGATTTTCGTTTCTGAACTTCAAAACTTTTGTTCAAAAATGCTAGTTTACGTATAGCGCTGATGATCCGATGAGAATAACATCGCCTTGTCTTTGTTACAGCTAAAAAAATCCTGCGGTTCATTTTACTCTGCTGTCTCTCCTTATGAGAATGGACGTAATATTTTAACCAATGCAAACATTCTAAAAACAAACCTTATCTCGTCGAGCTAAATCGGGCCGAGTTTTTTATAATTCCTAACTAAGTTCGTTGCATTCTGAGGTTCCCTACTTCATCTTCCCGTCTCAGCCCCCGCTCGAAACAGAACATGGAGGATCGATTCTTCCGTTGCACGCCTCGGCGGTTTCAAATACATTTCAAAGTCTGGATGCTCGCGGAAACCAAACTGAGCTCGAAGATAGAAGTGGAAAGGCCAGGGTTCTTCAGAAGGCTCAGAGTTTCAAATATTTGTGTTCCGAGCATGTTGCTCATGTAAAAAATTCGTAGAGTAAATAATGACTTGCAAAGAGAATGTTTTTTATCTATTGGCAGCTCTGTAAGATACATCTCAGCATTGAGTCCCACCTTATAAAATTCTAGCCTAAAAAATTGAGAACAATTTAGAAGTAGAGGAAATATAAGTTTTTCTTAGAAAATGATCAAGTGCAGCAAATTGAGTAGTATATTCCACAAGGGAATAAGAGCTAAGTGAAAACAATGAGTGTTAACTGCTTAAAAAAGAAGATTTAAAAATGTCAAGTTACCGACGAATTCGTCGATTCAAGCCTCTAGAAAAAAGTTTGAATGTCTCATATACTTTGAATGTCTCATACATATATCACATCTAACCCTATATCGCTCGCCTTCCTTCAGAAATCTCTAATATAGTTCTGATATTCTAAATGCTTGGATGAAAACCTTACACCTTACTGGGTTTCATGAATGATGGTTTAAAAGAAATTCCCGTAATATTTAGTTCATAAGGAAAAAATATTTGTCGTTCTAGGGTTAAGAGAGCGTGGTCTATCAGGAATCTCGGTCGCAGGCTGACATTCGCTCGTCAGTATATCAGCAAAACATCATTTGAAATTGGTTGAAATCGAATGTTTGCTATGTAGGTTGAAATTGTGTGAACGTGTTAGCAACACGTGATCCTATCTCATTAATATGGAACTTATGACAGATGACTAACCGTAACGGTGCTTCTACGTTATTTAAACTAGTCCGACCCCCTTTTTTTGAAATGAGAAAAAAGGCGTAATGAAAGAAAGGTTATAAAACAAAAAAATTCAATCTCTCGAAAGTTGATGTGGCCGAGTGCACACGGCCCGTATTACAGAAACGCTCATCACGCACTTTCGGAAGGCTTCGGACAGAGAGACCGACGGACGGACTCGGCTCTTATTATAGTATAGATTATTTCTTGCAAAAATGTTTGTCGAGGCGTGTTTTTCCATCAGCAAGTGAAGAACATTAAATATTTCTTATTTTTCTGTACCTTATACTAGTGGGGTTGGAGGAAGCGTTGGTGTCGGCTTCATGCATGCTATCACTGGTTTTCTATCTTCGAGCAATTAATCATTTTTTTATTTGCTTTACATTATCCTCTGAAGCACTCCACGTACATGAGTTTGATGGGGTGTGATATGTATTAGTTCGGTGAAGATTTCAAACACGTGGAAACTCATATCAAACAATTTCCAACTATTACTTTGACAATGAGCAACCCTGGATTTTTACAACATATTTTCAACCCAAGATGTCTGGAAAATATCTGAAGCAACGCATGCGACGGAATGCTTTGAAAGAACTCTTTTTATATGTAAATAAAAGTATTGATGCTGAGTTCACAGCACCAACGTAATGGAGATTGCATCCTCTGCTTGCAGGCACCAAAACGGGAACACGTGTTCCAATTCTTGAGTGACCTCGTGTACGCTTGTTATGTAGGTTGAAATTGTATAAATGTTTGTTATGTAAGTTGAAATTGTGTGAACGCTTGTTATGTAGGTTGAAATTGTATAAATGTTTGTTATGTAAGTTGAAATTATGTGAACGCTTGTTATGTAGGTTGAAATTGTATAAATGTTTGTTATGTAAGTTGAAATTGTGTGAACGCTTGTTATGTAGGTTGAAATTGTATAAATGTTTGTTATGTAAGTTGAAATTGTGTGAACGCTTGTTATGTAGGTTGAAATTGTATAAATGTTTGTTATGTAAGTTGAAATTGTTTTAATGTTTGTTATGTAAGTTGAAATTGTGTAAACGTTTTCTACGTAGGTTGAAATTGTATAAATGTTTGTTATGTAAGTTGGAATTGTGTGAATGTTTGTTATGTAGGTTGAAATTGTATAAATGTTTGTTATGTAAGTTGAAATTGTTTTAATGTTTGTTATGTAAGTTGAAATTGTGTAAACGTTTTCTACGTAGGTTGAAATTGTATAAATGTTTGTGATGTAAGTTGGAATTGTGTGAATGTTTGTTATGTAGGTTGAAATTTGATTCAGCCATTTAAATTTTCTGGGGCTATTTTCTCAAACATTAAAAAATGACAAACCCCCCCCTACCCCCTCTTCCAAAAAAAACTATTGCCCATGAAACGAAAGGCAAATCCTATTTATAAGCAAAGTGTGAGCACAGCTTTATTTTGAATGTATTTATTATTACGAAATTGAACATTTCCTTTAAGACTTAAATATCCCAATCATTAATTTTAATTTCAACACTGACTAGTTTTAATTTCACGATGACCAATTCTATTTTCACAATGACCAATTCTAGGTTGAACATGGATGAATTCAAAATGAATCATTTTAACTTTACAATGACCTATTCTAATTTCACAGTACCAGTTCTAACTTCACAATTCTAATTCTAATGTCACAATACCAGTTTTAACTTCACTATGGCCAATTCTAATTTCAAAATCCAAGTTCTAACTTCACAATAGCCAATTCTAATTTCCCAACGGCCTAATCTACTTTCAGAAAGTACAGTATCCGCTTGTTCTGCTCATGCTGCCACATTTTGCCACTCAACAACACAGTCGAATGTGCAGTCGTAATATGAGTTTAACATCTGGATTTCCCAATAGCGCCGCAAATGTCCTTGGATGCGATATTCAAATTGTGTTTGGTGTCATTTTTCTATTGATAAACATAAAGAACGGCAAGTTTCTAATCTGTATTACAGAGCAGTTGAATTTTGTTTAATGTTTGTTTCTCTTTGTTTTAGATCAAATCTTATTGGTGAAAACTCTTTGAAGTCAAAAAGTTAATTTCTAATGCTTTGTCCTCCTTTTTAAACGCTGTGTTCGTAATTAAAGTCCTTTCCTTTGCTCGGTCTTTCATTGCCTAATTCTATAAAAAACCTCGATGTTTTTCAGTGAAAGAATAACTTCAACCGAGGGTTTGAGTAGAGAGGTGTAAAGTGCCAGCTAAATCAAAAGTGATATCATCTGAGACCAGGGAGTGGAAGTCGAAAATATAATTCAACCATCGAAAAATATAATTTAATTGATGCAGGGACTGATACTAGTATGACCCTACAACTCATACTAGGACTAATCTCTGCATAACTTGCAGACAAAAAGCCATCTGTCATTTGGCCTCAAGAAAATTCTCACACAAAACCCAGGGCGTGAGGCAGCTGTCGTAAATAAATGGGAACCTACCATGTTGAATTGCCTACTTACAGCAGCACTCAGCTAGATGACACTTGTACTCTCGCTTACGATAACACCAACACCTCCTCTACAAGAGGCAGTAGCAACACCCACGGGAGGGTTCCACGACAGGGATCAAGGCCAGTAGACACAATTTCAGGACTTTACACGTGCGGAAAAATGAGCGAGTCTCAAGCAGCTCACTGAAAGTAAGCCAAGTTATCCATAAATTGCTCCCTAGTCGCTCACTTTTTACCTAACTAGGATGGAAGTATACGTGTTATTTTCAAGTCGTGTAGTGCTCATTATAGACTGATCGTAGCAAGTTATTATACATAGATTGAAGCAAATGATCGATGCTAAAATAGACTTTTTATAATGATGTTCATCGATTGCTGCCCACGTATCCCAGATACATTGCAGAACTAAGCTCGAAAAATTTGATGTATTACGCATTGATAAAGTGGAACCACATTCTTGCTGTTTGCGGCACTAGTAGAGCTTTTGTTCCTACTGTTCACGATGGAAATTTTAAACCGGAATTGAGTGTTTTCGCATTTTTGTTGATCAGACAGACAGGATGTGAACACAGAGAAATTGAATTTTAATTGTTTTTCTTCTCAAGAGTTTTTGTTAATAAATCATGAGTGAGCACTCGTATCATGGGGTTTTCTGCGAGCACTACTGGATTCCTCTCGACGCGGATCGGATTCGATAGTTTAAATTAAGTTCAATTGACGTTAATAAATCTTTTAAGTAAGCTTGTTGCCAAATGTGTTGAGATGTTTCACTTATTCAAAATGGCCAGTTTAGCAGAAACTCACCTCATTCTGTCAGAATTACGTACACGAAGAATTGTTTCTGCATCGGTCTTCTTTCTCTTATCCGAGTTTAGTCAAGCGAAAATTCACTTAAAAACAAGATATGTTTGATAATTAGTGACATGAGACTTAAGCCCCTCATGAATCCCAGGCTTCTGATACACCTATACTTCAGAGACATCCCTGATCCAGAAAGATCCTCATAGTAAAGCGTAGCCGAATTTTCAGAACACTCTACGTCATCGCAGCGTACAGATAGCAGCGTAAGCTCATCAAAGTAGAGCTACGCTATAGGACGCAACGTGGCCAAGTCAACTTAGAAAAACTTACGTAGCTAGATGCATGCTACGACTCCGTAAAAATAGCTTAACATGCTGACTGCTATGGGTTAAACTGAAATTCATTTTTCAACTCAAATTTAGAGTCAGAAGTTGTTAACAATTTTATAAATATCGAAGATCAACTGAAGCCTTTGACTTCCATCAATTTTAAAAGATTGTTAAAACTTTTCAAACGACCCATCGACGGGTCGTATCGCAAGCAACGAGTTAAAAATCTCGCCCTTGGTTCCTAAAGCTGCGTACTTGAGTCACCAATGCCGCGACTCGCATCCGTCGTCCAGGGCGGAGCTACGCAAGTGACCTGTAGACTGCTCACCTGTTGCCAGTGTTGCCAACAACACAGAAATTTCTGTTCGCTACAGAAGTTTTGCCACACCCTGGCGCGTTTGGTGATATCAATCAACGAGCATCGGTTTTCAGTCATTGTTAAAATGCAGAAATATTCATAATAGCAATAATAACATAAGGAGCTTCAATCAGTAGATGATTATAAGAAAAAATTATTGAGATTTTTTTTGCGAGAGGAAACTCATATATAGCAGTTTGGTTAAATAAAAAATGAGGCATACAAAGCAAAGCGCTTGAAAAACGTAAGCAATTCAGCGCTTGGGCCTGTGATTGCGTGAATTTTGTAAGGCCGATTCAACTTTACGTTACGAAGGTTAAAAACCTACGTTTAATTTTTTGTGGTTGCCAATGAATAGGTAAATTTTGTTGTGATGGTGTGATAAACTAATACTCAGGGTAAACTTGCACTCAGGGTAAACTTGCACTCAGGGTAAACTTGCACTCAGGGTAAACTTGCACTCAGGGTAAACTTGCACTCAGGGTAAACTTGCACTCAGGGTAAACTTGCACTCAGGGTAAACTAACACTCAGGGTAAACTTGCACTCAGGGTAAACTAACACTCAGGGTAAACTAACACTCAGGTAAACTAACACTCAGGGTAAACTAACACTCAGGTAAACTAACACTCAGGGTAAACTAACACTCAGGTAAACTAACACTCAGGTACACTAACACTCAGGGTAAACTAACACTCAGGTAAACTAACACTCAGGTAAACTAACACTCAGGTAAACTAACACTCAGGTAAACTAGCACTCAGGGTGAACCGTTAATACTATGCGTTGTGCTAAACACGGGAGAAAGATCCGTCAGGTAGAGTTCATTACTCTGAATATATTACGAACAATGGGGGGGATGTGACGCGATTGCTTGCATCGTGAATAGCGTTGCGGTGTTTTCAGTGGACGAGATATCTCTATCGAATACTAGGAATCCTTACAAAGAATATGAAGTAAGACTCCAATGTAATTAGACCAGCAGAATGAAATATATACTTTTTGAAATGACATTAATTGGCTCCGTGGGAAATTTTTCCCTCCCCTTCTCGCAGCACATTTGCAACTATATGGTTTTATTTTTATGTTTAAAAACTACAGTAAATGTTTCAAAACTGCCGTCAAAAATATCCTCTTTGTTTACTGACGAAGATCAAATTTTGGGGCATCATAGTGCGAGCCTTTTTAAGAAATTTGCCCTGCGTGAGTCTGGAATGATCCAGTCCGTCACTGTGGCTGCGGCAGCGGTGGTGGTAGGGTGTGCATGTCGTCTTTCAGGCCTGCAGCCTGTTGCTCTCGAGCACTCGCGCGACTGTAAACAAAAATTTTAGCTCCAGAAACATTATTTTAGTCTCGCTCGCGCTTGCACAAGCAATGGAAATTGAATGAGACCGAAGGTAATTAATGCACGCATAAAACTAATTCGCTTATGGTGAGAACGTAGAAATTATAGATGAAGCTTACATCTGGAAAAGTTGAGATGAGAGCCGGTTTAACTTTTCTTCTACACTACGGTCAAGGTGACAAAATCTCTGTTTTATATCTTTTATCATGGTTGAGAATGACATGGTTGTGTGCAGAGAACAGACGATTGCTTAAAAATGCGGATGTGAACATCAGCAAGTATGTTATAACGTACGACACAAAATTCTGAATTTGGCTACAGTCAAGTTGCTATGAGCTCCAAGAAGATTTTAAGAAAATATTACTCAAGTGATTACAACCCAACAGAGAGCCAACCGAATTCCTTCTTCCAAAGATGCTTATTGAGATAGATAGCATGCATCTCCATTAGCATTCAATTCAGAAAAGCCTACCTAAACCATTTCAGTTAAGCGAGCAGCAACGCTCATTGATTTCCTAATTGTTTTAAGTTTGATGATATCGATGAAAAAGCGAATTTTTTAATGGAGTTCCAGGTGCGGAAATAACTTGGGAGTGACTGACCGTGAACTTGAAATCTTCGGCCGCGTCTCAGACCGTGTTCGTATCACAGATACGGCGACGCGAGCGAAGTTCCGCAGTTCTGAGAAATTCGATGTACTTTTCAAGCCACATCTAAATCCAAGGCTAAATGTGCATGTTAAGATGAGTTTATGAGTGCTTCATAGCTTAGCAGTGCGATTTGCCCAATAAGATGTAGCATGTAGGGACCCGAGGACAGTATTAGATGGTATCTGGTGACCAGACGTCTCGATGGTTAATTATACAGCTTGATTTTTACTTGATTTATAAAACTTCGGGATGACTCGTTTCTCTGATATTGGGTGAGCCCTTCGAGAAGGCAGCATAAGCTGTGCTGCGTACGGACATGGCATCGCAACAAGTCTGGTTTAATTCTTTCCATATTACAACAAATTGCACAATGAAGACTTTCCCGAGTGTGTGTGTTGAATTTTTTGAGTTTTTAGGGAATTTATTTACAAAGTGCGTTTGAAGTGTCCATTCTATTCATTTTTCTAATGCGTAACGTTTTCATCGTATTCGTCTATGCTTAAATTATTACTTAGCTTAATAAAAAATCCGAGACACTCATGCAATAACGCAATGAAGCTTCAAACATCACAACAACCTGACAGTGGTGAGGTTAAAGCAGGTTGTAGTGGTGAGCATAAAAGTGGATTACCAACCGCTTGGTACTTAAATTTTACAACCAAAAATGCCCCGCGTGAGAATTGTTTAACTTGAAAAAAACGTGGCATGGCCAAGCCAACTTAGCAGAACGTACGCTGCCAGCGATAGGGATGCGGCGAAATTAATTGTTTAAAAATCCCACTGCTGATATTTTGATCTGTGAGCAATCTGTTTGTGGCTTAACATTTTTCAGGCACGAAAAACTCAGAGCGTGTATATCATGCTTCGGTTGGTAGTTCAGCAAGATTCTGTAAGATTCTCTGTAAGATTCTCAGAAAGATTCCATGACAAGCCCCATCAATTTCAACTGCAACGGACAGTCCGTACTGATCGAAATCTCTGGACAACAAAACAAAGCAAACTCAGTACTCAGACTGAACACTGCATTTGGTGTTACCTATTGCTCAATATTCCACACAAAATCTGCGATGTTCCGACTCGTAAATTGTAAAACACTGCAGACGATGTCACTTATTGCCCAATATTCCACACAAAATCTGCCATGTTCCGACTCGCAAATAGTGAAGGTGTGCGCCACAGATGGGCCGCGTGACCGAAGGTTGGAAAGTTCACGAGCGATGCGGGCCGACCGTGACCCCTGCTCAGCGGTGCTGGATAACGACCGCGAGATGTGCTGACTTCTTTTAAATAAATGAAATGATAAGTTACCAATTATTTATTGGTAATTATTCCACGGATTTTTTGAACTGAGTACGTTTTTTCTTTGCTTATGGGATGAGAAGTTGGGCTTTTGGGTTCATTTGTGGTATCTGAGACGTTATATTGGTTAGCAGTTGACCGTAACGTCACGAACTGGTCAGCAGTAGTTCTTTTTACCATCACGAATCATGTAATATTGTTATTAAACCCTAAAAAAAAACTAAAGAAATGGTAAATTGTTACACTCATACCCTTAGGTACTTTTTCGTCGCCGAAACTTTCCGTAGAAGTTATCAAATTAACTGGCTCCTACACATCGACCCTGGCGGCAATTAGAGTTCGGTTTCCATAGAAACGCTCTCCGTTGCTCCATCAAACACCCTGAATATCGCTATGGTGTAAAATATAGGAAAATACAATTATAAATACTTCATTAGGTTTGAGCGCGAGGTCCTTTGCCCCTGACAGAGCTTCAGGCTTTATTGAGTTGGGGGAGGTCGTTTGACACAATCGCGTTTTCCCCTCACAAACGGAATTGTGCCTCAGCCTTACTATCGTAACAAATTATGAGCTCTGTTATACTCTCCCACTCTTTTTTATATCCCTTTTCGCTGTTTACTCTACCGTATATACTGTACCTAATACTGTATACGTATTAAGTACAGAATATATACTTTTTAAGTACACGTATTAAGTACAGAATATATACTTTTTAAGTACACGTATTAAGTACAGAATATATACTTTTAAGTACACGTATTAAGTACACGTCTTAAGAATAGTATATATACGTTTCAAGTACACGTATTAAGTACACGTCTTAAGAATAGTATATATACGTTTCAAGTACACGTATTAAGTACAGTACATTTACGTTAAAGTACTCATGTTAAGTACAGTAAATATACGTTTTAAGGGCACGTATTAAGTACATGGAGTGTAAAGGTACCCACCGTACACAATGCTTTCATTACCTAAGCGTGATGTCAGTCTTCATTGTGTATTGAACACATTTTGTATCATGTTCTTTGTTTTCTTTTAAACACATTGTGTATCATGTGTTCTAGGTTCTCTATATCATATTACGACGCTCGTGCATATCCCTGCTCGCTGTCCACTCCACCACCTCTGAGACTATGTGCTGTACTTAATACGGTTATAATGTGAATGTATCATCAGTCTTCATTATATATTCAACGCATAAGGTGTCATGTGTGCAAGCTTCTCCGTAAATTATGAGACTATGTGCAGTACTTAATTCGGTTATGAATATAATGTCAGACTTCATTGTGCATTCATCCATTCATCACACATGGGATCATGTACGCAAGCTTCTCCATGTTGTTTCATCCCACGTGTGGGGCGTTGTAGACAGAGTCTTCAGTTAGCAATACTTTGGTCGAGTAGGCCCGAATTATCTAATTATTTTAAATTATCCAGAATTATGTAAACAGCTGCAATGGGAAATGAGGGCGATAATGGCGCATTTTGCTGACTGCGCTCTTTAAACTCTGTTTGCCTTTACTCTCGATGTCAGAGATGGAGGCCATCCATCACTCACACTGAGGTGTGTGTGGGTGATGGATGAGATGCAAGCCCTTGCACGGTTTGCCGAGCCCTCAGAGTTGGACTTGTTGCTTCTGCAACTCACTACGAAGGCTGGACTAAATACTTTTTTCCTCGATCGTTTTTTGAACGACCCGCAAATAACTTACTACTAGATAATGGCCTTAAAAATTGCTGAGTTTTGCTGGCTGGACCTAGACCAAGGACTTTTGTTTTTTTGAATTTCTTTTTGAGCGACCTGTAAAATAACTCACCACTAGGGAATGACCTTGAGAATTGTCGAGTTCTGCGAAAAAAAAATACATGAAATTGTAAATCACCATTTATTGTATTCGCAGTTATTTCCTGAACTAAGAACGCTCTCCTTTTTATAAGAAGAGCAGTGAACTTAAGGGAGACATTGTACATAGTACAGATTAGCAGTTGTTCTTCAACCATCACGAACCGAGTGGCATTGTATCAAATATCTGAAGAGTTAATCTTTTCGTTAATTCGCTGCCTCTTGAGCATCTAATTAGTGAAGTGCCCATGGCATTACGTTGAGTGGCTTCACGACATGAGGCGCGTTCTGGCTGCCTTACTGCCGCTCTGTGATGGGCTCATGCTAGTTAAGCGCCGCGCACATTATTCACTTTAGGTGTATCAGTCTCTTTATTAGGCTCATACGAGTAAAAAGACGCTCAATGCCGATATTTATCATTTTAAAAGAGTAATTATTTTAATGAGCTGATGCAAGTAAAATGCCGCACTACGACAATATTCTACACTTTAGACTCATTTTTCTCTTAGTTAGGCCGACACAAGTAAAATTCCGCATGAAGTCAACATTTTTCACTTCGAAAGTTTAATTCAATTAGTTAGACTGAATAATGTGCGTTGTTGCAATCAAGGGAGTTGATCCTATTGAGGAAGCTAAGTGTTCCCGTTGTGTTGTCTTATAATATACCCAAAGTATATTGTACGATAACAATGAACTTTAGTCTTGTCTTGTTACTCATAACTATGTATGCAGTGCACTGATCATAATATATCAATTCCACAAATTTAGTTAAGATGTAAAGGATGAAAAGTATATCATTAGACTCAAATGATTTTAAAGTTCTTCTTTGCTATTACCTTCATAATTGAACTGCTTAGCAGAAAAGATATTACTAATTTTAGAGTCAAATCCCTAGAAAACTTTGTTGCATAGATAATGCAGCTAATCTTCCCAATTTAGGGAATATTCTTCTAATGATATTTCATTAATCAGATTAAAATCAAATCGCTATCGAACTTTCTTCGTGGATAATGCAGATGGTAATAATCTATCCCATTTGAGAAATTATTTTTGCATTAATAATCAATTGATTAATAAAAGCATTACATTAAAGTCAAATCGCTTTCAAAATTTTTCCTTGGATGGTGCAGATAATCTTCCTATTTTAGGAATAATTTTTGCAATAACAATTAATTCACAAAGGAATTACATTGAAGTCAAACCACAATCGAACTTTTTTCATGCATGATGCAGATAATCACTCCAATTTGGGAAATTTTTCTTGCAATAATATTTAATTATTAAAGGCATTACATTTTAAAGTGAAATCGCCATCAAAATTTGTTTCGTGAAAGATGCAGCTTATCTTGCAAAGTTAGGAATTATGATTATTCTTGCAATGATAATCAATTAATGAAAAAATAACATTAAAGTCAAATCACTATCGAAATCTTTCCACGAATGATGCATATAATCTTTCCAATTTGGGAAATTTTTCTTGACATCGGCCTCTAAACATTGAGTTGGACGAGAATTAAGCTGCATCCCATTGAAGGCGTTTACATTCCATGGACTGTTTTTTTCAGGGCCTGTGAGTGAGACTGATTAATTAACGTGAGTGCGGCCCAGAGTTTGGAATACGATGAGCACCTGTTCTCAACAGGCCACTGTAGTATGCGCTCAGTAGAGGAATGGATATCAAGCTTTTGATGCATTTTTTGTAAGTTAAGTGAGTTTATGACATCTTTTATTTCTGGAGCTCTGAATAATGGAATTCCCTGATTAAGGAAGGGAATATTTTCCAACTGACATGGAAAAGGAACGGCAGACACAATCATTTTCTTATTTTTCGTTTGTTCATGCTAATTGAGAAATAAAGCTTTTTCATCAATTTCTCAAGTCCATTGTACATTGTTTTGAAAGGCGCCTTTTCATTGAGAAGCTAAGCAAGTATTACTCAAACTGGGAAAAAAATGACCTAGGGCAAATTAATTATTTCTAATGAATTTTAGTAGTTAACATCACAAGATTTTAACTAGTCTATGATCATGCAATGCAATTTGTGAAAATTTTATGCTTAGGCTTGACATGTTTTTCGCAAAAAAGTGTTAGCTCACAGGTTGGCCGGTTCGACGTCCATGATATTCTAGAAGAGAGGTCATCCTCGCCCGCGAAAGTTGCTCATCGGTGAGTGTGTCAAGCTCGAAAATTTTTCGAGGCTCTAATATTAATTGTTAGCAGTGTTGAGTGACCATATGTGCTATTTTCAATCAATTTTACTTATGTGTTGACTCGTCTTTGAGAGACTAGAGAGCGTTTGATATACGTGACCAATTTCGATGCCGTGCTTTGAAGTGAATTTATTGTAATCCCATGCAGATAACGTGTGCAACTTATTAGTTACAGCAAGAAAACAGAAATTAAAAACAGAAAGTAGTTCTTGAAACGAAGCTTGCATAACAGGACACAATACTAACCTCCACTGAGGAGGCACTTCGTACATCGTTGCATATAATTCAAAACCGTAAAGAAGAAGCCATGCCACCAATGGAGGAAAACTCTACGTCTGGCAACGGCAGCATCGCGCTCGGCGCTCCTATTGGTGCGCTGCACGACAAGCCCGTGATGACGTCACACGCTCAGCCTTACATCAACCCTAGCGACGAGGGTGAGTACTTACGATTTTGTTCACATGATGGCGTCAAAGTTATTGGTGAGTATTATTTTTCGACACTTGCGTTTTTAAAGTGTATTCAATTTTCGTTATTTGTTTACCAATTGTGTTAAATTTTCTTTGTTTGTCTACTAATTGTATTAAAATTTTTTTATTTGTTTACCAATTTGCAATGAACAATTGCTTCTGTAAATTCGTTTATAAATCTTCCTCATTCAGGCTGTCAACTTGTCTACGATAGGTGCTATTTTTTATGGCTGAAATAAATAAATATTTTCCTTTTCCTCGGAGTGAACAGTCTTTGACAATCCAGCAGTGGCAAAATTTCAAACAAAATTCAAGCACATAGCATTTGGCAGCCTAAAACTATCACTTGATAAATTACATGATAAAATTTCTGCATTGTTCAACAGTGACTTACTGCATGAGTGATTTGGTACAATGTACACAAATTTTGTGGTTCACGGAATGTGCAAAAAAATGGCCCGCTCCTGCATCAATTCACACGACAACTTTCACTACATCTTCGCTGACGTAATTTTTAGTTCGAAAAAGCGGCCATTAACTGCTACAGTAAAAAACGTATATCTATAAACGCAGTAAAAACGTATATCCATAAGAGGCGTAGTTAATTTGTTGACTGATATTGTTATAATTGTATTCCCATAGCGTTATGTGTTAAATTTTAATTTTGAAAAAACAAGGAAATTATGACATGCAGTAAATTTCAAGTGTTGTTTTCGGCTTCAGTGACTCTAAGTCTCTAGAGGACAGGTATTCTAATTTCTGTGAATTTATCATTGTTATACGTACAGCGCCACGAGGCACTTGGAGAAACTAAAAATGTTCAGAAATCTACGGGCTTAAGTCCGCATATTTAACTTACTTGGTCAAAATGCTTGCAGTGATAATTCAGTAGAAAATGTTCTTTCTAAATTCTTTCGATTGTCGTGCCTTATACAGTCACAACTGTCAAACATCGACATAACATGCCAGGACATAGCTATAACACGAACAAAAATCGCGGAGAATTCGTGCTTAAAATACGGTGCTTATTCACTATTAGTGCTGAAAATACGGTGCTTATTCACTATTAGTTCTGAAAATACGGTGCTTATTCACTATTAGTGCTGAAAATTCAGTGCTTATTCACAATTAGTGCTGAAAATACGGTGCTTATTCACTATTAGTGCTGAAAATACGGTGCTTATTTACTATTCGTGCTGAAAATACGGTGCTTATTCACTATTCACGCAAAAAATACGGTGCTTATTTACTACCACAGTCAGTTAATATATATAACACATATAGAGCATGTATAGAACACATATTAAAAATTTCCAAAACTTATTTCTGTCACTACGCGAGGTCATTGCTAAGCTTCGTTAGCAATGGGATCTCTAGGTGCGGACGTGGCCTTGTGCCATGATTATTAGTCGACCAATAATAACTTGAGCTGATGGCTCTCATCCCATCACCTGCCAAATACGTCGGGAGTTTTTCTAGTTAGCTGAAAGTTTTAGTGTGCGGATCACGCTCAGCAGCATGTAGTGCTCACATGCTTATATTATATTTATATTCAATATGGATTATTAGTATGTAGTGAGGGATATGGGTTATGCCTTACGAGGTAAGAATTTGAATGATTATAAAGGGAATTTTCTATGGCGTGTTACGGGGGCTGAAAATTACTTATCTTTCTGAACTGAGTTCATGGTTTCAGAGCTCAGCTCGTTAGGGTGCGCAAGGTAATAGTACTGTGAATATTGACCCATTTCAGTGCAAATTTTTTACTCATATTCCCAATATTACAACCACTATTATTTCTTCTGACGCTGGTATCAGGCTATTAGCTACATTAGAATGGGGACGGAACTGCTATCAATCAGAAAGCTTCAACAACCCAGTAGAACTTTTTCGCCGCCTGTATGCATGTTTTTCGCCGCCTAAGCGATTTAATCGCTTAAATCGCTTAGGCGGCGAAAAACATGCATGCAGGCGGCGGAAAAGTTAGAGTGGGAATCTCTGTGAATGATCTGTGAGTGAAGAAGTTCGGTGTCCTGAGTCGCGGTCAGAGTTTTAAGCAAGTTACTCCGTCGTAATGGGACAGCCGCAGCGTAAATGTTTCTGTTGCCTTGGCTACGATGCGTGTTAATAATCTCTCCGTCTGAAATACTATAGTTTATATTTTTTAAATAAAATTTGAATGCTTTTCGTCCTAAGGGCTCAAATTTTGAGGATCTTGGTATGAAAAACACATCAAAAAGTAAAAGAGCCCAGAAAATTTGCATTTCCCGCATTACCACTTTGATGGGGTATGTTTTTGAAAATCTGACACCTGAGCGCAAGGTAGCGGAGACTAACATAACGGTTACGTGACCAATACGCTGTCGTACACGGCTATCAAGTTCCTTCATGGGTTTTGCCGGATTCACTTCAGCTATTTTTATCTTCTTTAAACCTTCCTGAACGATGCTATTTGCACATGAACGACTCGTTAGTGCAGCACAATATACAGCGCAACCTAATTGACGGTTATCTCTCGCTCGTGCGCTGCGCAGTAATGAGGCAAGCGACGTGCATCAGAGCGGCTCGCTGGCCTCCAGACCCCCCAGCATCACAGGCTGAGATGAAGTTCTCAAGTGCACTTATGAAAAGCTTCTAATAGCACTTGCACGAAAGAAAGCTAGCGTCAAGGTCGTTGAAGCACGGCGTTATCTTGTTACGTGTAGGCAATACAAAATCGTTGGGTCTAGGTTGCTGGAAAATCAATAGGTTTCAACGTGGTTCCCAGCCTTGTTCTTTTATCATCGTAATTTCTGTCATTATTATTTTTGCTTAAAGCTGTTCTACTCATTCTTAGCTTGGGTATCAACCATACAGGTAATATTTGTAATATACTCCTCAAATGGGATACAACTATTGTACGAGTATCTATGGGAATTAGCCCTCCCAGGGGGATTATGTGACGTCCTGAGCTAAAGGTTAAAAGGTTAGGTAGGCCTTCTTTTTGTTGAAATAGAGTCGTTTTTTTATTACGGACCATCTTATTTCGGTTCACTGCTGTCCTGTTTTTCAGCACCTACTACTTTCTTCTTCAACTTTTTTCTTGTTTCATGAACTTCTTTCCTAGCTTACTGTTTCTATGCACCTTGTGCATAGATTCTGCGTTCTCTTAACTCCAAACTAAATGGTGCCTTCATCCTTCCTCTCTTTGAACATCTTTGTCGTGGTAAAGGGAGGCTAAAAGTTTCTCATAATAAATCAATCAATATTTGTAATATAAGTAATGCATGGGATGTATGTTGTATTATCAATGTTTGTCTCATTTGTGATGTGTGCAATGATTACAATATTTCGGATAATTTCCAAGCGGCGAAAGAATATAAAAAACACCAGCTCGCTTTAAGAGGAAGAGGAAAAAGATGCGTCCGGGTTTACTGTGGGGTTTCAGAACGAATGATGGAGGGTATGAAAGAAGCTGAGGTAATCAGAGACCGATGCTGTCACTCAATTATCGACTCGATGAACCGATTTCCGTGGCTTATCGAACCTTAATTTGACACGTTCCCCGCCTATTGGGCCGTTTGTGTAGCAATGGGTAAATTGCTCATTTACTTTCCGTTATAAATGAATGACATTTAATTTTTTCGCGACCTTTTAAAAAAGAAACTATTGTCGTACGAGGTGAAATGTTATCGTACTATTTATTTTTCATATTTCTTAGGAGGAATAAAAATATATTCGAACAGTTAGGTTGATTTCCCTCTTCTGCTGTTCACAGCCTAACCAAACCAACCGTTAACACCCGTAGAAACGCGGTGAACGTGTTTAAGACGACTTGGTCATCGTCGTGCATGATTTTGCATCCGTATTTGGATCAAGGACAACAGATCTTTACCACGGGTGCATTAACTGCATGAAAAACTGATACCATCAGTGAATGTGAACGAGGCCTCCATTCTTAACGCACGAGTACACACCGACATTATTTTGACGTGCATGTACACTTCTTGGCCTTGGTATCACGGTTATGAGCGTCATTCATTGGCTATTTCGGATGCGCATCCAACGAAATATCAGTTTTTATCCCGACCGAAGAAACGCAGCGCATCGTGTGACCCTGGAGCGAATGACTGCATGCACGGATTGAGAGTTGAGCAGCATAACGCTGGGCAAGGTACCTGCCTTCAAGAAGCTCTTTACAAGCCTCGAAACGCAATGCTTGGATCCCTCGGAATCCATTTCCAAGGTGAAAACCTTCAAAACACTGCTGCATTGGAAGAGCTCGTTTTCTTTGCGCAGGAGAAACCTGAATGTACCTCAGGCAGTTTATCGTCTCATTGTGTGAGTGTGGAATTTGTTCCTTATATATGGCGTAGTCGCAAATGAACCATCTCTAGATCTGAAGTGTAGACCCATGCAAGGAACAAAACAGGGTTGTATTTACTCATAGCATCTTATTACTGGGTTCACGCACTATAGTTATAACTAAAAACGGGAAATTTTGTACGCGTTGGCGTAAATTTGATGATTGAGACATTTTTCGAGCGATCATTTTCTGTTTGTCGTGTCATGAGGTACATAATAGAATAACTATGTATTTTTCATAATAGATATTATGACAAGCACACAAAAGAGATATCATTAGAGGGGTAAAAAACATTGTGCACAGTCGACCAAAGTATAAGAGCGAACGTTTGCATTGATTATTCATATATTAATGCTAAAGACTGTAATTAGAGCCATGTAGGTTTTTAAAGAGAGAAAAAAGCAAGCTTTTTAGTAATACATGCATTGTGAGCAGTATGTGAGCATCAAGTTAGAGCAAACGCTTGTATGTAGACATTCTTTTGACAACGACATGTGTGCGGAACAGGTCTTGAATGAACCGAAGAATTCCCTGGGCTCCAACAATGACACTGTCTCTCCATACACGCGATAACATTTCCTGACACATTAGCCATCTCTGATAAAAATGGCGCATCTCTCATATATTTTTGGCTCATCTCAAACACAAATACAAATAAGGAATAGCTAATTTATTTTTCGAGTGGATTTTGGTCCGGTGCAGTTGCCTGCTCTGCAATTTGCGAAAACTGCATCAGCTGATCAAAGCAAGCTGATCAGGCATGCATCCGTGATCAGGACGGCGGCGTTCATCGCAGGCAAGCGAACCGTCATCAGAATAATTCATTGCTTTAAGACGAGCTCTGATCGGACGACGACCCCGTCTCTCCATTTCTCCGGGGCTTGTGATGCTAATGCACTTTAATCTCGTCAACGAGGGTTTTTTGGGGAATTCGCGATACGAGAGTCTTCCAGTCAAGATAATGAGGTCAATGAGGACTATTGAGGATTTTGCGATCTGGGAGTCTTCCAGTCAAGATAATCAGGTCAATGAGAACTATTGAGGATTTTGCGATCTGGGAGTCTTCCAGTCAAGATAATCAGGTCAATGAGGACTTTTGGGGATTTTGCGATCTGGGAGTCTTCCAGTCAAGATAATCAGGTCAATGAGGACTTTTGAGGATTTTGCAATCTGGGAGTTTTCCAATCAAGATAATCAGGTCAATGAGGACTTTTGAGGATTTTGCGATCTGGGAGTTTTCCAGTCAAGATAATCAGGTCAATGAGGACTTTTGGGGATTTAGCGATCTGGGAGTCGATTTCATCTGGTCAATGTGGACTTGTTTAGGATTTCGCGATACAGGAGTCTTCCAGTATATTTGATCTGGTCAATGAGGACTTTTTGAGGATTTTGCGATCGGGGAGTCTTTCAGTATATTTAATCTGGTCAGTATGGGGTTTTCAAATTTTGCAATCCAAGAGTGTTTTTTTAGCCGATTTAATCTGGTCGGTTTGAACTTTTTGTGACTTATAATTCGAAAAACTTTCAGGTAGATATTTTTAATTTTCGCAAATTCTGGTTCACGTATAAAGAGAAAATCCATTTTTCCGTATTACTCACGCTCTGAGCAGCATTACTGATAACATATTCACCATTGTTCTTAGTAAAGTAAAGCAAGTAAATCAATCTGCCTTACGATTAAAACGATAACGGAAATATAAAAGTAAGATGCTGAGAATCTGAACTGTTTCCCAACCCTCAATGGCTGTTAATGCAACAGAAAATACTTCTCGTTCCTGAAGATTTATGGGTCATACAGTAATTAATTGGTTTGGAAAAAGGTCTTTGCAATGGTGATTGTGCCTATTTGATACCTCTACGGCACGACGCTCTCAGCCATGCATGTATTCATCAATCTCTTTCATAAAAGAACTAACAAAAAGCACTTCAATTTATTCCAGCACATCTAGCGCAGCAATTTCAAAGTACAAAAGCGAACAGCTCGGCACACAATGAGTGCGTGTAAATATTCTCAACACCTCTAATAATTTACTTCAAGATTCTGTCGTCGATTTTGCAGGGTATTTCATAAAGATTTTATCGTCTCTAGAACGATAGCATGAGCAGGTACGCTTTGTGGAGACTTGCAGTGAAACGAGCACTCCGCCTGAAAGACTACTGCTGGCACAGGTGATGTGAAAAGTTTACTTTGTTGTATAGGGCATCCATGAGGTAAAATAAACAATACTCTGAGCTTGTATGTGAAATGAACATTATTATATTGGGTAATTGTAACGGCAAAGGCCTAAACAGGAAAGTATTTTTTATCGCCTACGTTTTTCGTCTGATCAAAGCACCGACGTTTAATGACGGCACGTTTGCCTTCAATACGGAAGGCCTTAAGTCTTACCACTGCGCAAAGAAGTTAATCCACTTAACACTTGGCCTCCCAAAGTTCAAACAGTTTAGGGAGAAGTTTTCAGGAATAGATGTTGTCTGCGCCCTGAAATATCAGTGAAATTGCCATAGCGTGTTTTTTTTCTGACAGGCTGGTGCTTACTTCTTTTTTAAATCAGAAATAATGTTTCGTTAAAAATGTACGCCAAGCGAGACAAATCTTCGACACCAAAAATATATTCGAGAAATCCGAGAAAAAATATCACTTAAGTTTTGTCCAAGCTTATCAGTAAATCAATGTGCTTAGGAAAAACTTGCTCAAGTTAAATGAAAAAAGTGTAAAATATGTTACGCTGACCATGAAGCTTAAACTGAGTAGAAATCAAAAGCAGATTGCGCGTGCAAGGTTTCTGAAATCTCTAAAAACATTGTTACATGAATGCTATTAATTGCCCTTCTTTTGTCATTAAGCTCAAAATATTTCTCTACTTGTTAAATTACCTTGAAATTTTGTCAATTTCCCTAAACTGGAAGCACCAGCCATCTTGGCACAGGAGTAGCCGTTAGGAGACAAAGGGTTAACCTAAGTCTATAAATTGGTCTATCAGTCGCTCCGTCCTGTCATAAATATTAAGGCGGTTGAACACTCAGGGTTGAGTAAGTCATACATGAACTGGGAAATAAAGATTAGCTTAAAACGTTGCTTGCGATACAAGCCATCGATGGGTCGTGCTATGTTCCTCCTGCTGCTTAACGATCCATCGATGGATTGCTCGAAAAATTCCAACAATCTTTTAAAGACTATTAATTTAAAAGATTGTTGGAATATTTCAAACAAGCCATCAATGGGTCGTTTCGAAGCAGGAGGAGCATAAGCACGACCCATCGATGGGTCGTATCGCAAGCAACATGTTTAACTAATATTGATTTCCAAGTTCATGCATGACTTGGTATATCTATGAAATTGCTAACAACTTTTAATTTGAGTTAAATATTGAACTTCAGTTTAACTTATCCCCGTCAACGTGTTAAATATCGCGCGGCGAAGCGCCTGATGCACGCAAGGCAGTCTGGGACACCTCCATTCTCTGCGGTGGTGGCGCCTTGGCTCTCATGCTGGAGGATCGCGTGCTTTTGTTTTCAGCGGTGATTTAGAGTCGAGAGAGATTTACAGATGATTTAGAATTGAGGGAGATTTACAGATGATATAGGGTTAAGAGAGATTTACGGACTTGAGTTGAAATCACTGGAGCCTTGATAAAGCATGATAAACCAATAGATCGTCTCTGTATTCACAGATTGTAACTCATCAGGATTGTCAGCCAGAAGTCTGTCAGCTATTTGGTATCTTTGCATTCGCAGATTGTAACTCGTTCAATTCGTTAGGATTGTCATCCAGAAGTCTTTCAGCTATATGGCAGCGTACGAGCTTCGAGTTATAGTATCCATTGTTAGAGACATGTTATGGTATCATCCTTCTTTCGTTCAACTTCTTTCCGTTGGTATTTATCTTTTCACTTCACATGTCGTCTCATCAAGACACTGTCATAGCCTTCCATAATTAACAGCCTTAGCTGTCATTAATTTTAATGTCATTGGGCGCGTAAGCGGAATTGTTCTGCTTGTCCTCAATTGAATATTTCTAACCTGGCTTCAAAATTTTTGACATCATCAACTTCATTGCTCACTACACTTTTATCATTTTATATTACACCATGCATTGCGCAAAAAATTCTTATTTAGACTCCATACAATAACTTATTTCATCTCTATCCTCAAATTTTACGCACACCCTATCCCAAAACACACAGCGACTGCATTAGTTATCAAGACGGTCGTCGGCGACTGCAGCTAACAAGGAGGGTTTATTCCTAGCCTGCGTTGATTGGCAATCCTGAGCTACTCCCAGTCGGGGCTCAGTATTTGTTTCCCTCTACAGCCTCCCTGTGCACACACATGCTCTAGTCAACTCAATTGCCTCTTGTCACTGGGGTCAGATTTTTGAGCAACGCACAGTGCGTCAAGCTCTTCTACAATACGCACGCTCTTGTACAGTACGCACGCTCTCGTCAACTCAATTGCCTCCTGTCACTGTGGTCAGATTTTTGAGCAACGCACAGTGCATCAAGCTCTTGTACAGTACGCACGCTCTTGTACAGTACGCACGCTCTCGTCAACTCAATTGCCTCTTGTCAATGGGGTCAGATTTTTGAGCAGCGCACAGTACATCAAGCTCTTGTACAGTACGCACGCTCTCATCAACTCAATTGCCTCTTGTCACTGGGGTCAGATTTTTGAGCAACGCACAGTACATCAAGCTCTTGTACAGTACACACTCTCTCGTCAACTCAATTGCCTCTTGTCACTGGGGTCAGATTTTTGAGCAACCGCACATCATGGCAGCGCTGCACTGAGAGTGCTTTTACGTGGACTTGCGCTTTCAGCTGTACCGCTACGATGTGTGAATTGTTTGAAAAGGATTGCTTTAACACTTTGAATGCGATGTGAGCGACTGTTGTTACACGGAAGGTATTTTCATGATGCTGCTGATCGACCAGTGGTCAAAAACTCAATTATCATTAATACAGTTTTTTTTTCAATACGGGATCCGGAAAAATCTTTAATTACTCTTGATACAATGAACGGATTTTTAAAAACAAATCAGTAGTAGAATTATGGAATTTATATCTTTTATTTGGTACCTAGGTATTCATGATACAATAGTCGAAATAAAATATACAGGGTGGCGCAAAAGTAACGCACCCTTTTAAAAAATTAATAATAAATAAACTATGAAAGGTATAACGATGATGTTAATTGCAAAAGATAGAAAACTCTCAAAGTTTATTTACATGTCGTATCCTGTCTACAGATACCCAGTGTATATTGCGGTAATAAATCTTTAAAATTTACCTTCAAAAAGGTGCGTTACTTATGCGCCACCCTGTATAAAGCTCAAGAAATTACTACCGTTTGATTTTCAAAAATCCGTGCATTGTATCAAAAGTTAATAAAAAATTTTCGAGTCCCGTATTTAAAAAACATCCTGTACATAATGAAAACTACATGAAGGCATGATCCAGTTAATGTTTGCCATTTTCAACATTATTTACGACAATTGAATTTAAATTTGAGTTGAAAATTAAACTTCAGTTTTATCTGCCGCAGTGAAAGTGTTAAGTAATGCGCAGTGCAGCACAATGCAGCGTCGAGTTCTTTTGAGCTGACTCACGCTATTAGTAGTACTACTACGATGACTTAAATTATTTAAAAATGAATTGTTTTAAGCAATGCATATCGTGGTAACGCTGCCCAGTGTATAATTGTATAATTGAACGTGGGTCGTCAGTTGCACCGCTACGATTGCGGGAATTGCTAGGGAATTCAGCCCAGAGCGGGAGTGTTTGGCAACTTGTTGCTCAGAACTTACCTTGCCGACCACCTGTGGCCCACAGCTCATGTCTGTTTTGGGCTTGAAACATGTCGACGTCCAAACCTTGTCTATTCGGGAAATCAATGTTCTCATCCCGTCCAAACGACAACTCAACTTTCTCATCCCGTCCACTCGACAAATCAGTGTTTTCATCCCGTCCACTCGACAAATCAGCGTTTTCATCCCGTCCACTTGACAAATCAGCGTTCTCTTCCTGTCCACTCGACAAATCAGCGTTCTCACCCCGTCCACTCGACAAATCAACGTTCTCATCCCGTCCACTCGACAATTCAACGTTCTCATCTCGTCCACTCGACAAATCAACGTTCTCATCCCGTCCACTCGACAAATCAACGTTCTCTTCCCGTCCACTCGACAACTCAGCGTTCTCGCACCGCTCACCCCATAACTCCCCTACCTGACGCGGCACACCACACGGACACGGCACCGCTCTGCCTGATGAAGTCCCCTGCACTCGAGGAAAATTTTGAGCTCGGAGTCCATTCAGAACTAACTTCTAAGAATGGATCGCCAGACAAAAGTACGTGCGCAAGAACAAAAGCCTTTGTGCCTTAGTCAAATGTTTGCTGTCGAATTGCTTTGCGTTTACTGGAAGGGGAATGTGTTATGTCTTGTCTGCGAATGAGTTATGGGCTTCAAAGCTATCGCAGCATCTGACAGCTGTGTTAATAAGAGATGTGGGAAGAATATTGCTTCAATCTAATAGGGTTTGCAGACCTTAGTTGGTGGTGCTATAGCGTGAGGTCTACCACACGATAACATGAGGTCTACCTCTAGCTAGTGCCATAGCGTGAAGTTATATTAGGCTATTGATAGATATTACTTATTTCCGCACATTTAATTTAGCAATAAACAATTCGTACATCTCAAACTGCACCTGGGTAGGCGGTATATGTCGGTAGACCTCACGCTGTTGTAGCATTCCTTAATTCTCAATGTTTCGTTGAGTAAATGAAGTGTACTGGTCACGTGAGCCATAGTTCGTGACTGTCATTTGACCAAAAATTGAAATCATGCCGTGACTTAACTCGGTGACTGCGGCGTGAACCGCCGGAGGTCACTGGAGAGATTCTACACCTTTTTCACTTCAAATTAATCCAAGTCAAGTTCAATTTAATCCAAGTCAAGTTCAAATTAATCCAAGTCAAGTTCAATTTAATCCAAATCAAGTTCAAATTAATCCAAGTCAAGTTCAATTTAATCCAAGTCAAGTTCAAATTAATCCAAGTCAAGTTCAATTTTATCCAAATCAAGTTCAAATTAATCCAAGTCAAGTTCAATTTAATCCAAATCAAGTTCAAATTAATCCAAGTCAAGTTCAATTTAATCCAAGTCAAGTTCAATTTAATCCAAGTCAAGTTCAATTTAATCCAAGTCAAGTTCAAATTAATCCAAGTCAAGTTAAAATTAATCCAAGTCAAATTAAAATTAATAACAGTCAAATTTTACACACATGTATTGGAATACATATGGATTTTATGTATGTAATGTTGTATTCCGTACTATCGGTTTTAAAAATAATTTCAAAAATGCCTTTTTCAGTATCTTATGTACCAATTTCTCTAATATAGGAGTATAGAAGAAAAGTTTTTCTCATTGAATTTGAATCAGCGCTTCCCTCAAGATGGATCTCTACAACCAATCAATGGACTATTAAACAAGTGAAGATGAACAAGAAAATACACGCGCAAGAGTAAGAAGAGGAGTAGAGGAAAATACAAGAAATCACGAGAAGAAAAATGCAGAGTGATAGATGCTGTATTGAAAGATGAAGATTAGAGAGCAGTGGCGACATTTTTCTTGCTAATGCAGGAATGTATCTGTGTAGTAATGTACTCATATAAATTGTAATCTAACGGAATCGTACATTATTACTTAGTGAATCGCATTTGTATATTTTTTTTAAAGATTAAATATACAGATCGTCCGGTATTAATCTTTTGTATTTGCATGTATATGATTTTATATATATATATAAATATATATGTGATAAAGTGGAATTTCACGCAAATGAATATCTACAGGTGTAAATAAATCCTCGAAACTATGTGTATGTGTAACAAAAAATTACATTTTGAACATAAATATTTGAATGCATGTACATTGTCATCAATGTAGAATTTTAAAACAACTTCAATGAGGAGTATAATGATAAGTTTCTATAATTGACTTGCATCTTTTACACCGCTCAAAGATCTGAATCACACTCTGCCTCCTGATACTGGATACTTCCTACATTTTACGACAGCTTGTTTTTATATTGCAGAAATTTCATACATTTCTTGCTGAAAGGAAAAACGCTTTCCTTGCTCATCACATCCAATAGATACATATTTAACACAAAAAAGCTTAAATTAACAAGTGATTATGTCCACTTTTAACTCAATTTAGGGTTCGATTAATTTGAATATGACTTGGATTAATTTGAACTTGACTTAGATTAAATTGAACTTGACTTGGATTAATTAGAACTTGACTTGGATTAATTTGAACTTGACTTGGATTAAATTGAACTTGACTTGGATTAGTTTGAACTTGACTTGGATTAAATTGAACTTGACATGGATTAAATTGAACTTGACTCGGATTAATTTGAAGTGAAAAAGGTGTTGTAACGCTGCAGATCTACCGGTGATCACTACCTCAATTTTCACCAATATGTACTCAATCAAAACCTAATGAAGATACGATCCATTTTTTCTTTGTCCTTTCAATACTGAACATCTATAGGGACTACTGCTGGGACTAGGGATTTTAATTCCAGTTAACACTTTGACTGCGACATGAACCACCACTGAGCGAGTTTTCATAATGCTGCTGACCGACCAGTAGTCACAAACTCAATTTCCATAAAAACTAAATCAAAACTAAATGATTGCACGATCCAGTTAATGTTTGCAATTTTTAACTTTCTTTACTACATTTGACATTAAATTTAAGTTGAACATTAAACTTTAGTTTTACCAGCACGTCGCAGTCACAGCGTTAGAAATTGAACTTCAGCTTAAAGCTGTTGCAGTGAACACGCCCTGCGCGGCTAAGGGCCCAGCTGTTGACCAGGAGTCAGAATTTCGAACAATTCATGTCGTATGATGGTAAAGTTCCCCTGTCGACGTGCGCACGTCCCTGTACGTGCGCACGTCCCTGTGCTTACAGCTCGTAGCAGGTCATTAAATAAAACTCGAGTGTTTATTACGGGCTATTAAAACATTTTAAATAAAAACCTTCAACCTAGGGACATAACCGTGGAGTAACACATTTCTAAATCGACAGGAGAACTTCCACTGCCGTATGCACCACTACGTCGACGAAAATTGTTTGAAAATCCAGCTCGAAGTCTTTGAAATTAAACGATGAAATCCAGCCAGCCTTTCCAGCTGCTGAAATTAAATGAAGAGAGACTTGTGTGGCGCACTGCGCGAGTTGGGCAATGAGAGAGGCAGGAAAGGCTTCCAAAACTGGAAGCGGAAGCGCTCCCATAAGGGTTGCCTTATTTCATCTCGGTAAATAAAACGCTACTGCTTATGTGCATTCCATTACCCAGCTTGATGTTTGCGCCGTTGCAGCTACAATTTTCGCCGTGCGATGCAGAAGCCATACTTGGATGGCTAAAATCAAATATGCCCTGGCGAAAAAGTTAGATTAAGTTAGGTTGCTCAGAAGCTATAGCGTGCGCCAGTACTTAAATTATTTAGACCACGCGCATTGATTCTATAACATGATTTTTAGGGAAACCGTACAGCTTTAGCAGCCGGTGCTGCGCGCTGTGGAAGGCGTGGGCGAGGACGCATCTCAGAGGCACCGGTCTGGCGGCAGCTGTTCGTGACAGGCGGGATTGGTATGCGGATGTTTCTGTGCGATATTGGTGGAGGGTAATTCTTAATGCACGACAGACAGACAACAGATCTAGTTCTCTTGTTCCTCTTCTGTTTATTGACTACTTTTAATGCGCTGCAGGCAGGTAGAACTCTTTCTCTTGTTCCCCCACTGTTTATTGGCAGCTTCTAATGCACTGCAGGCAGGTAGAACTCTTTCTCATGTACCCACACTATTTGTTGTGTGTTTCTAATGCATAAAATGTACAGCAGAAGCCCAGACCTATTTCTCTTATTCCCCCACTGTTTACTGGCTGCTTTTAGTGCACTGCAGACTGACTGAATTCCTTCTCTTGTACCCACATTATTGATAGAGTGTATTTAATGCACTGCATACGGGAAGAAATGCGATTGTCGACATAGTCACACTCACTACCATGGTGCACCAGTACCGCTAAGACGATGCAAATTCAAATTACAAAGCCAGTCTGTACTCCACAACGAGACAAGGTCATCCTGTATTGCTCCGTGAGGGCAGACCTTGCACTCCAACGCAACCTGTAAACGGAATTGGCGTTCCAGGAATCTCGTCTTATGAAATTACTGTCGTTTACTGCACTCAATCGTCATTTTTACTGTCGTTTACTCAAATGTGAGTGCAGAAGTGCTTGCTAAAATTTCTGGTGTTCGCACCAAGGAAGCTTCACTTGATATGTGTCAAAAATGCCAATGAAATAAAACAATTTATGCATTGTGTTGTTCACTCGGCTCTCTGGTATATCATGTTCGATAGATTTTTGGTTTAGGATTTGAGTTGGTATTTGCTAAATTTCCCTTTAAAAATTAGTTCGGTCATAATTTTTCAGAACTAGCTAAGATGGCGTACATGGTAAGACTCCTTCGATGCTCAGAAATGCAGGCATATTCTTTCATTTTAAGAGTTTCTTGCAGGGACACAAATGATCCCGCATAACTTGTTGAACTTTAACAGTTCCCATTCCTCACACACCTCGGATGGCAATAAAGCTTTGTACTGTATCAGAAACTCATGTTTTCATCAGCATCTGTCGGATAGTTCTGAACATTAGCCCCAGGCAGCATAATAAACAACCTTTTCCCAGGATTGGTCTTTATTTGCTTGAAAATTCACGCTAAGTCTTTGTGTTCGTCGGCTCGAGAACCGCAGATCCAAGACCTGTTTGTGGCTCCGACATTCTTTTTTGTTTACAAAGGATTTTACTTCACAATCAAATTTATCTTCGAAGCTTTGATGTCGACAATTGCCCATTTACGTAAGTGGCTGTGTATGCTCGTCCAAACAGAGGCGATTGAGGCTTCCTCACACCTCCTTGGCCTAGAACGCGACAGCTCTTGTGTACTCATTCTACCACAAGAGTGCATGCGAGCGCTAAAATCCAGTTGTTGCCGCCTGCCTGCTGCCAGTGTGACCCATTTGTTGGGTTGAGAGGAATTTCGCTTACTGGTGCACTTTTAGACAGTCTTGTAGAATAGTAAAAGTGCTGCTGTGTTGCGAGGAATTTTGCTTACTGATACACTCTTTAGCGGTCTGATGGAATGGTAACAGTGCTGCTGTGTTGAGAGGAATATCGCTCACTGATGCTCTCTTCGGTGGTCTTGTAGAATGGTAAAAGTGCTGCCGTGTTGAGAGGAATATCGCTCACTGATACACTCTTTAGTAGTCTTGTAGAATGGTGTAAGTGCTGCTGCTTGCCTGCGCAGTGGGATCCATTTGTTGTGTTGGAGGAATTTGCCTCCTGATACACTCTTCGGCAGTCTTGTAGAATGGTAAAAGAATCACTTGATAGTGTAGTTCATAACATATGTTACACAGAAACAGTTTCTGCGCTATACAACGCCTGTTGTTTTATCGTTCTTATCTCTCGTACGTACTTCATAGAAGTTACTCGTATTTTAAAGTGAGCAGCGTGAAATGAATTATCCAGTCGATGAGGTTATCTAGAACCTGGAAAAGTGATTCAGGTGCTACAAATTTTAACGAATATTTATTGGTCTCGTATAATGCTCGTTCATTTTCCTTCGCTGAAATTAAGAGTTGATGAGAATCTTCTTAGTACCAACATGAGCTTACGGTCTTGCTCAACAATTTATACCTTCAGGCGAGGACTTTGCTAATCACAAAAAACATAAATTAGCGGCATTAGGTACCCTTAAAAATTAATGACTGGAACAGCTAAGTGATTAAACATTACTTTCCCTCATCGCGATCTCTTTCAAGTTTCACTTTTGTCGCTCGTAAATTTCCGGTTAAAGCAGAGCTGGCCACCGCACTCCGAGCATCGAGAGTGAAAGTTTCTGTCCGCTGGTAAAGAAAGGGCTCTTGAACCAGACTTTGTGGGAGGGTTTCCGGTGACGCGGAAGCGGATCAAGGCCACTCCAGGCACTGCCTGCGTCGCATAAATAAACAAAAACTTGACTGCTCGTATTTCTAATTTTCTCTAGTGTATACAAAGTCGTGCAGCCTTTTGCAATCTTTTGGGCTTTGCAGGCTTTCTATGGTAGTTGGTATTTATAATTTTCTTGACTGTTGGTATTTCTAATTTTTCCCAGTGTACAGAGTAGTGCAGTCTTTTGCATTCTTTCCGGGATTTTGTAAGCTTTCTTTGATAGTTAGGTAACGGCTTTTTCACTTTACTCGCTTTGGCTTCTAGTTAATTTTGCTGACACAGCTTACGCAAGCTTCTACTTTGATTTTTTTCTGAATGAAAATCATACACGCAGGTAATCCCGATATTTTATTGGTATGGTTTTATTTCGTGAAAGAAAATATGAAATCTTATTGTGAAATACCATCGACGCCTACTGATATATAAGAGCAATATCTTGGAAAATTGAATGATGAAGGGATAACCATTCATGGTTGTGCCATCATCAATACAGGTAGAGACGCGGTCCCGTATTGTACCTAAACAAACATCGGCATCTAAGGATGCTTTATTTCCAATCTAGCCTGATACAAATCACCTTGTACATTGGGGTTTCAAATACCTGATAACGACCGCCAGGACGCCATGACGGTTTCCCCTGGTCAAGACCGGTACCCATTTCAAACACCTGGGTAGAGTAGGGTATTGTGTTACTGTGGGGTATTAAACTCAATTTCGTCAGATTTTATCGCCACGATTGCAGAGTGGGAGAGGGAACAAGGCTTATTGATTTCGGTGAATGGTTTCTAAGTGCTTTGTAAAATTCCTACTGTTTTACGTCTGCCGAATTTGGAGACTATCCTAATCGACGCCGCAATGAAAGGAGTCCACTCGACGGTTTTCGAATAAGCGCTCTAAACTCCTCAGAGGGATACGAGTATTGTATCTATGGGAATTAGCGCTCGCAGGGGGAAAATGCGAGGGTCCGAGCTGAGAGTTAGGTAGGCCTTCTTTTCGTTGAAATCAAATGTTTTGCTATGTTATGGACCATCTTTGGATCTTTTTTTAGGTTCACTGCTGTCCTGTGTTTCAGCACTTACTACTTTCTTCTTCGACTTAGATCTTGTTTCACGATCTTCTATCTCAACTTACTCTTTCTATGCCCTTTCTGCACAGATTCTGCGTTCACCTAACTCCATGCTAAATGGTGCCGTTTTTTTCCTCTGTTTGGATCGCCTCAGTGGCGGATAAGGAGTCTTAAACTAATGAATAATCTGATTAGCTCTCTGAACCTAATTTCTTTCAGTGAAAGAATAACTTCTTCAGTTTACTCAGTTTGAGCGAACGATATAATGTTTTAAACGATAGTTTTAGCTGCAAACACGGAAACGATGTTTGAAAAATAACCAAGCAAGACTCATTTTGCTCGAATGAGAAAGCTATCAATTGGATCAAAAGTATTGCCCAAATATGAGCTAGAGTTCGGAGTTTGTAAAGCGTATCTGTACAAACATTCGGAACATGAGCAAACCATTCAGAGACTCTTCCTGTTTACAGAGAGACCGCGAAACTTTCTTAATGACCGTGCCCGCAATAGAACTGGCCAACAATGGCCGCTCTGTAACCAATATCTGAACTGAACCAACGTTGGATCTCTGTCGCTACGCGTCCTGTACCACTGGGGTTGTGGAGGTCGTCTGCGTTTATTTTTTGTCCAGGACTTCATAAAGGATGTGATGGTGAAATGAACAGTGGCTGGCCTTTAGAAAAACACGGTAGGTGAGTGTTATTCAGCTTATTCTGTAGGCTCAGCCTTCCTATAATGATAAGTAATGTTCCCGATATTCTTTTGTACAAGATTTCCAAATTTTACTCGTACTATCTTTTCATCTGGCGTGACGAATTTGAATAGAAACGCGAATGTGCATTCGCTAATTCAGTTTCGATCTGAATTATTTTAAAAACTAATGGATCTCTTACACAAAACATTGGTTGCCCAAAACATTTTTATTATTTTAAAAAATTTCAATGTTAGTGAATGTTTTGAGCATTTCAGAAAGTGCTGTTCAGCTGGTAACGAAAAATTTTTTAGCCTATTAATCCGTTAAGGAAAATTTGCGAGGGTTTTTATAGAGCACAATGGCAGCTCAAGGCGTTTTCGAGTTCAGATTTATTGCGCGAAGTTATTATCTGATCATTCGTCATGAGCCAAAACGAGCATGTTTTTGCCAAACAATGAAGAGCAACTAACCTCAAGTTCTAGATAAGTTTCTCCAACACAAACTGTCTCTCCACTCCGAGAGATGCACTGCGTATTCAAGGGAGTACGATGAGCTCAGCGGGAAGTTTTTTAATATTCCGTCTTCTGATGTAAGGATTTTGAGGCATTCCCAGAATTGGCCGGGAGGTAGGCTGCGGTCCCTTGGCGCGTATGGGAGGCATTTACTGTCCGCATGCAAGGCATTTGGTGGACCGTATGGATGGCATCCGCTGCTGGGGTGTGTGGAAAGCTTATGAAGGGGGTCTGCTGGGGCATATGGAAGGTGGTCTGCTGGGGCGTATGGCAGGTGGTCTGCTGGGGCGGATGGAAGGTGGTCTGCTGGGGCGTATGGAAGGTGGTCTGCTGGGGCGTTTGGAAGGTGGTCTGCTAGGGCGTAT
>JACJUY010000287.1:135054-149717 GCA_014220935.1 Platorchestia sp. MABIK
TGTTTGGAAGGTGGCCTGCTGGGGCGTATGGAAGGTGGTCTGCTGGGGCGTATGGAAGGTGGTCTGCTGGGGCGTATGGAAGGGGGTCTGCAGGGGCGTATGGAAACTGAACTGCTGGACCATATGGTAATGACGGGAATAGGACGGCCGTGTCCGAACTGACCACCTCGGCATCTAGAGGCTTTAGCCAGCCTGATTGAAAGCTTCGCTTATCGGTCTTGCCAAACTTGCGGTTGAATGGAACCAATTCCCGGAAACGGAATCAATGCACGTCACGCATTGTTTGATTTATATTTGGTTTGCATTTTATACTTCTGTGCTTTTAATGTTATCATGTGTTTTTGCGATAGCTCCTCATTGGAAAAAAACATTTGTTCTCTGAGAATTTGCGTTCCCGGAGGGAAGATGCGAAGTCCCGAGCTTGAGGTTAGATAAGCCTTCCTTCCGTTGAAATAGAATACGTTTCTTTGTTTTCTTATGGACTATCTTTTATCGGTTCACTATTGTGTTGTTTTAGCCTCTACTACTTTCATCTTCAATTATCTTCATGTTCCCCCTCAGGGGGATGCAAATATTGTATCTATGGGAATTGGCGCTCCCAGGGGGATTATGTGAGGGCCCGAGCTAAAAGTTAGGTAGGCTTCCTTTTTGTTGAAATAAAATAAGTTTTTGTTCTGTTACGGACCATCTTTTTTCGGTTCACTGCTGTCTTGTTTTTTCAACACCTACTACTTTCTTCTTCAACTTTGATCTTGTTTCATGAACTTCTTTCTCATCTTATTGTTTCTATGCCCTTTCTGCATAGATTCCACGTTCCCTAAACTCCATACTAAATGGTGCCTTCCTCCTTCCTCTCTTTGGATCGCCTTTGTAGCGGAAAGGGAGGCTTAAACTAACTAATAATCTAATCTATCTTCATGTTCCATAAACTTACTTGCTAACTTGCTGTTTCAGTGCACAGGGAATGCAGTGTGGGAAAACACCGTTAGCATAGATTTTCTGAATTCCTTACGAAATGGAGCCTTCCTCATTCCTCTCTTTATAGCTCCTTTGATGTGGTTAGGCAAGCTTAATTTAATTTATTATCTAACCTAACCTTTATCAATACTTCATCACGTAATCCAAATTGTGGAGGAATACTCCAATGAAATAATGCAGACTCAAAATCACTTTTTGCACGAATGCGTTGGGCGTCACACGTGCTGTCGTGAGTGCAGAGAATCAGAGGCATGCCAGTACTGGTGCAGATGTCATGTGAGTGTCATTCAGGAACTGTTCGATTTGAAGTCGCCGCGGATATTCATCCAGTAATAAGAAACTGCTCTTTGTTGAGGGTGCAGCTCCATCTTCGTCTCCTTGGTCCGTCCGACTGGAGCTGCTTCCAAAGCTGTGTATTGATCACGCTTCTCAAGCACTTGCATGTTACTCATGTGTTTTATTTCGTTTGCTGAACTATTTTCAAGAGAAAAGTTCTCGCTCAATAAGTGAGTTGCTTTTCGGAAAATGCATCATCAGCCCAACACGTCATCTCTTGAGGAAAAATGTTTATATATAGCTAGTTTTGCGCAAGTTAAAGCAGAGGCTGTCTCCAGAGCTTTGACTGAAGTTGTCCGAGTGAGTAGCGGATAAATCGGGATTTGCATGAAGCTTCCCGCGGACGTAGTAAGTTTTTTACGTTTTTAAGAAATTTTTCTGGACTTGTATGAAGTTCTGGATTTACATGCTCTCAAAATTTATGTGTTTTTTAATTTACTAGACGTGTTTCGAGGTTCGCAGATTTAAAGAAAGTTTTCTGAGTGAGAAACAAATTTCTCTAGATTTAATACAGTTTTTTTTAAGTTCGAGGGAAGACTGAACTGGTTTCATGACTGTTAAGTTGGTTGTTCATAGGCTCTGGTTGCAGGATGTGCGTGTTCACTGCTATAGTTTAAAGCAGGGGTTCCCAAACAATGTTGAGAGGCGATACTCCAGGGGATGCGAGACGACATTCCAGGGTGTAAGATCGAGAAAAGTCCAGGTAAATCATAGGATATTGGCTATATGTTGTATATATTTTGACATTTTTATTTCAGTTGGTGTGAGGTTTGAACCAGATTTCTTTAGTGGTACGGGGGGAAGAAATGTTTGGAACCCCTGGTTTAGAGTTTGAGCTAACCTTGTTCTGGCTTAACATTAGCCTTTTCTGCAACTTCTAAGAGCATTGCAGCTCGACTTACTACTTTCTTTCAGGCACTTAAGCAAACGGAGTTTTTTAGCAACTCTTCAGTTTATTGACAGAAATTTTGAGTTGCAAGCATTGGAAAACTGTCTAGCGCAGATGTAAAGTTTGTAAACTTGAACTAAATTAGACTTGTTTTAGTTTCATAGTATAATTTTCCATTAGAATGTGTCAAATGTGAACGGTTTCTCCAAAACCGTGCTAAGTTTGGTGGCCTTCGAGCTGTGCTCGAGGACGAAATTCAGCAATCTCTCAAAATGCGAAAACATATCAGCGTGTGACCAGATTTCGATCGAAAGACTTCTTGCCCCCTATGCTCGAATCACACCATCATGCCACCATGAAGAGAGAAAGAATCCTAATCATTAATACGTATACAAAAAAGTTAATTCAGATGTATACAAATTTCAGTTTTCAAAACATATCTTAAAGATTATAAAATAAGGTTTTGTTCATATGTTTCAAAACACGCTGGTGATCTGCAGGAATACATTTCATTGTTGTTGATTGTACAGTAACAGACATCATAATTAGAAAATTCTAGCTTTTAGCAAAGTCATTAAATCCTTAGGTGCCTCTTTCCGAAAACGGTGATCTTGATTCCCCGCAAAATAACATCAATGACAATGGATGCGAGAGAACCAAAATACCTCACTTTGAGCAAGAAGTACGTGGTCTATCGGCGTTTATTCCAGCTTCGTAGAAAAATAGTTGGTAAATATTTTATGGAGTTCATTACTCAGAATGGATCCATTTTCAAACTTAGCACTAATCACTCACCATCACGACGCATGATTTGATCAAAAAACATTAGGGCTTGACCGGGATTTGAACCCGGGACCTCTCGCACCCTAAGCGAGAATCATACCCCTAGACCATCAAGCCAATGTGTACATAAGCGGTGTATGTTTGAACAATTTTTTTTCTAGCAAAATTGCTCTGTGGTCGACAGTTTGGTTTTTGCGACTGGTTGTACTTGATTGCACAGTAAGAGCTTCATTGAATAGATAAAATCACTTCATAATTAGTTTCATTTTTAGGATAATATAAGAAGCCTTTCTGGGCTGAATTCTGAAGCTAGCTTGTTGCTCGCAACCATGGGCTCAAAAAAGATCATTTCCTTTTTCCGCTTCTGCTGTCTCATGCATTTGGGATGCATTTACTAATCTTCCTCGGAAAGTTGTCGAAGATTGTTGCATTCCCAAAGTGAACAGTGTGAGTAAAACTTCTTACGGGCTTGACCGGGAATTGAACCCGGGACCTCTCGCACCCGAAGCGAGAATCATACCCCTAGACCATCAAGCCATTATCGTCTCAGAAGTTTGTTTAAATTAATTCATGACAACAGCATCTATACACTCGGTGGTGTAGCGCTTTGTGCTATACCAATGTTCAGTTTGCTCTGTAATGATACGCTGAAATTGTTGAATCAAAAACGTTGACCCTCTAATATTTCACAGCCCAGATTTATTTTTACCGAAATGTAAGATCCAAACTAAATGCATGGCTTATAAGATCTGTGTATTTCTCCCTCGCTTTATTTTTTCAGACATTACTATATCATTATGAAAACTTTGATCGCATTCACTCACGAATGATCAATGATTTTTTCACCGTCTCAGCGTATTCCCGAGCTTATGTAAACGTTACCCTTCTTACACATAAACCTGATGCTGTCCACGTAACAGTTTTTCTGTTTCATTCATGAGTGTTCTCAAGATGCCTTAAGCTTGTGATTGAAAAATAAGACCGACGTGGGCTTGACCGGGATTTGAACCCGGGACCTCTCGCACCCAAAGCGAGAATCATACCCCTAGACCATCAAGCCACGAGCAAATATTTCATTGGGTTTAATTCAATGTTTTTGTGAACATGTTAAGCTCAGATATAGACGGCTAAGTTCTTTGTGTCTTCATTCCTTATACGTCTGTATTATATTTGCATTTATTAAATGGTTAAAATTTTCTAAATACAAGAGTAAATTATTTGAAAGTTAATTTGGAGATACTTCCCATGGATACTGATGGTTATTTTGCATGCGAGTCCCTGTTCGGGCGTCACCCTTTTTATTACGTCCCTGTCTTAGGGATTCCTGAGGGCCGTCAGTTGATCTAAGAGAGGCCGTATTTTCTTAGATTTGTTATTCCATAGGAATCTTCCTGATATTTCAGGGATAAAAGAGAAGTCAGTTGCTGACTGATTATTTTTTAAGGCGAGGTTTTTCAACAGTTCTTCTGTTGCTGCGATAACTTCCAATATTTTTCAGAATTTCAGGTGGGTGCGGCTAAGTAGCGAAATTTCGAGCTGAGCTAAACAAGCTTTGAATTTGAGCTGAGCTAAACAAGCTTTGAAGTTTTCGAGCTGACAAGCTTTAAGCTAATTACAAGCTAACGAAAAATTGAAGTTCGTGGCGGAAGTATGTTTCGCAAGTGTCTGTGATACGCGAGCTCAGGTATTTGAGGGAAGAATTATTTTCCCTCCGTAATACAGAGGCACCAGTCGACCTATCTTGGTGATGGCCTAACAGATACGTATTCCTCTCAGAACAGAGCCTCGCTAAATCTCAATTACACTTGAACTTAGCCGCATTTATCAAAGCTTAATATGATCACAAAAATAATGGATTGAACGCAGTCACTCTATTATCGTGGCTTGATGGTCTAGGGGTATGATTCTCGCTTTGGGTGCGAGAGGTCCCGGGTTCAAATCCCGGTCAAGCCCTAATTGCATTTTGATAAAAAAAATTAATTTTGCGGTTCATTTTTTGTAATTGCTTACATAGTACAGTTTTAGGAAGTTAGATGAAGGCGACCAATATTGAGGGAAAAGTAAGGATGTCAATCACCAATAATTTTCGATTCATAAGTGAAAACTAGACCGACTCTTCATAACCAGCACTTAAGAGCATTGAATTTGCTTTGAAATTAAGTTCAGCTTTGCTTTGAGAGTAACCTGAAGCCATTGAAGAAGTAATTGAAGAATTTTAACAATTCATTGGAGCAATAATTGAGCAGCCTCTCTCGGTAACATGTCAGGTACTTAATGAAGTTGACTAATTTACACGTACTGCAGTTTATTGCATCAGTAATGGAATAAATACATATTTAATGATGAAAAGTCGAGAAAAACGCACTTAGTTAACTTAGCATGGCTTGATGGTCTAGGGGTATGATTCTCGCTTAGGGTGCGAGAGGTCCCGGGTTCAAATCCCGGTCAAGCCCACAACGTTTTTCGTTCGAAAATCTCCCCAACCCAGCCAACTGAATTTCATATATCCCATCTGATTCTTCCGCTTTAGGATTGGGGACTTGGATTAAAATTCGTTGGTATAAATCTCGTAGGTTTCACTATTGACAGAGCGATATTGGGGAGAATATATCAAGAAGCCCAAGCACGACTGCCAAGCCGATTTCCGCCACTAAAAAGTCTTAGCTAACTCAGAGGCAAAGCAAAATTCACACTGCTAGCTTGGCATGAACCGCTTCAATTGAACGGTGTTTGCAAACATTATACAGTGACAGTATCTCACGTTGGGTCATTGAAGCTGTCTCTGAGGGAAAACCTACGGACTTTACGCCGAACATTTAATTACCTCACACGCCGATGTTGAACAACTCTAGAAAAGCAAATAATGTAACGCACGCTCGCGATAAAGTATTCTCGCCCAAACAGGCAGTCCAGTTTGCGGCATGAAAGCAATATTGTGTAATATTTATTTGGTTCAAACCCCTCCTGCCTCATTATTCCAAAGTTTAAGCCCAACTCACTGCACAATAACAGTCGTTCTGCCTTTGTTTCCGCATGTGTGTGTATGTGTGTACATGTTTATACCTATCGTGGTATAAACATAAACCAATCGCACATGAACGATGGGTAACGATTTATTTACGCACATAAACCTATCGTTACCATATGTGCTTTGTTGAACGATTTCAGCGTGTGCTCACAGCTCTATGTGAACATATGAGTGCGGCACAAGCACTGCACTGCCCAAATCATGGTTCGCTCTAGCCATTGTTAACTCGTGGATGCAACTCGTATATTAACTCGTATATTTTGCTTTGAAATTACTCTCTGGCGCACCCTGTATATCAACTCGTGGATGCAAAGTGGGGTCAAAATGACCACAGCTGAACTTTAAGCTCAAGAAACTCTAAGCTTTATCCTTATATTTGAGCATGGCTGAGTGTCTTTTCCCAAATAATTGAAACTGGTTAACCTCAATGGACTTTGTAACTTTAATAAAAAGTTAAGAGCAAATTGACCCCAAGTGTACTCGTAAGTTGGTTGGAAATAATGTCGTACATCCACGGGTTAAAGGCAACGATCTCACACGTGTTATGGGTGCCTCCTGGTCTAGGATTAGTTTTTTCGCTTAGGGTGGCAGAGAACCCGAGTTTCACACGAGTGCTAATTGCTTGAAACACTGTTCTCGACATCTTGAATTTCCCGATTCTGATTCCCTAAATACGAGCACCAAACTAAGCAAATTTGCCCTCATGGTGCCAGTTTTTGATATATTGTATTTATACGAGTGAGGAGATAAAGTCTGTATCACAGATACACCTGTCTAACAGTTCTTGTTGATACGGAGGCAAGATCTGACGATTAGATTTATCCTATTATTTATTTATCTAATAACACTAATGAAGTGGAGTAGTATATAGGAACAAATGTACACATAAACATACTGTTGCTGCTGCTGTTATGCTTTCACGATTGAAGGCTCTCAAATCATGACCTTCAATCTAAAAGCGATTTTTAGACACGGAACTTGGTAACGACTAGGACTGTGAAGAGGCCGGAGTTCCGCAGATGTGCCTGAAAGCTTGCGCATGCCACTCGCAGTTGGAACCACTGTAGAAGAAACAAGGGAGGGTCAAACCAGTCTTTTTTCGGCGACCGTGTGGGAATGCTGACGTCATGGCAACGAACCAATAGCAGCGCTCATATTGCTTCTGACAACACTACTATTCCCATATCTAGCACCACTATTGGACTAACGACATATCGCAATGCTGACGTCATGGCAACGAACCAATAGCAGCGCTCATTTGACATCTGATAACACTGCTATCCCCAAATCTGGAACCACTATTGGTCAATGATGTGTTGGAATGGTTAAGTCATGAAGTTTTTTGGAAATAAATTCGTTCTACTGGCTAGCCGGACCAGAGGAGGTGTATTTTCTCCCGTAGAAATGACTCTACCTTGTTTCTTGTACCGTGGTTGGAACTGAGCAGCACGCATCAGTAAGTGGATGAGGGCTGCAGGCGTACCAGGAGTCAGCATTTCCCAGCGTCTGTGAGTGGGTGAGGGCTGCAGGCGTATGTACCAGGAGTCAGTATGCGTTCCAGAAATCAGTTTGAGTACCAAGAGTCAGGAGTCAGTATACATACCAGAAATCAGTAGGCTTACCAGGAGTTAGGAGTCAGTATACATTCCAAGAGTCAGTATTTCCACCAATACACCACACCGTAGCGGTGCAGCTCGATGCCTAACTCTATTGGCGGAAGTTAGCCACGCTACAAGCCGTTGTACTTGTGTCCTCTTCCGCGAAGTCTTTGAAGGCGCATGTTCACTTAGGAGAACTTGCGCTGCAGGCGGTAAAGCCACGACTGCGTAAAAGGTTTAAAAATCCGTGCCCAGATCAATACTTCCGTCTAGACCGTGAAGAGAATGAAGAGCTTGATAAATAACTGGCGCTGACGTGCGTGTCTCACGGAAATGGACTCTCCAACGAACTGCATCTATCGACCTTGGATAAAGTTTATGCCCTCAACAGCTGACACAGGATTATTTAATCCAAACACCACATCTCCCACCGCGCTGGCAACCTTGTGATATTTGGTTACACAACATGAAGGTCGCTTCGTCTACTAAATAAATACAAAGCAGTACAGTGTCTCAAGAAAGAGCTTCAAGAGAGATCGACAGCGTTACGCCTCAGCTCAGCAACATTTCTTAGAGATGAGCACAAATGCCGGCGCAAGTCAAGTCAGCGAGAAACGTCCAGCTGTCACAGCAACGAGAGCTGTGAGCACCATGAAGCTCAGGTATCGTCTAACCAAATGATACCTTTGATGCATTCATTTATTTGTTTGGTGTCCGCTTCTTTCGTCTCTCTGTCAGGCTCATAAGTATGGTTCATAACCGTATCTGTGAAATGAGTTTTACCAGTGCAAAAGTGCAAGGATATTTTAATCTTGGGTACTATTAGGATGGATATATTTGTTTGTCATCCCCATCTGGAGGATTTGTTCAAGGAAAATATTGAATCCCGTAATTTTTGACGGGCCGGTTCATTAGTAATGAATAAGTTTGAGAGCATGAAGGAACGCTGGAATATCCCCTCAACATTGTAGAGCACAACTCGCATGCTGGTGTGCAGATATGAGCTCAAATGAGTATAGGGAGGTCGTCTGGTCGTCTCACCTGATGCCCACTGTTTACGTAAGTTAGAACCTAATTTACCGAGTGAAGCAGTTTCAGATTAAGGAACTAATTCCGCATTGCTCTCCTTTCAGTGTACATGATGCTGGCGTGGTACAAACCCTTTATAGTCCACAATAACGATACAATCCTCTTAGCGCGTGGTGCAAATCTCACATATTATCCATTATAGTTCACAGTAATGATTTAGTCCTCTTTTGAAAACAGTTTCAACATTTTATGTTACTTGACGAATTAGTTAACTTATATATTCAACGAAGTTCGCTGCCGAGTGGTAGTTAGTTCCGTATCCTGATGTCGGTGACTCTGACAAACTTGCCAGTCTCATGACGAGGGTGGTTGTAATCACAGTGATGGGAGTGGAACAGTCGGACAGTTTACGGTTGATGAACGAAAATGGCATCACACGAGGCCGAGCTCCGGTGCAAAAAATGATGTTTTAAAATAATATATATAAAAAAAAAAAAGAGTGGAGAAATAATAGAGTAAAGAAATAATAAATATGTAATTGTAATTCGTCGCCTATCAGCATTTCCTTAAGAGTAGCTCTGTTGCCGCCCGTGGCAGCACCAAGTATGAAGGGAATAACGACACCAATATCAGTGGCAGCGATGGAATTCGGAGCTGAGCAAAAGAAGACAGCGGTAGCAGCTAGCATTGTTCCCACGATGGAGAATGTAAGAAAGATTATGCTTTTAGCGGTTCCACGGTCGACGTTAGGATACCCTGTATACATATGCCTACAGGTGCAGTATACTCAACGGGAATGACAATTGGGATCAATTTTGGCAAATACTTTCTCTGAATTAGACAATATTTCCTGATGGCTGTGTCGATATGAATAAATCTTTGGTTCATTATGTGGTGTTCATAGGGGCAAAATTGTTTTCAATGAAACTGTCAAGTACCGAGCAGGAAGAGGCTTAACCCCTTAACGTCAGCATTTTTCCACTCGTGAAACCGTCATCCGTCACTAAACTGGCACTGGCATCAGGTAGTCACCGATTTCTTGATAAGAAAGGAACTGCCACTCGACCAAGAATTTAAACGGACACATTAGGGAACGAATTTAGCAAGAAACTCAGTATATTGAATCTGTTTTCGAAAGAGGACCGAAAATCCTGCGGGGCATTAAAGAGTTAATTGTCTAAAGGTATAATTCCCTTTTCGGGTACGAGAGGTAACGGATTCAACTCCCGGTTCAACCCGAATGAAATTTTACTTAAACGAGGTAAAAGGAGAACATCACGGCCTCCGAATACTTTCGAACAAATGATCTAAAATGTGTCTTAAGAATATAAGAGAACAAAATCGACAAGACGAACGAACCTCTCCTTATCTCCTTACATTCAAGAGCGACGAGTTTGTTATGGAATTCAGCTCGGCATTCTACTGAATTTAGTTGATATATAAAAAGGCCGTTTACTGATGCTAGCTGTTTTATGAAGCACTCAATTTACAATGATTTTTGAAGAGTTACGAAAAAATAAACTGTCGACTACATAACAATGCAAATAATTTTTTTTCATTCATTGTGCCGAAAGAAAATTGGCTTGACGGTCTAGGAGTATGATTTTCGCATACTGTGTGGGAGGTCCTGGGCTCAAAGCCCAAAGCGGTTTCAAGTTATTGTTTAACGGAAGTTAGATTATTTTCTTAATAACTATGATCTTATTGTTTTGGGAAGCTGAATGTTGGCGACCAATATTTAAGGGAGAGTAAGCTTATCCATAATCAATGCATTTGAATGCAGAAGGGAAAGGAAAACCTGCTCTCCTATTTTTCCATTCAACTTCTGAGAGGAATGAATTGGATTTGAAATTTAATTTAACGTTACTTTACGTGAAAAATAAGGCGATTGAATAATGAGATATTGAACAATTTCAACGATTCATTGAACCACTGATTAAATATTATCATGTGAGGGATTTACTGACGTGAACTAGTTTGAACGGAATGCAGTTCATTGCATCAAGACGGGAGTGAACAGCGATTTAATGTTATAATGAATTGTGGTTAACGTATCTTTCCGTGAAAGTGTGGCTTGATGGTCTAGGGGTATGATTCTCGCTTAGGGTGCGAGAGGTCTCGGGTTCAAATCCCGGTCAAGCCCACCGTTTTTGTAGGATGAATTATTAAGGGGCAAGTGGTAATAAGAAATGATTAGTGTTGAGTCTGGATTCATACGAATGAACTGCAAGAAATCAATACTATAATAAGAGCCGGGTCAGTCCGTGTGTCACAGCCGAAAGTTGGTGATGAGTGTATTTGTGATACAAGATTCATCAACTCCTCAAATTTATTATTCCAACAGATTAAGAGTCGGAATGAATATCCCGTGTATTGGTTGGTTAGATTAGGTTGTATAAAATATCAGCAGCTGGGACTTAAGAAAGCATAGGAAAGCCATAGAATAGCATGGGAAATCATTGGACAGCCATGTTAAAGCTCAATTGATCCGATATCAAATCCTTTCATTTTTTGACGCGCCGTGTGCACTAGTGCTCTTTAAAATATCTCTACGTGAAAATAGAGTAGCCTTCTTTAGACTACGTATTTCTTGTCGAAGTGTGACATTTTATTTCCATAGCTTCAGCTGTCTTTAGTGTCATTGTGATTAGAGTCAGAATGATCGCTTATAAATGCTTGGGTTTTAAGGCTTGCATGACTCTGCCTGAACCTTGATTTTTTTTCCTCTGATGTTTGTTGCTATACAATCAATTGTAATCGAAAGTATTACAGCAGTTCTATTATTATTCTTTACCGACAAAGTAAAGCGAAATTCTACTTTATCCTAAGAAAAAGAAATCTCAAACAGGTTATGTATTCCTCCAGAATGAACTTTATTGTATCTATGTTGTAGTTAGTAATAGCCTAAGCACCTAATAGCAACTCATCATTTGACTATTACTCGCGTACTTTTTCTTTTTATTTCACGTACAGCAAAAGTTTCTTTTTCGACATTTAATTTTCTCAATTCTAATGTTCTTTTCTTTGATTCAACTCATTAGACTTGTTTTATATAAATAAACACCTGCATAAAAATAAAACATATGAATGCTAGGTGGTCAAATGAATGAAAACATTTTTTGGGGTTACTCTGTGTTCGGACGTGCACCCGAGCTAATAATTTTACTGATCGTCACTTCTTTGAGACGTGCTTAAACCGTGTTATTCGAAAATTACAAATTTGTTATTTTTTGTGCATGTAATCGCTATCGCTTGTACGAACTATTAACTAAATCCCACCGCTGCCACCAATGTATGTGGGTGGTTCCAGCGTATGCCTCGATCGTTGTAACGGGTTTTAATAAGTATTAGGAATGAGATAGGTTACCACCAGAGAATAGAATCCTTGCTCGTATACGAAAATAAATGTTAGGATTATCAAGAAACTTCATTTCTGAATGTTGGCGTGTAGACGCCGACCATTGCATTCAGGATATAAAACTCAATTGAACAATCCTGGAATGTCGGCTAGCCTTTAGAAATTGCTTCTACATTCAGGAATTGTTGGACAATCAACTGCTATTGTAACTCTGGGCCGAGTTTCTGAAGGCCACGTGAATCATTTATGGTTTGTGGCAGCCTGGGCTATGAAATGAAATACGTGAAGCACTTGAATTAAGGATTTACTGGTGGACGGTGAAACGAGTACGCTCAACATCATATTTGAAATCACAAGGAAACAACACCGCACTTGTTAGCTTCCAAGCTTCATCATTGTATTCCTGATGAACTCCACTATTAAATCTGCTAAATATTTTCGTACCAAAATAATAATGATTTGACCACACAGTGGTGAAGATGAAAATCTCCCGAGCGCATTCAAACCCCTACCAGCAAACTCAGGAAAAATCCACCTGGAAATCCCACCCAAATAAATTTGGTCGTCACGCATATAGGGATTTTGAAAACGAGAACAAGAATGATCGTACAAAATGAAACTTAACAAACCAATCAAGCCTGATACGTTCTCATTCAACTCCCCTGTAATTTATTTCTATGAGGCTCAAAAGAGAGGGGCAGATGCCTAGAGAAGAGGTACCCTAGAGCGGAAAGAGTAGGCACCCTAGAACGATTACTCTGGCCTGATGGGATAACTAGTGATCACAATAGTTGTGATCGTCGTGTTATTTAATTCAAGATGGTTGAAGGCAGAGGGGCGCAGTGTCTAGTTAGTTTACTGCGAGAGTTTTGATATACTTTTTTGATGTGGCCTTAGCTATCCAGATCTGGTACGCCGAGTGAGCGGTTTTTTCGACCCTTACGTGCGCTGATTTTTATTAGGCACTGGTTTTTACAAAGAAGTACCTTATGAACGTACATGACAAAAATTTTCTCCCACGTCTGTTCATTACAGCTTTCATCTATTTTTGCTACTGTCTTTGCGACAAATTAAAATAAATTTATGAAGGTATGTCACTCTAATTAGGACAGTGGTCTACTGTGCGATGATTGTGGCCAGAAAAAAAAACTTCAAAGATGTATGATTTTGCGACTGACATGGCTTGATGGTCTAGGGGTATGATTCTCGCTTCGGGTGCGAGAGGTCCCGGGTTCAATTCCCGGTCAAGCCCACGTTGGTTTTGGTTTTTGGCTTTTGTTTGTTTTTAGTTTTGGTCGTTGGTTTTTGCACGTGCTTTTTACAGAAATAAAATAGTTACCCAGGACAAAAATGGAAACAATTTTTACAGTGATAGAACAAAGATGACGGGAAGCATACTTCTTCTCATGCGCGCAATTATCGAGGTAAGAGTTTTCCTCCGGATTTAGCTCAAAGTGGATTATATTAGCCAAAAAATAACACAAGTCAATGACAGATTTCAACTGTTCAATAAAGTACACAACAAGCAATTAATTATGAAAATGAGTACAAATAAAGTCAACTGTCAAACATATTGCAATACTAATAAGTAATTTGTTCAAACACACTGCGATGATGATATATCGGCTTGATGGTCTAGGGGTATGATTCTCGCTTTGGGTGCGAGAGGTCCCGGGTTCAAATCCCGGTCAAGCCCAAGTGCTTTTACTCTATTTACTTTCGAGGTGCAAGTGGTGGCAGTGAGTGATTAGTGTTGTGTGCGGAGACATTTTTACGAATAAACTGCATGAAATTTTATGGAATTATCTCACTGCAAAGGTAGGGTAGCCTTCTATAAATTACGTATTTCTTGTACACAGTGAGACATTTTATCTCCCTAGCTTTTACTGTCTTTAATGTCATGGCAATTAGAGCCCGATTCATATGAACGTTTTTAAATGCTATGTTATTAAGGATTGTATGGTTCTGCCTGAAACTTGATTTTCTTTACTCTGATGTTTGTTGCATACAATCAACCACAATGAATGCATTACATCATTTCTATTATGATTATTATTTACAGGCAAAAAAATTAGAAACACCACTTATCCTAAAAAAATTTAAACAGGGTATCTATTCCTCCTGTAAGAACTTTACTGTATCTTGCTGTGCTGCACTTAGTAATAGCCTAAGCACTTAGAAGTATCTCGGTTGGTACCTATAGCACCCAAAGGCATCCCATCATTTAACTATGACGAATTTTTTGTTTTTCTTTCATGCGCAGCTAAGGTTTCTTTTATGGCATTTAATTTCCTTAACTCTAATGTTCCTTTCTTCGATTGAGTTCATTAAACGTGTTTATATGCCAGTAAACGCCTATACCTAAATAAAACACATGACTCATGGTCAGTTCAATAAGTAAATAGATTTTATTGGTGACTCTGTGGTCGGAAGTGGATTCGAGCTGATATTTTTACTGATCGTGACCGCTTTAAAGCGCACCTAAACAAAAAGCACAATGTTACGAGTATCGAAATTAGGGAATCATAAGGGTATGCCTCTGGCCAAGCAAATCTTGTGGTACATGAGCTTTATGATATTTCGACACATATTCCCCTATGCCTTAAAAATTATTACTGGGACAATAACTGCCCACTTAAATTTGGTATACGTGGCTAACCTGTT
>JACJUY010000287.1:152504-180492 GCA_014220935.1 Platorchestia sp. MABIK
GAGATTTTGTGTGTTGAGAGTTAGTTCTACACTCGTTTGATATAACTTCTGTACACAAGGTAGCTTCTTTCGTGGGATGAGGGATATAACTCTTGTATTTACTTTTGCGCAGCAAAAGCAACGAGGTTTTGTACGCTGGTTGATAAAACTCATTTCACATCATGGCTTCAAGTGAAGTTATGCAGTACAGCATTCCCTCGCTACTTCGCGGTTCGATTATCGTGGATTCCCGACTTAGCGGTTTCTAAAATATGTTCATGGAACGTACTTCAGGCATTTATGTACATTACCCTGTGCAGTACGTATTGAATGCATATCTTTATTATGGTGTTTGATTTGGGCCATGGAATCATCACACAGAACTGATTTGAATAGAAGAATCCTCACACAGAACTGGCTTAAATAGAAGAATCATTGCTCAAGACAGCTCTAATGTGAGAATCCAAGGCGTATCTTAGTGAACGCAACTACCTTCTGGGCTGTTATCAATCATTCTAGATTATATTTAGATACTTAAATATTCGGAGTATATTCCGTAGAGTTGTATATAAAAATGAGTCTATGTGATTGTGGAAAAAATTGCGGGTTTGAGTTGTTTTCCGTATTTGCTGATATTCGTACAGGCAATTTCCGCTGCTTTAAGGGGGATGGGGGGAGTTATCATTTTATCTTATAAGGAAGTATATCACGAAAGAATCATAGTACTCACACTCGATTTATGATATTTTCTGTCTGCTGATAATCCGACTGATCAGATTATCGGCTTGAGAGAGAATTTAAATAGTCGGCCGTGCTGAGTACGACATACTGATACGAATTGGGATTACTCAATGGGAATCCGAAAGTGTTGAGATAAATTCCAAGCTGATTTGACTTGGACTTAAACACGTCACTTCTCGCGACGAAAGCGAGATTATTCCTTGACTATCAAGTAGTTTAATTCTCTGGTTTTCTGTTCATTACTATAAGTATTATTAAATGAATATTTCTAATCAGTGTAAAGGATTTGAGTCTGATTCCAGAAAAAATTTTGCTTCCAGAATGAGTTCAATTTTTCTACTATTATTAAAAACAATTTTTGATAATAATAGAACATATTCTGTAAATAGAATATTTTCTGCACTCATTTTCACCTGCGGTTAGGGAAAAGTTTTGAAAATGTTGCGCTTGACCGGGATTTGAACCCGGGACCTCTCGCACCCTAAGCGAGAATCATACCCTTAGACCATCAAGCCACACTAATTCTAAATTGTGCGTTTATTTCGATTCACTTATTTTAGCAATAATTCAGAATTTATTCTCATCCTGGTGCAATGAATGGCACTGCGTCAAAATTAGCTCACATCAGGTATTCCCTGACTTGTTAACAAATAGGACTGGCATATTAGGGCTTCAATGAATTTAAGAAATTATTTAATAGCTTATAACTCACAGGCCTCAATTCACTGTCGAATCTACGGTAAATTGAATTTCAAAGCTAATTCAATGCTCTCTAGGTAGTGTTTTCTTTCACTTCTGCATTAAAACGCATGAATGGTGGACCTGCTTACTTTCCCCTGAAAAACTTCATTTACCTTCCTGAAATCTCTAAGTGATTTTGATTCCAAAAAAGAGCAGCATCCAAAGATATCTTAAAATGTATGCGGGCTTGACCGGGATTTGAACCCGGGACCTCTCGCACCCTAAGCGAGAATCATACCCCTAGACCATCAAGCCACGACTACGATAAGGAGGTGTATACAATAGAATTTTTGTACGACAATAATCGTTCAGTTGTTTGTTAAGGCTCCGTTTCCTTTGCAAAGATGTTTTCAAGCAGAAAGAGAAGGGACCGTTTAGTATGGACGAACGAAAACGTGAAATCTATGCACAATTTGTGTTCCCACACAGGATATCCCGGGCAAAGAATTGTCAAGAAAAGAAGAAAGAGAAAAACACATAGCGATGAGATACCAAGTAAGGCAGGAAAACTGAAAGAAACACAGTCGGCACGAAAGTTAAAAGTCCCGAAGGCCTATCTATTGCTAATGTAACCTTACAGTATCTTTCCAGCGGGCGCCAGTCATTTTCATGACAGCATTAAAAAATGAGCTCGGTTTAGTCCTGGAAAGTTGTAATATTTGTATCGCGGGCTAGTGATTATTTTCACTTGAGAAAAATTGACATGAACGATTAAGACTACTGTAGGTTAAGAAATCGCCTGGATTTCAATGTGGTAGCAAGTATTTAGTAAACGATGATTCTGAGAACCTTTCTCAACTGGAGATTTCTTTACACGAAAATAATTTCCATTTTTATTAACTTGACATTTAGTTACAGAGGTATTCGGTTGGCTGTTGTTAGTATTTGTCCCAAATAAGTTGCAAAATCTGAGAAAAAACATGAGTACATTATAGGCCCATAATACGTGATGAATCTTCAAGTTACAGGATTAACGTAGAAAATGTTGTGTAGTAAAATGTTCTGCAATTACACCCTCTAACCACTGATTGTGTTGGCAATCGGTCGGGAAGAGTTCGTGTTATGCGCATATTTTTGCCAGTACTCGTTTTTGCAGGGAATGGTCGTTACAAGTAAGTCCAGAAACTTGAGTTTGAAGAAGCACTATTTACTAGCGCAGTCTGTCGTGGGTTATGTGTCATGTCAATTTTTGAACTCTCGCTCTCTTTACCTCTTCCTCACTCATGAGTAATTTCTCAAATTAGTATAATTGAAAGAACTCAAGTTTTTACTTTCGTCACAGTTCAGCCAGTTCTCGTAAATATGACGTACCTATAAACCTCTACCCTTTGAACTAGACTGTCTCCAATTTGCGGCAAATGATGAAGAAGTTTTGCAAGACTTGGTACGAGAGTCCGTAGGCATTTCGGATCTAGGTTCCGGCTAAATTAAAAACTACGTTGGAAAAACTTTGCAATTAAGAGGCGTTCTTGGTTCATTAAAAGCAAGCAAAAGAATGAGTCTACGTGCCTCCAAAAGCAATGCAACCTTCGTTAGCGGCCAAAAATTGTATCGGTAAATTTAGAAAACATGGATGCGCACGCAAACGCAAAATAACAGCAAGCTTTCGTTAAATTTGGTAAACAAAGAGCTCCTGAATTATTCTGATTTAAAAAATTAACTTGTATCATTTGAAATCTTTGCAAATACCTACTCTATTATTACTTACGTAAGATTGTGTGTTGAAATTGCCTTCTTATGGATTCCAAATTTTTATTCGTTATTGTTTTGAAAATTATGACAATCCAAATTATATCAAAATTGTATTGGTTCACCAGAGCTCCACGTAATGTGATATTTTCTCTACCTTATTTTTTGCATATAATTTTCAAAAATATCACATTACGTGGAGCTCTGGTGAACCAATACAATTTTGATATAATTTGGATTCTCATAATTTTCAAAACAAAAACGAATAAAAATTTCTCATTTCCAACCCCTCCCCGCCCGTGTAATGTTAACTCTTGAACGCTGCACACTTACTAATGAGGACATATTTTGCAAACATTCAAAACGCATTGAAGTTCCCGAGGTATTAAAATGCTGGTTGTAGAATCCGTAGACTTTACAAGCAGTTGTGCCTGCAATTCCTCGTTGATGACCGTCATAAATGCCGTAAAATTACTTAATTAGGCCACATTTTACGTTAATGAATTTAAGGGCATTCGCCGTGTGGAGCTACACTCACATTAACCATTATATATATCTTCACTGCTGGAGGCTCATTAGTGGTCAAATAGTGCAGGGAGTCTGCGACAACTGGTTTGGGGTCACGAAAATGCTAAATTTATTTCTTTCTTATTGAAAAATGTATATTGAAGCACCTGGAAAAGTAAATTAGTAACTCTGTACTCAGAAGCCCGAGGATTAAAATTAATGAAAGGCTTTCTAGATCGGGAAGTAGAATTTCTTCTTCCGGCATTTATGACTACAACTTTCATCGGAAACGTTAAGTCAATTTTGAAAACATGAAGGAACACAAAGGAAGAATCAAACAGCTATTTACTAATTATTGATGCTTAACTTTGTTATGATCAAGCAAGGATTATAATTTACTAGAACGGAACAAAATTAAGTGAGGGCTTGACCGGGATTTGAACCCGGGACCTCTCGCACCCAAAGCGAGAATCATACCCCTAGACCATCAAACCACACGTGACTCACTGGTTGAGTTTATTCATATTTACAATTATTATTTATTAGTTCTATTTTCACGGAAGACGTTCGAAAAGCTTTTCGAAATATAGTAGAATGTATTGACTGCGTCCCATTGCTCAAATCACATGCCTGTAGTCTATTACTCGTTTCTTTGCAAATTCTGAGAATGGGACGGGAAAAACAGAGCCTTAAAACCCATCACTACGAACTCGTTTGCATGGAGCATCCATAAAGTAAATCAGAAGTTCCCAAATTTTCTTCACCCGCGACCTCTCTCCTAAAAGTTTGGAGCGCACGCAACCTTCCCAGCAGCCTGATTTGTCTTTTGTGCTGTGCATTGCATAAGAAAGACAACACCTAATAAGTCGCTTCCTCTAATATCTTAGCATTGTTCAATTAGAAGATCACCATATCAACTCTTACGCGCTCGTTGTCCGTGGTTAAACGATAAAAATAATGAAATTACATTCTAAACTCATCGCAGGCTAGCTTCGAGCCAACGCAGAGGAATTTGGCAGCTTTAACTACGAATAATCAAAGACGAGCGTAGATGCTGAACAAATAGTTAGATACTCTAATAAAAAATTTGTTGAACTTCGTTTTTGCAGCACAGATTTACATTGAGATCAATAGAGAAAATATATCTCAAAAGGATAAATAGTGACGTTTCGAGCCTTGCCTCATTACCAATCTTCGAAAGTGTGACAAAACTATATTTTACGTAGGCCTAAAAGTAGAAGACTCCAATGCGCCGAAATTGAAAACAGCAAGAACACAAATAGATACATATGAAAATTTACCGCATGACTCTTTTCTCAGGGGGTAAAAGTTCTGTGTTTCAGTAAGTGATGGTCTTCGTTTGTAGACATAAAGGGTTTCAAAATTATTAGGGCAAAAGCGGGTGAACATAAATCTAAAATAATAAATTAATTACAGTTAAAACTTTTGCACAAGGATCGTTTGATCAACGATGTGTTAGGCTTCAATGCGACGGGGAACCAAAAAATTGTTTTTTTTTTGGTGACCGGAAGTTCAGGATTGAGTAATAAAATTGACTCAGCGACCCTCAAGTATAAAGCTCGTTCGGTAGAACCCACATACTTTGATGCTAAGTGTACAAAACTAAACACATATCCTAAAAAATTTCCTACACAGAGTTAGGACATTTTTGAAATAATATCTTAACCCGGTGGAGAGTTTATTAACTAAAATCATACGAAATGGGTTCTCAAGAAGAGATTTAAAACTGACTGTACAAGTTCTACCTTTAACTTCTCAGATTAGGGACTAAAGTATAAGACCCAATAAATCTAATCATACGAATGAATTGCCTCAGTATGAAAATACAGTTTTGACCAGCAATTATTGATAGAATGAAAAAAAAAAAAAGAGCGATAACTTATGTTGTTAAAACAGGAGTCCTTAAACAAATGCTTCATTAGACAGTAGCGTCAACACAGCTCAAAGAAACAAATCTTTTGACTTCTCTAGAATAATTGTAAAAAAAACACACTATATGACCAAGTTTCTCCGTGTTTTTAAGTCCACGTTTTGTGATATTGAGCTAGACTTTCTCAGATGTAAGTGCGTGATTGGTATCTAACGACATGAGACTCAGAAATGGGGTGGTTGACTAGATTGTGTTGCTATAGTTTCCTTTAGTTCATTTTACATCAGTAAGCATCCCAATTAAATATAGCTTCAAGTTACTTTCCTCAAAGCTTCACGATCAGGAAACCACGATTAAGAGGTTTGGAACCCGTGATAGATATAATTCATACCGCACTGGTATAGTTATACTAAATACGATTAAACACTCTTAGCTTACTAAAGGACGGCTTGATGGTCTAGGGGTATGATTCTCGCTTAGGGTGCGAGAGGTCCCGGGTTCAAATCCCGGTCAAGCCCAGCGAAGTTTTAAGTATTTGCGCTGATGCTTCTTGAGAAAACTAAGGACTTATTTTTATGAGAATTCAGAGAGAATTGCCTTGCCATGCAACTTATACGAAAGAAAGGAGGGGAGTTTTGGTAAGTTGTGGATTTGAAGGGGTGGTAGATAAAAAACGGTGCCTGTAACTGTTTCGAAATTTTCTAACAGTCAATATTGAGCACGCAATATATGAAATGGAATGAGAAGTCAGTAGCAGGACAAGGACATACATTTTGACATTTGAGTAGGTAAGTTGCCGATGTAACTTTCTTTTAAGTCGCTCTAGTTTGGCAATCAGATATTGTGTACCAAGCCACTGATAATGTGAACAGTATAAGTTTCTCTTCATTTGCATTCCACTACACCTTCTTTATCAAACGCTTTAGTCAAACGGTCAAATATGCATAACTGGAAATTTAAGCCACTCTTGAAAATCTGCTCTCAACAAAGTAAGAAAAGTTTTCAAATTATTCAATCGAGTTACAGGTCTTGCCCTATTCCGCCCTATACCCTCCTAGCTCGCCTGATCTCTAGCCCACACAGTTGAGGCGCTCATGCCGAGCTCACATCCCGCGGTAATTGCGCCCTCAGTAGCCCCTTTCCGATACTCTGCCCTCTTCTTAACTCGCCGGTCTCAGGATTATGGTGCACGGTTTGCACGAGGATTAGTCCTTCATACACTCCGCGCCTAGCTCGCATTGCAGTGAAGTGTTCTTCTTTGTACCGTTGTGTGTTATCTTTTCTGACCATGTGTTGTCTTCTGGGGCTATGTGTTGTCTTCTGTTCCGTGTGTTGTCTTCTGTTACCTTGTGTTATCTTCTCTTCAGAATTCAAAATCTCACTCGTTTTCAACTTCCGTACGTTATTTAAATTGTCTGTGATGCTTGTAGAAGGATGGCTTCAATTTGAGCAAAATTTATCGCTGCAATTGTGAAGTGGTTTCCATTAGAATTACGCCAGAACGATGGCTATAGCTTAGAATATTAACGGAGTAAAAAATCATTTAATAGTTAGAAATTTGCAGAGATATAATGTAACTCTCACCTTCGTGATTAGTCGTTTTCCGATGTTAAATTCGTGGGGCAATATTGATTTTACTGTTGTCAACGACTTTCAAAATTTTGTTGCCAAATTTAGGTAATTGGAGACATTTTAAGACCTTTTAAATGAATGATATTGTGCTCGCAACTGCTTAGTTTTCGAGATATAGCATGAATAACGTTCAGATAAGAATAACATTAACGGCAGTTTCGATTTGGCTCTTCCGGCGTTTCGCGGATGCGGAGCATGAGAAGTTTCTTGGCGGAACACATCGGCCTCGGAATGGTTAAGTTACTTTAAGTTTACTTAGGTTAGTTTAGGTTAAATTTTTAAGTAACCTAACTCTGCCTAACCTGACCTCATCTCTCGTTACGTCAAAACCGTATTTCAGCTTATTTACGTGTCTGTTTAATTTTATGTACGACATTCTTACAAATTAAAAGTTAAATATCTTGAAAAGTAAGTATTTGCGTGCAAAATGTCATTCGTGTAAAACGTCTTAAAATGTACGCCATTACCTAAATTAGGCAATGAAATTTTAAAAATAGTTGACAACAGTAAAATCTATGTTGACCAATTCGTGGCATGTGATAAAGAATAACAATGACAAACAAGATGAATGCGTGTTCATTCTTTGTTCTAGTTTTTTCGGAGCACGAAGGTAGAGCATCACGTTTTACGGAACAAAGACCGGCGCTTTATTCCCGTCTTGCAGCCGCGGTATTCCCATCATTGCTGCGCAGCTCCTCTGGTGATTGTAAAAGACAGGTAGAAGAAATCATGGAAGAAAATCTTATACTCGTAAGCTTTGACTACACTTCCTCTCCGTTAGGGCATGAAGCTCAAGTACCATTGTACAGGACAATTTTAGTAATGGAATCTTCAATAAAAACGTTCTTCAGGAGACTGCGCCATGTTCATAAAAGGGAAACTTGAACTTGACACTCAAAGGCTGGTGATTTAATATTCGTGAATGTTTTTGCTTTCGGGAAAGTTTGCGTTCCGTAGAAGCCATTGTAGTGTTGCCAGATTGAATGACAAAGACTATGAATAACTTCAATGACGACGTGTTAGCGCAATGAATAGAATGTTTCGACACAGCTAAAAAGAGGGGGCTCAGAGAGAGGTCGTTTTGGCTCTTTTTAGTTCTCTACAATGTTAGTTCTCTTAGTTAGTTCTCTACACTGTGAAACCACGTATCCGCATTAATGATAAAGTGCAATTAATTTCATCTGTCGTTTTAAAAACTCAAAAAGCGCGCAGTGTAGCATTTTTGACAGACTAAGCCCTGTGTTAAAAGTAAACTCGCTTTACGCGCACCCTCATCGAAAGACAATAGAGTCATCAGCACCGTTTCAAGCGCAATGTTTCTGCACTACACGTCACCTCGTGATTAAAATAAATCTCGGGGAAGTCAATACTTTGATATTTAACAGTAAAATTATGTATAAAAGTTAAAAGCAAATTACCGTTTAAAGAGACATGTCTCTGCAATCTTGTCTTTAAATCTCTTTAAGGACAGGGTCATATACTATGGTGTCGTGTACAAATCACTTAATTAACATATACGTATATTGATCCTAAGCACATCTGCACTACCATGACGCCTTCGAGCTCCCGCTGCTTCAAGCAGGCAAAAGTAGGACTTAAATGAGTCTCTTGACAGCTTAATTTAACTGCAACTCGAATATCTTGCGAAGCAACCTTTGCCACCTGTAAATGATATAGAACAAACTCAGCCGTCGTGTGAACAACCAGAGATAAGGTTATCTCGCGCTGTCCATAGAAAGGGAACTGATCAAGACGAGGCTCATGTTTCCCATCGGTTCTCGAAGATGATAACATAGCCCTGTAAGTTGAGCTTTGCACACTGCCGTATCAGAGTGAGGTTCAGTTTATCTGTGTGTCAATAATGCACTCATAGCAGCAATAGCAGCAATGAAACCTTCCGCAATCATCAGCGGGCTGCTGCACCCAGGGGGGATACTGTTTGGTTGCCTCAGAGGCATAAACTAATTAACACAAAAATTATAATTCTTTTAAGGAAGCCACATGACCGGGTTACAAGAAATGCTGCAATGTTCACCTATAAATGGTTTGCCTCATAAGCCTCATGGGAGAATATTTTGAGGACTATGAAAGGTTTGCTTCTAAGGAGAGCTCTTCGCTACCCAAAAAAACGTTCAGTCTGCAATATCGTAGCAATTGGAATAATTTATATCCTCATACAAATGTCGTGGAAATCTTTTACTCGGCAACTATGTCTAACAAGAATTTGATTGCAATTGTTTCAATAATTAATTACCAAATACATTTGGAGCAGATAATTGCATGCGATGTTTGTTCGACGATTCAGGATCATTGCGAGCGTACTTTAGATATTTTTAAGAGAAATCTTCCAACGGATCATTCTTTATTCACTCGTATTGGCCATTTTTTTGTCATGGGGTAAAATCGTCATTGGCCAAATGATAATGTCGTGCTTTTAAATAAGGAAGCTTGGAGTATATAATAACACTGCCGGACTGGGAACAAGTGATAAAGCATTTTTCATCCCTTCAGATCCGTCAGAAACCAGCACTGTCTCGCTCTACCGTTACTTGCCCCTTACAGTCATCAGAAAGAGACTGCTAGCGAATACAATTGCTTTAATTAACGTGATGACTGTTGGATGAATCCTACCTGAAGTTATCTTAGTAAATTTAGCGCCGCGATTATAAATTATTTGAAACCATCATGCAGCGCGCGGGCGTCTTCAGCTCTTCGTGAAAGCCCAAAAATTCCCGTGTTTTTGTACTTCCATCGTTCTCGAAGTCGTAACCGCTGCATCATTAGGAGGCACAAGATCTCTCGGTAAACTCTATAGGATTGTGGTGGCTCAAACACATAGCGAAATTTTCAATTACTGAGCACGCAAACACCTCACTCCTCGCCATTAGAATTTGCGACAAAGTTGCGTGAAGGAACAATGCACGGAATTGTTCCTTCACGTTACAAATTCTAACCGATGCCTTATATAATGGGCTCCAAAAAATGTTATCAGTCTTTGACAGCTCAGAACTCGCATATTTCGTCTTGATGTGTTTATTGCATTCACACATGTTCAATCAGCTAAATAAAATGAATGTTAAATGTAAGAAAATTGAATTTGTTGCACTTGCAACAAAAACCAAAAATTCATTAATGGCCGTCATTAAGTAGATGAGTACACTTTTTCGGTGTATCTTATAGTGTCGTGTTTTCACTGCTAATTTCTGAACTAAGTTGAGCTGCACATGACAAAAATGTCAAAAACCTACCATCACTGTCGAACTCGGTGCATCACGTTATTTATTGGTCGATATAATTGAATACAGACCCAATTTATTTCGGTACGCTCAGGACAGTGACAGCCTGAAGTGACACAAGCTCCAATACTGATGTTATTTAACTGTTCTGGCCGTCATATCTGATAGACAGCTGATGAGGTTAGAATACATGTCATCAAAACCTGATGAAACAATACTCTCATTTGGTCGAAATGTTTCAATGCAGTGACGCCAAACTTTGCCGACGAGCTTCATGATGGGAAGAAATTAATTTCCTTCAAGTATAATGCAGTGAACAAGAACGCTTTTGAGAACGGTTATACTTAGACCCCCAAAACAGTGAACGTTTCAAAATCCGTCGGGCTTGACCGGGATTTGAACCCGGGACCTCTCGCACCCTAAGCGAGAATCATACCCCTAGACCATCAAGCCGCACTTATGTGATGGTAGTGTTCAAAAATGTTTATACTCACGATAAATTATAAGCTTCTTAATGTCCACCTAGCTCGGTGCTAATCAGAATCGCTATAATGAAGCGCAGAAGTTATTCAATTAAAATCATTATCCCTTTATTTTAATAAAAAATATTTAACTAAGTTTAACTAAGATTGCTTAAATAGGAGAAGCTTGAAAATTGTCCAGGCATGCTAGTTTTCTTCCGTATTTTTTTCATTTCAATTTGCTTACGATAAATTTGCTCCAGTGTGTGTCAAAAATTAACAAGCAATGTACGAACATTTGCGCTGGATAGCATAAAATAGCTGGGCTTGACCGGGATTCGAACCCGGGACCTCTCGCACCCAAAGCGAGAATCATACCCCTAGACCATCAAGCCATATTCCGTATGGCGAGTTGATTTTATCATATTTAGTATAATAAAAATTTTATAAATCCGCTAAAACTCAATCAGGCTTTGCCTCACTGTTGTTCATTGCACAAAAATGTTCATCAAAATTATAACATGGATAAAAAATGTTTCACTCAGGGTTTTTCTCTCTTTCACTTCAGATTACAGCTTGTATGAGTTAGAATTAATTTATTTGATTTCTTCCAAAACTCGATCGATTCGGTCATGGATTCTTTGCCTGCCTTCTGCTTTTTACCTTGGTGTCTTCCTAGTGGCATACTCAAATTCTCTATGTTCACTTATACTCTGATTAAATCCATAATTTGTACAAAATGGTATAGCCTAGCTACCAGATGCTAACGCTTTAACATCTAAGGCAAGTTAGATGAACGTCTATCTACAGAGTCTGGTCTCGTTATATTTCATCTTACTTTGCAAGAATTTTTGAGACAAAAGCTTCACATTCACACGCACGGTCGCTTTACATCGTAGCCACAATAAAACCATGGGCTTGACCGGGAATTGAACCCGGGACCTCTCGCACCCGAAGCGAGAATCATACCCCTAGACCATCAAGCCGATATGTGAGTCGTAAATCATTTTATTATAATTTAAATTTATGATAATCTCTTTCTGCTGCATGATGGGAACGCTCTTAACAAAGAATGTCTTTGTACCACAATTTTGGGATGTTTTAAAATATTTCTGCCAAGCTGCTAATCCTCCGTATCGTGAGCAATATTATCGCTTACGGTGACTGAAAAAATTCAACTACGGGAAAATTTACCATAGATGTTCTAAATAATTCTAAACTAAATTGTTCTAAAGTTCTGAACTGTCTAAGAAATAGATAGGCTGAAATACGGTACTTTCATGCATGAAAACTTGAGAGCAGCTATAATAATCCCGAGTACTGAGAGGAATCAATCGATAGTTCATTGCTATCCTCTGACATTGGCAGCTAGGATGTATTGTTATTTATCATTTATTAATAATCATTTATATACTTAATTTTTTTATATTATATATTTTTATATATAATATTTATATTATTATATTTATATTTTTGTATATTTATCATTTAATAAATAAACCTGTCCCAATGATCATTCAACAATCAGGTGAAGTACTGAAAGATTAATATTATTGACGACAGTTCTTGCGTTGGGACTAAAACTTGAATATACTTTGGCAACGGTAATTTTTCCATTGGATACGCTGCAATAGTGCCAAATGGAGGTCCTGGCGAACGGCGCATTGACGACTCGAGCATCCTGTTGTATAGCGACGGGATAAGTTGTGTCCTTCAGACACTATTTTGAACCATGCAGTACCATTTCCACTGTAAAGATGTACACCTCCCTGTGCATATTTGTACACCAAGCAGATAGAAAATTCTAATTAAAGTCAAACCCAAACTTCCCAAACCAAGGTAACGTTTAACACACGATGGTGACGTGCTGAAATCACATGGCACATATGTAAGCCCAGTGGCTTTTTCGCTCATATTGTGTGAAATGTCTTGAAACATAAAACACACGAGGGCTTGACCGGGATTTGAACCCGGGACCTCTCGCACCCTAAGCGAGAATCATACCCCTAGACCATCAAGCCACGCTCATGAAAGAACGTACGTTCATTTCAATTTATTTATTTTTGCAATCAATCAGAATTTACTCCCTTTCTGACGCAATGAACCGCAGTGCATCAAAATTAACTCACGTCATTAAATTCCTGAAGATAACTAATAAAATTCTGTTCTGTTAGTGCCTCGATGAATTTTTAAATCTGATCAATGGCTTATTACTTATGGCTTAAGGCCTCAGTTCACTCTCGAATATGGGCTAAAGGGAATTTTTAGCATATTCATTGCTCTCTAAGTAGGAATTTCTTTCTTTTCTAGATTCGAATGTATTAATGGTTGACCTGATTACTTTCCCTCGAAAAATGGTTTATTGCGTTTACCTCCCTAAAACCATTTAGTACTTTTAATTATTAAAAGTTCAACCTTCTAAGATATCTAATTAAGCACTAGAACCTAAGTACAACAACTTAAAATTTCTCAAAACGAATGCGGGCTTGACCGGGATTTGAACCCGGGACCTCTCGCACCCTAAGCGAGAATCATACCCCTAGACCATCAAGCCATTCGCATGACACATTGTGTGTTCATTTCAATTCGTTTATTTTAACTATAAATCAAAATTCACTCCCATCCTGGTGCAATGAACGGCAGTGCGTCAAAATTACCTCATGTCAGTTAATCTTTGACTTGTTAATGAACAGGACTGTTCTATTAGTGCTTCTATGAATTTTTGAAATTTTTCAATGGATTATTACTGAAAGGCCGCAGTTCACTCTGAAATCTACGCTAAATTGACTTTAAAAGCAAATTCATTGCTCTCTAAGTAGGTTTGTCTTTCACTTTTGCATTCAAACGTATGAATGGGGACCTGTCTACTTTCTCTTCAAAAACTGTTGCCTGCATTAACTTTCCTCAATTCATTACGTAATTTTTAATTAGCTCACTAGCCTAAGTCTTTTCAAAATACGCGAGGGCTTGACCGGGATTTGAACCCGGGACCTCTCGCACCCAAAGCGAGAATCATACCCCTAGACCATCAAGCCAACGTGAGGAGTGGAACTGCTTTCAATACGACTTATAATCAAAGTAACATTTACATCTGGTACATCATTCAACAATGTTTGTGCCATACTTGCATGGAGTGTTTAATTAGTATGATCAAATTGCACTAAAATTGCCTAATCAAAATTATTACTTCTCAGTTCATTTCAAGAATTCAGTTCAAGTTAAGTGTGAATTTTGTATTAATTTCGTGGCTTTCAAAATCGTACTGCAATCGATTTTTTCACTCCAGTGTACATTAGTCGGTCAGTTCAAGTACATTAACTATTACACTGAGACAAAGTCATTTCAACTCATTTACACAATAAACGAATTCGAAAAATACAGGGCTTGACCGGGATTTGAACCCGGGACCTCTCGCACCCTAAGCGAGAATCATACCCCTAGACCATCAAGCCTATTTTAATTAATATTGGTGAAACTTTTGAATTTTTCCGAAACATTTAGTTATAAAATCTTTCTGTTAATCACTGCGAAGCATTTGAATTATGACGAAAGAACGTTAGGCTCTTGTCAGGATGTTTGTTTGAATGAAACAATAAATCGGTGTTTTTTTATTGTACTGCTTACTTATTTCTCATGTGATTCAGAGTTTGAAACTGAGCTCACCTGTCCATACAAAAAAGTTTTATTTGACAATGAAAAGTTACATTAAAAGAAACTAACGTTTTAAGAAAACTGATGTCGAATTGGAACTTAAACAAAATGTACAGGCCACAAAATGACGGCCACGCAGAATACAACTAAAAAACGATGCATGCTCATCAGCAAAATATGTATAATTTGAATCAAAATAATTCTATGAAAGACATGTGTCCTGGCGTTGCATCCCAGCTAGAAAATAACTAAAATTAAGAAATCGGGTAAAACATCTCTCGTTGTCGTGACTCAGTGCAGGAGCCAGTACAGCTCTCACCAGAGGTCGGACTCCCGAGTGGTTAGAGTTATCGTAGCGGTCCTCTCAGACTTACGCTACCTCAGATACGCTACCTCAAACTTACGCTACCTTAGATACGCTACCTCAGACTTACGCTACCGTAGACTTACTCTACCGTAGACTTATGCTCCTTAGATTTACGCTTCCTTGGACTTACGCTTACTTAAACTAACGCTACCTTAGGCTTACGCTAGCGTAGACTTACGCTACTTTAAACTTACGGAACCTCAGACTTAAGCTACCTAAGTAGACTAACGCTACCTGCTGCACCACTCTGATAAAGTAAACTGTTTCAAAATGTGGCCAAGGACGTGTTTACCTAATGTACTCTAAATAAACTGGCCTGAAAGCCTGGCCTGTCGATGATCATTCCCTCTTTCCATTATGCAGCCCGTGGACAAAGTTTGGTCTTGCCTGCGGAAAGAGAACGAAATATTTTTCCCTGAAAATCGATTGATTGACAAAACGGTTCCATGCCACAGTGTCAGAGAGCATTACGTCGACCCCGTTTTCGGGCAATCAGTAACTACTGACATGGCCTGAATGAGTCCACTTTTCCAGTTTAATTGGTGTTCCAAGTAATTGGGCAGCCTCGATTTGACCTGAATATTTTAATCGTCAATTGCTGGTGCAGTTTGTGCGTCTGTCTGCCGGGAAGCGACTACGCGTTTCTAAATAACCTATAAATACTGGAAGTGGCGCGCGTAAATTTGACTCCAGGTCACAGGGAACAGGAATAATAACACAACCTACATTTCGTTTTTGGCGGGTTGCCGTGAACCGTCGTGAGGGCAAGACACTAAATCTGTTGCGGAATTTATTGTGAAGTCCATTACAACATCCATTGAAAAATCCTTTGCGAAATTTATTGTGAAGTCCATTGCGAAATCCCTTGTGGAATCCATTGTGAAACCCTTTGCGAAATTATTGCTAAGTCCATTGCGAAATCCCTTGTTGAATCCATTGTGAAACCCTTTGTGAAATCCATTGTGAAACCCTTTGCGAAACCTTGAACGATATTCTTTGCAAAACCCTTTGCCAAATCCATTGCGAAACCTTTTGCAAAATCCATTGCGAAACCCTTTGCAAAATTCATTTCGAATCCATTGCGAAATCGCTTTACGAAACTATTTACGAAACCCTTTACGAAATCCTGTGCGAAACCCTTGACGAAATCAATTGCAAAACCCTTTACGAAACCCATCACGAAACTCTTCGAAAAATCAATCTCGAAATCCATTGTGAAACCCTTCGCGAAACCATTCGCGAAACACATTACGAAACTCTTGACGAAATACATTGCGAAAATCTTTGCGAAATCCTATGCGTAAAACCATAGCTTCACCAGGAAGGAGACTGCTTTGCGGGACCGAGGAACATTGCAGCGCCGAGATGCGTGTCGGGGCGACAGGACGCAGCGCGTGCCGCGCCCCTCAGGAACTCCCGAGGGAGTGGAGGTGATCGTTCCCACTTTTCTTTGTGAGGAGTCTTCACCACACATGCAGCTTGATCGCTTCACTTCGTAGCGATGAAGATTTATGAAGTTCAAGGGCACAAGAAGGTTTAAATATTAATTTCACCATTTCGCCTCTCAACACTTAAGGTGCGTGACTTGGTGATCCTGTCACGTGGTGCTCGCATGTTGCTGGAGTAGTGAGCCCTCTTTTGGACGTTAGTTCTATAGTAGTTATATGGCGTCTGTCTGAATGATATAAAAATAAAATTAAATTCATTGAGAGCGGGAAGAATTGTAGGAGTGCACACAATGTATGTCGAAACAAGATACGTGTGTGATATACAAAAAATGCAAAACAATGTACGTGTATATAGTGTGTGTAAAATTATTTTCTAGAATGCAATATGTGTATACGTTGGAAATGTAATGATCTGTGCGCTCGTACCAGAGGAAGTTTAGGAACATGGAATTTCAATTCCATATTGATGCTGGAAGCAAAATTTTTCGTCCATCCCCTTTTTCTTTGGTAATCTCACGTCTGATGTAAATGAATAAGCCTATGCGCAGTGAAATGTGATATAACTTTTTATTGAATTGGAGAACGTTTATACAAACACCAACTGTTCTGAGAATAGAAAATTATCTAAAGCATCATCTAAGATGCAAGAACCCTCAAGGATGGAAAACCGTATAATTGTTTGAGCTCAATCTGGAAAATTTGTGGCAATTTAGAAACGTTACGTTCAAGCAATCAAAGCAAAATTTACAACACTCTGCTTCATGCAATCGCAGCAAGATTGTTTCTAGCTCTTGCATTCCGTTGTTTCGTCTTAGAAGGAATCTAGGAATTTTGTAGAGCACGTAAGCTACACACTGACGGACAGCCGACAGCTTTCATATCATACTTCTAGATCTCGCATTTCATAGTTTTACACTACAAAAAGTAGGGCTATTGTTTTCATTTGAAAAGAGTAGGGATATAATTTTCCATTAGAAAAAAGTAGAGCTATGTTTTACATTAGAAAAGAGTAGGGCGATTGTTTTCCATTAGAAAAGGGTAGGGCTAAAGTTTTACATTAGAAAAGAGTAGGGTTATTTTTCTCCATTAGAAAAGAGCAGGACTATAGTTTTCCATTAGAAAAGAGTAGGGATTTTTTAGAATGCTTGAAATACAGTGCAGCCGCAATATTCATTACCAGCGGCTCTCAGCTGGAGCGCCGCTCCCGGAAGACATGATGTTGGCTCTGCGGGCAGAAGTGGAAGAGTGCAGCCGGTCTCAAGTGGGGCAAGAATTCCATTCCCGAGAAAAATAAATGAAGGGAAAACAGGAGCATTTACTCAACTGATTAGACGCGGTGAAGCTCGGGCTTTGTTCCACTAAAAAATATCCGACCTGGAAGTAGGAAGCTGATCAGCCAATTGGGTGGCGGACAAAATCTATTTAATTAAACTTTCAGTGAGGCGGGGAAATAGTGCAGGTATGTATTGTCAAGCAAACTAGTGTTCACGGCCCGTTAAAGCTGTGAGTATTCAATTTTCCCTTGAACAATTTTACAGGTGTGGATGGCAAACCAATATATCCATCCTAACAGAACCCGTGATGAAAAATATTATTGTACTCGTGCACTGGTGAAACTCGTATCACAGATACGGTCATTAAGCTTCTTAAGAGCGGAACAGAGAGACGGAAGAAGCGGACACCGAATAAATATACAAATAAATAAACACACCAAGGGTATTGTTAGGTAAGACAGTAGTAGATAGCAACTGTCACGGTTACGTTTTGCCACATCGTTGTTGTGGAGATTGAAATTTTGGATGTGAATGGGAACACTCTGCGGCTGTCTGGCCGTGGTGATGCAAAAGCGCATTCGTAAGTTTATGATGGCCTTGAGTTTCCTTTGTGTGTGTTAGTTTTTTCTTATAAAAATAGGCTCATGCAGAGCTCAGAGTTACGGGAACTTTGCTCGAAGATGTTTTTATTTTCTCTTTACGTTTTTGTTAATATTTTTCAATTTAAATTTTCGTAGATTTTTTAAATGAAAAACTTTTCCCACATAGCCTTTGTACGACTGAAAAAATCGTTGCAAACCTCTGCAGTAAAGTTTTAAGAAGCATTATTTTCTTTTTGGGACTTTCCGAAAATATGTAAAAAAAAAATCAGAGTAAACTTTATGGGTTGATTTCTTCTTACGTATTCGTATACTTAAAATTCAGAAATTTAACCTATGGAAAGGTAGTTGATAACGTAAACTCTTCTCTCTAACTCCAAATTAAGCCGCCAGTCACCTAAACCTAAATACGTGTGGTTTTCTTTTTTTCTAGGAAGTATTTTGTCTAACTCAATTCTCGACGGACACGCTTTTTTCAAAGTTGTGTTCTGAGTGCCGGTGTTCACCGCGTGCTGCCTCGCTGCTCAAGCGTGTCCGCAGGTAAAAAAAGAAGGAAAAAACAGTTCATTTCCAATAAAGTTTAATACACGAAATGTTTACAACAATGGTTGTTAAAATTTCTTAACATTAATCCTTAGTTTGTAAACCTATGAGTGTGAAGTTGTTTTTCTGTCGTTGCTCTAAAGCAGCCATTCTCAACCTTTCCTCCATCATTGACCTCTCGGTTTTACTTATTAAATACACAAGGCCGAAATTTACCCAAACCAGGGGTAAATTTACCCTTCTGCTTTAGAATGAACTTTTTCGCGGATAATGAGTATTCTCAATTAAAGACCAAACACATTTCCCTCTATTATCCGTTCTATGTGATAATTATCGTGTTTTGTGTAGTATGTATAAAATAACTGATGCGTGCTTTACTTATTGCTACATCTCCAGTGTGCCACTGAGCTGCATCACCAGTGTGTCACAGAGCTGCATCACCAGTGTGTCACAGAGCTGCATCACCAGTGTGCCACTGAGCTGCATCACCAGTGTGCCACTGAGCTGTATCACCAGTGTGTCACAGAGCTGCATCACCAGTGTGCCACTGAGCTGCATCACCAGTGTGCCACTGAGCTGTATCACCAGTGTGTCACAGAGCTGCATCACCAGTGTGCCACAGAGCTGCATCACCAGTGTGTCACAGAGCTGCATCACCAGTGTGCCACAGAGCTGCATCACCAGTGTGTCACAGAGCTGCACCAGCGACCTCGTAGGAGCGAGAGTACTCTGACTTCGGGGAAGAAGACGAGTCCCGCAATATCAAAGCATGCGAATGTTTTCTCTGGCAACAAATTGACCAGCAAGTTCCTCGTCGCTGCTGCAGGTCACGGAAGACACCCGAGTCTGAAGAATTAATTACGCCAGTTTGATTGCCGGCCAACGTCGGGTATACTTTTGAAGTTTATTTTCTTCTTCTGCTGTTTGCTCAAGCACCAGTCGCTCAAGGATATTCATAAGTCTCTGCAGGATGTCGGGTTGTTGCTACAGGATGTCATGAAGTTTACAGGATATCAGGAAGTCGCTGCAGAATGTCAGGAAGTTACACCAGTAGACCAATATCAACCAACAACGGTCATCTTTAGTGTTCGTAATCTTCTTGTGTTTCTTCTAATTATCGCTTATTTCCTATGGTGAATGAACCGCGCACTTTAGTGACTTTTCAGAAGCAAAACCTCCATAATATTCAACAGTTACTTCGAAACCACCTCTCTAGAATGTTCAGAATTTAATCTTCGTTAATTTTTCTACTTTTGCTGGGGATGATGGTGAATACAAGGAACGAAACATTATACAATCAAAAACCATTTATATTGAAATTATTGTAGGATAGCCATTGCATTAACTCAACACCTAAAATTCGCTCAAAATTTATTTCGAATCCGTGAACATTTTGTGACTGGAAGTGAGCACACTTTTTCCTGGTCAGCGGAGACATCGGTATGAATGGCTTCATAACTTAATTCACAAAACATTCCGTGACTGAATGAGGTTGATATTGCAGGATCTGGTGACCCTAGATGACGCGTTATCGCTCCTTTAGAGTGCTTTCCTAGAGTCATGTCACAACTCGCCCGCAGCTGCCTGACATGGATTGAAACTTGGGCTTTCATCGAGTTCCCGCACTTCAGAGACGCGAGGGAAATTTCAACGTGGCAAGCCTTTTATGCTCGAAGTGTACAGAGGTTACCGAGGCATGAAAACGGAAGTTAAGGTTACGATCTAAGTTGATTGTGACATAAGTTGATGATCCGATTTATTTCATGCTGTAATTACGACCTGTCATAGACAGATCACAAACCGATGTGACGAGCACAGCAAAATGATCGTACCCAGTCGTGCGTTTCTGGCCAGGCTTGAACGAACTAATGACGTATTATTGTCTCGGAGGTGCGCTGCAGCATTTCCGCTTCAGTAGACGAGCAGTCCTGCTGACCCGCTGCTAATTAGTGAGCTGGTAAATGCTGTGCTAATCAAGCAGCGCTAATTACTAATCAGTCGCACTCGTAGCGCTTCTATCTTGAATTGCATTGACTTCTGAATCGAAAACTTTACTTGTGTTCAAATCGGCACAACTAGAATTGAATATTAGTCGAAACGGACTTTGAATTTGATTGAACTGAAGGCTGTAATGGATCATAGGTTATCTCACAAATGTCATAGGAATGTTACGAGTGCTTTGAAGTTCATTTCAACATTTGTGACATCCCTTGAGAATAATTGAAGGACTACTAGTTTGTGTTTGATGTCCCCACAGACTCATCCTAATTCGTACATTGTTCACGGAAAATATTTGAGAACCCTCGCGGCTTCATTTTTACGTTAAATTAGGCAAATCCTTGTGGTTTTCTTATGTTTGAATGCTTGATTTATTAATTTTCACTGAGATAAATTCTTTTAAAATAAAGTCTGAGGGTTAAAATTTTTTAATACATAATTTTAAAGGGTAAAAAAAATAAGCAAACAATTATTTTGATAGTTGATTTGGATGTTCCTTAGCTCGATTGATTGATAAACTGTTTCTCCACGGTCAAAGCCATCAAGGTTTAAAAACGCGTTCAGCTGCTGCAGCAGTAACATCTGGGTACCCAGAGGACTGAACAAACTCTTCTTTTAGAGTACACTCTTTCTGAAACAACCATTCTTTTGATGCAGAGAAAAAATGAAGTGGCCTGCCATTTAGTTATTTATTAAGAATAAAGTTTTCAGCCTTTGTTCCCACACTCACAGTAACAATAGATCATTTCCAAGTTTTAATAATTAGTGCACGCTGTGTTGCTAGAAGCGTTTGGCGCAGCGATTTATTCGTTTGGTTCCTTTACTCGTGCAAATGGGGCGGAGGCAGATGAGCGTTCACTGACCAACACGCCGGAGCAGGTACGCCTGTGCTCCGAGTGTCGCAGCGACGTGATCTTGTAATCGTGATCATCTTATCATCATCATCACGTGATCATCTGATAATTATCATCACGTGATCAGCTTATACTCATCATCACGTGATCATCTTATAATCATCATAACGTGATCATCTGATAATCTATTGAAGCGCAGAGTTGCCAATACACGTATGGCGGCAGCTGTCGCACTCAGCGTACTTCGCTGAAAAGCCGTAACGCTGGATAGAAATTTGCATGTAGTTCAATGATTCTATGATAACACTTTGATAAAATGATTGCCCTATGATTGCACTTTGTTTATGATACTACGATTTTAAAACTGAAGCGTGGACTCTTGTCGACTGTCTTCAAGCGTTGTGATGAAGCTACGCTTGTTGAGCGGAAATTCCATTTGCACTCATACAGTGAGATGGAATAAAAGTAAAAACGAGAACCAGTGTCACTGTGAACTTTCTGCAAAAAACTTTTCGAACGTCTGGTGAGTTCTTCAGTGTCCAAAAAATCCAAATAAATCCTTTACATTTGAACATCTATGCGAATTAGCATGCAATGTGACGAGTGTAGTTGAAACAAACTAAAAAACTGGAGTGTAAATTGAAAATCTGTATCAAGAACCAACCGAAATTTCACTGCATTGCTGTATCTCACATTCATTCAGTTAGGACGATGTCTAAAAACTGATTTAGACTCTGTACATCCGAGCTCATCTTAGTAAATAGGCTAAATCAAAAACATCAAGGTTATCATTCATAAAAGCATGATCATCATAACACATGTTCCGAATAGAAAATGCTTTGATAACATTCAACCTGTGAAAAAAGAGAGCTTTTCGAACATTTGATAATTAACTGAAACGCAGTGCAGCCAGCACGCGTCTGGCAGCAACTGTCCCACATGCATATACTTATACTCGACACAGGCGCACGTCAGCACATCAGGTGTCTCTCCCCGTTTGATGTACGACTGTATAATCCAATCAATTATTTCCGAAGTTTACGCAATGCTCCAACTGCGGGACGCGCTTTCCTAAAGAAAAACTGCAATCTTTATTTTACGTGAGCGGCCTCCTACAGGAGGTAGTCGGAGAAATAAATATGGTTTAAAAGTAATAAAACGTTTGACTTTAATAAAACATTTCGCAATTAAAAATGATCTTAATTTATGTGAGGAAATCTCGGAGAGGTGAAGTGTTAGTTAGCATTGAAATTCTCGTGCGAAAACTTTATTCCAGCACAGAACGGAGAGATGCTTTAGGTGAAACCTCACACGCTGTGATGATCAAAGCGATTGTTCCCAGAGTTTCTATTTATGAAAAATACTTTTAAGGAAATTAGTTTTTAAGCCCGTGAAAGTTTGTCTGCAAGAAAACGATTTCAGATTTATGGTTGTTTTTTTTTTAAACTTAGACTTCTGATAAATTAACTTTATTACCTACTTGGAACGTTGTAAAAATTATTTTTAAATTATTTTATTTTGTTTGTCATTAATTAAAAAGAATAAAAGTATCATCGAGATATCGTTTGTTATTGTACAGGATTGAAATGAGGCGGGCATAGCATAACCCACCCAAGCAATCAGTCTGTTTGTATACCTAATCGTACAATTTTGAAGATGAAAACTTGTAAGTTAGATTTTGTAATTTCTTCCAATCTCTTATAGATAGACGATATTCACGATATCATAAATATTTTTCCAAAAACGATACTTATTATTTCCGCAACAAGCATTTTGTTGTTGAGGAATTAAACTACTAAATCATTCATGTAAAAGGAACATACATTCGTAACACACGCCAAAAATGTAACAAATTAACATCATATTAACTTGAAAGATCAATTATCTTGGGCAATATGCTGTCAAATTACAGGGATCAAGTCATTACTGAGAAGATCAAGTTCTATGACCTGAACAAAATTTACTAAGAAGTGAAAATCGATAATCACGTGCGATAGGCCGTCAAATTACCGTGATCATGTCACTACTGAGAAAATCAAGTTTTATGACCCGGACAAAGTTTACTCACAGGGGATGATAAATTATCAGGGCGTCAAATTTCCGTGATCAGATCATGTCGTTACTGAGAAGACCAAATTCTACGACTTGAACTACATTTACTGAGATTGACTCGTTGTGACCACAGGTAGCGGAGGCGGAGCATCGCTGCAGAGCGACGGTGGCGGGTGGCTGCTGTACGCGGGCGTGGTGCTGCTGTGCACTGTGCTGCTGCTGGCCCTGCTCGCCTTCCTCAAGCGCGCCAAGGCGTCCCCTCCCAGCACCAGGCGGGTAAGTCAACGCTTTCCACCAAACTGTAAACGTGCTCGTCTCTGAACCTGTTCACTTTCTCGATATTGCTTAAAGTTCTCCGCTAAAATGATAAATTATGCAATATGGTTGCGTCTGGTCTGAGTCACAGTTCTGATCTGAGTCACAGTTCTGATCTGAGTCACAGTTCTGATCTGAGTCACAGTTCTGATCCGAGTCACTGTTCTGATCTGAGTCACAGTTCTGATCTGAGTCACAGTTCTGATCTGAGTCACAGTTCTGGTCTGAGTCACAGTTCTGATCTGAGTCACAGTTCTGATCTGAGTCACAGTTCTGATCTGAGTCACATTTCTGATCTGAGTCACAGTTCTGATCTGAGTCACAGTTCTAATCTGAGTCACAGTTCTGAAGAAATTAAAGCAACACCAGGCTGCTACTGCTGTTACTGTAGTTAATGTTGTGTCTTCTCCCCTATGTTACCTCACATCTTTCCGGTCTGGCCCTCGAATTGACGATTTAATGCACGACCATAATACTGTAGAAAGTTTCAAAGCAGTTTCATAATTCTAAAAGATGATAGAAGACTGTAGATGTTCTTTGCTACGTAACCGTATCATTTCGAGGAGCCTGGTGTTTAGTTAGCGAACTCAAGATGGCGGTAATCTCTTCTGTTCCTGGCTGAGGATAGAAGTTTATGGTTTCCCATTTCATTATCGGATTTTTCCATTCCCCTGTGTGCATGCTATCGAGGCATTTGTTACTCACAAAGGCTTCGTGTGAATTCCTTTTAAGTGATGAATAACATAGTACATCGAGACATGCTCTCTATTTATCAAACGACTCGCATATTCTCGACTGTAAAATCTTCACATGTTGCTCAGAAAACACAGGTAGCTCTACAAATTGATACAAACAGTTACGCCCCTTCACTTTGTTTTCAGCACAACGCTTCATTTTTACCTCGACTCAACCTTTCATTTTGTTGACCTGTTCCCAAAATTTGCAAAGGTACGATGGTCCAGTCTCATAAGGCGGAACAACTCTGTTCTCTCGAGGATAGACCCAAATCCGTGGCTGCTCGAGTATTTTCACTCTCGAATTCCGTGGACGCGCGTGAGCAATAATCCTGAAGGAAAGCTTTTATACCTAGGCGAGGTAAATGGCATCTTGCCTCCTCATTCACCTTTCAAGGGGAGCAAAGGATCAATATATTTATCCGTAATTTGTCTCGAAATAATTATTGTTAATCCTTAATTAATTTCGTCAATATATTAATTAGTTATTAATTTGACTACCTGAACTGGCGAGGGTACAGGAACATTATCATTCCGATCCAAAAATTAATTAATTAAGTCTGTTTCCTTCAGCTTGCACAAGAGCTTAGAGCTGAACGTAAGAAAAAACCTACTACAGACCACATCAGAGGATGGCTGTTCGTCGTAGCTGATGTGGGTTGTATTTTAGTTGTGCACTGCTAGTCTTTCGCATCAGTCCCTCCACGAAGACTGACGAAGTACGAAAAAGGAAAGATGCTAGTTGACCAAGCATATCACTGACATCACAGTGAATTTAATATTGATTCCCGCGACCAAATGTTCCCCAACAGATACCACGTCAAAATACGAGCTCACATCTGACGCATTTCGTTCTGTGTCTTTCAGTGAAGCCTCGCAAAGAGGAAATAATGAGAAGCCCTTATGGTAATTGATAAACGCTCCATATAGAATTACTGCTCTCTTGATGAAGAGTTCGCGCATGTACGGTATGATGGATAGAAGGGAATGTAGGTTTCCGTGATAGTCATTGGGATTATTGGCAGTACAGTACGGAACAAAGTTTTGCGATAATAGAGGATACAAACGTGAGTAGAGAAGGTCAATTTGTGATATAAATAATTATTAACGGAAACAAATGACAGGAATAATACGTGGCTCTTCTTTGTTTTTAGAGTCAACTGTTACTTGTTCAGGCTCAATTCTGATCTTGTTATCACATTTCATCCTTTAATGATTTGAACTCTACGAATGCAATCGTTATTTTCCAGATGTAGTTTCTATCAAACAGTAAAGAAGTTAATCTAAGAACGTGCTGATTCCCTTTAAGAACACTGACTTCCTTTGCAGAATTTTGATCAAGAACATGCTGACTTTAAGTTCTCCCCTAATATACTAAACCATACAATATGTTCTCGTTTTATCTGGCCTGGAAGTTCCTGATCAATCGTAACACGTGATTCTGTCATATACTCACTTCAAATGTTCTCTTCCTTTTCAGCCATTCATTGCGTCCAACGAATACATGCCTGAGTCATCATACCATTGGTGACCAGGTCCAAGCTTGCTCCGGCGATTAGCCGTGAAGCTAGTTAGTTAGTTTTACCGAGACGAATCTATCCTGAGCTGCCAAGTCAGTTTTTTTCTCATTCGATGTCATCTATGCTTCGTTGTTATAAACAGGGTGGCTCAAAAATTGTACTCATTCTTTGACTGCCCAGATCTTGCGTATCTTTCTTGAAGTAGGTTTACATGCATTTAGAAACAAGTCTAATGAGTTAAATCAAAGTAGAGAACATTACATTCAAGAAAATTAAATATCATAAGAGACCACTTTAGCTGCACCTGAAACGAAATCAAAATACACATGAGTAACCTTCAGTCAAAGTTAAGTACGTTTTTGTTTGTAACTGCATTATTAAAGCCTGCCGATACTCCCACTTCATGCAATATCAGCTACTTAGTTTTTGATCCTTTGATTCAATATATTGATGAGATTTTTTGTTACCCACAAAGTCAATTAATTGACGGTCGTCAATCAAGCCCACAGACGATCAATTAAATTGTCAATATTCATTATTGTCAATTATATTGACGATGAAATTGATGGTCTATGGTCCGCTTAAGGACCCTGTCTCCTGAACTCAACGTTAAGATACACACAGTGATCGCTTGATGGCGTCATCAATTGCAACGTGAGAGCTTATGTTACCAGTTTCCATGCTCGTGCGTGAACCAAGTCGCTGAGTTATCATTTAATGTTCTCAGTGCAAAAAAATTGACTACATAATGATAATGTCGTTAATTGAAGCCAATTTCATCATGTATCATCAATCGAGAAGCACCCAAATAACGAGCCTAACACAGAGCATCAACTTCCCAATTTTATGCAGTAGCTCAGGAGAACGTCTCAGGACAGGAGAACGTTATAAAGTTAGCTAATAAGAAATGAAATCGGAGAGCGGGGCGGACACAATTGGCGGAACTTCCTAGAGTCTGAGACGAGTCAACTTACAGGTGAAGGTTCTAGATAACTTCATGCAGTAAGGTCGAGTTACGTGAGACTTTGATGTTTGTTGATGAGGTGGACGTAGGTTGGAATTGTGCTGCAAGGCAAGACAAGGAAATTATAACTTCCTCGAGCGCATGCAACCATTAAAAATAAAGTGCTACTCGTTCCTGTTGACACCTGATCTTCAGAGCGCAAAAGAACCGAGTGTCACGCGTCTGATGCGCGCTCTTATACGCCTTTAGAGATACTGTATAATTGAGTGGCGGAGTTAAAGTTTACATGGCGCTTGAATTCCGGTGTTGCAGTGATAAAGTGCTCTTATTAACATCTTCTGTAACACTATTTCTTGAATTAATTATCGCTCACCTATTAATGAAGTTAAGATTATTCAAACCCAATTGAATTTCACGAAAGACTTACTAACTGATATTCAGAAAGTTTTAACTGGAAAATGCTGAAATTAAATTTAAATGGAATTAAGGAAGGCAGAACGGATGTTCACAGTAAATCTCTGAATTGAAGCAGTAGAAACCTTAGAATATTAGTCCTATCAGATTCTATAGCACATGGACAAACGACAGCACGAGTGCAAGCCACGATGCTACGAATGGCTCACGCATCTCTAAACATCGCTTACCCACATGGCCATGTATGAATACCTTCACTCGATACAAGTTCTGATGCATAATCTGAGCAAACCTTCAACAAATACTATTATTTCGAGATTAAAAACTTGAATGACAGTCCAGCGACTCGTTATCACAGATGATTCACGCACTCTATTT
>JACJUY010000287.1:180662-225046 GCA_014220935.1 Platorchestia sp. MABIK
AAATAGAGTGCGTGAATCATCTGTGATAACGAGTCGCTGGACTGTCATTCAAGTTTTTAATCTCGAAATAATAGTATTTGTTGAAGGTTTGCTCAGATTATGCATCAGAACTTGTATCGAGTGAAGGTATTCTTACATGGCCATGTGGGTAAGCGATGTTTAGAGATGCGTGAGCCATTCGTAGCATCGTGGCTTGCACTCGTGCTGTCGTTCGTCCATGTGCTATAGAATCTGATAGGACTAATATTCTAAGGTTTCTACTGCTTCAATTCAGAGATTTACTGTGAACATCCGTTCTGCCTTCCTTAATTAAACAGCCTACACGGCTTCTCTGGTGGGGCTCCTCAGGTGTCGCCGAACATACTTTGGGGCGATTTGAACTGTTGGCGCAATACATGTATACTCTAATTTGGTTCGGTTGGAGCTCTGTAACTTCTGTAACTTACTCTTTGGATCGAGCTCTGTAACTGCTGGCGCAATACTCTACTGACTCTTCTGTTAGAGCTATGTAACTCCTGGAGCAATACTCTAACTTAGTTTGGTTAGAGCGCTTTAACTGCTGCTTTCCGGCTTCAATTTAATAGTGATGCCTCTCACAGAATTATTACAGTTTGTCAGTTATACGGGATCCTCTGATGCAAATGAGAGATGTGTTCATATAGTAATGATTTCATGGCATCAACAGCATGCGTAGATATATCGATTTGATGCCAAAGTCATATACTATCATAAGACAGCATTTATTTACGCAGTAACCTGCTCAGAATCTAGGGAGATATTTTTGTAACACTGGAAACGGAGAGTTCATTTTCATACTTTCAGTTCTTTTACTTTAAATGCATGAATATTTATGTTTCCATTGCCAATAGAAGCTAATTGGAATTGTATAAGATAAGTTTTCAAATGAAAATACTTTCCCGCAATGAAAACGAAATGTACCAGTAAAAATTTATTCTGGAGCTGTTCAAATTGAAAAGTGAACCTTACATGAGTCCTTCCTTAAATCAACTTCTTAAGCTCCGTGAAGAGATGAGAAAATCATGGGCATCAACTTCATACACCGAGCCTCTAGGGCAAAATTAGCGCCTTGATATTCATTAACTACACAAATTTAAAAGGCTCCTACATAACTTTAGCGATGTATTATTCCTCCGTAAGCCCATCAAAATAGAGGTGGTGTAATTGGAAGAATGGAAAGCTCAAACTTGCCGGCCCCAGGCCTCGAGCGTGGCAGACTAAAACGCTGCGATTTCGAAGAGGGCTGCCTAGCTCTGGAATGTTCGCGAACTCCGTTCCTCTCTTTAACACTTTGACTGCGACTGGTAAAACTTTGTAATCAGCAAAAATTAGCTGGATCGTACCTTTATTCAGTTTTGATTTAGTATTTATAAAAAGTGAGTTTGTGACTACTGGTCGGTCAGCAGCATTATGAAAACTCCCTCCGTGAGCACCGGTGGCTCATGTCGCAGTCAAAGTGTTAACGTATTCTGATCTTCTTGGCTTGCAATGAAACGTAGTTAACAGAATGACTCAAGAGTTCTTAATACATCGTTCCTGTGTTTGAAGAACATATTCAAGGAGCAGAAGTCGAAAACTGCAAGTCTGTCGAATACTGTTCGAGGTGATCACTGGTAATATTTCCGCTAATTCTACTTAACTTAATCATTAGCCTCACTTTGGCGTAAATGAAATGAAATAAGGTAAGCTGATAAAAATGAAAGAGTAATTTTGATTGTACAGCCCTAGTAATCTAGAAAGGTAGTTTTATCGGTCAGAGAAATGTTTCTGAGGAGAAACAACGACTTGGAACAACGCTACGTGACAGACTGCCACGGGTACCCTCTTTAACACCAGCATTACACATTCAAGAGATGCAAAAATTGCTGCAGACCAAACGTTATACGCGTGAATTAATATTCATTTCGCTCCTGTTGGAAATAATTTCCAACTCAGGTAAATTGTTGAATATCATTTACACTGAAGATAAATGTTATAATTCGATGCAATGATTAATAAGAAACAGCAAAAGGTAACTATAATGATGATAGGAATATTGCAAAGTACAATGCGAGATAAAAGCCAGCTAACAAATGAATAAATGTAAATAAATGGGAAGTTAGCTATAACACAAATCGTTAAACAATCTTGCAATTCTTTTCTGAAATCCATTCCATAATGTCAAAATGTATTCAAGTTTAAGCATGTTTTTCACTGACTGTAAAGAAATAAATACGCACTGTCATAAGTAAGTAAATTTGCCAGAGGCTCTGGGTAACAAGTGTCTAACTGGACCTTATGAACTATTCAAGTCCGGTGCTCGGATTTCACATCGAGAAACGAAATTTTAAGAAAATTTAGACGCATCACTAGTGGCTTGTGGCTTTTTGAGTCGCATTGTTTCCTCATTTCTGGTCACGAGTCTGCTCCTTCTTCTCTCCCCATTAGTTAGCGTCATGTGAACGCTGGGGTTGATCTCATAGCTGTATTTCGAAGAGGAAATTCGAATAGAATCACGCTGAACTCGATTCTATTTCATGGTTCACTACCTGCAGTTCCTCATAAACGACAACTGGACGCTAGGGACGATCTCTTATCTATGTTTCTGCGATAAACATGAAAAGAATCACGCTGAGATTTTTCCTATTCCATGATGCACTGAAGCCCCTCACAAATAAATATAGAGGGGAGTAAAGCCCTCGATCCTTAACCTCTCAGCTCTCCGGGGCCTGGAGTTTGTGTGTGTGCTGTTGCTGCTGTTGCAACACAAGGTTGTTTTGCTTATCATTTTAATTATTACATAGACGACACCGTTTTATTTTCCCGTATTAGTTTAATACATGCTTTCCTGCTATTTTTGGTGTTCACGGTTTTGCTTAAAATTTTGATGATTGCGTGGACGACACCGTTTATTTTCCCGTGTTAATTGAAGGTATGTTTTTCTGCTATTTTCAGTACTCGAGTTAAGTCATTGAAAAATATATTATACAACATTGAACATTTTCCCACACAATCTTGAAAAATTTTCTGTCTTCTGTTTCATGGTATAAGTTACAATCTTTTACTCGAGTGACAAGTTCAGTGGTACGCAATTAACCATGAGTTCAACGTGACTCTATCCCTTGTTGTCAGATCACCGTCTCGTGTAGAGCACTTCAATTTAAACGGAGTGAAACTGCCAGTGTGAGCAGCTGCAAAGTCAGCAATGGAAATGCTCCAAGACATATTTCTGAAGCCCTGGAGCCACACGAGGGCCGACAAGGAGTGCACAAGATCGGAATGCGTTTATAGAGAAGATGAAAATAATCTACTTGAGCCCTTTGGAGATTTTTTTATTGGATAAAAACTTTCATGAGAGCCTGCGACAAATTTCTCGCATCAAAAATGAAAGCTGTGTTCATGTCCAGTCTTGGGTGCGAAATAAGAAAAATAGTTTTCACATAATAAGTTACTTAAAAATAATTACGTTGTGAAATAATTCTCATTGCCAATAAATGGGCACATTCAAGGCTTTCAGAGTAAAATTCATCCCCACTTACTCTTCACAACTACGCCAAGTATCCACTTCCAGCTATTGTCATTTTCAAAAGAAATTAGATTTCCGCTGCGAATAATTTCAGAATAGGCTCAAGTTTTACGGTGCCTATTTTTACGTTTAATGTAGAGTTAATGTTATCTAAAAGTGGGAACACTTGTGGATTCATGAATCATTGTTGGCTTGTTTCTGAAACCTCTCAAGTTAGGTCAGAATTCCAATTAATCTGAATTTCATAGACCGGACCCCCATGCCTGGCATCTCAATAATCTGAGCTTCAATATTTCTATCCAATACTTCATGCTTCAATATTGTCGTATATTATTCTATAGTGTAATATTCCTAAACAATACTCTATACTTCAATATCTCCACTCACTACTTTATGCTTCAATGTTCCTACACAGTATTCTATTCTCGTACATTCGTTTTCTAAACTCTAATATTCCCCTACAATACTCTATACTCCAAAATTCCTCTACAATACCTCATGTTTTAATGTTTTTATTCTGTTCTCAATGCTCCAATATTACCATGCAATACCCTATGCTCCAATATTCGTGTACAATAATCTGTTCGCCAATACCCCTGTACAATACCCTATGCTCCAATATCCTCGTACAATACTCTACGCTCCAATATGCTAGTACAATACCCTATGCTCCAATATTTGTGTACAATAATCTATACTCCAATATCCTTGTACAATATCTTATGCCAATATCCCCGTACAATACCCCATTTTCCAACATTTCATTACCCAGCATTTTGTTCCCCATGGCTCCATGCTTAAGCATGAGATGCCCCAACACACTGCGGTGCGACGCTCTGTTCTAACACCTCTGGGGCCGTGCTCACGGCTCCATTAAACTTGAATTGAACTCTACAGTAACAACAACAGATCATCAAAGGCTGCGCCTCATCAAATCACCTTGCGTTCCTAGAACAGCTCGCGTCTCTCAATAATATAACATTCGCGCGCGCAGTTTCTTATCGCCTCATGATTCACCGCTTGGTATAAATAAGGATAATACATGTCATTCAATTACCTTGTTGTATTTCAGGAGGCGAATTATGATGCGATAAGAAACTAATCACGTGAATGTTATTCACGCGTCTGAGTTCTCTTTACTTGGGAAACTATCGTCGAAAGGAAATACTGAGATTCACGATTCTTAATGTCAAAAGCTTGTCCCGAACTTTTTGAAGAATCATAATATATTTGAATGGACAGAAAGTGGAGAGGATATTAGAAAATTCCTAAGTAGGCGTCTTGAATTTCACTTTGCGTGAGAAGTGAAATCATTTACTAGAAATGTCACACCTTTCTTGAACTGTTTTGAATAACGTGTATACAAACAATTTAAAAATGGAAGCTACAGCTTGCATTAAAAAAAAATGTTTTAGTGATTTCTCAACTGCATTTTGCTGTGTTTTCTTCTTCAGAATTTCTCTTTGTCGGGAGAATCATGAGTCTCAAAATGGCGGGTGAACCCTATAATTTTCACTCTATTGACCTTCATTAATCCTTTCATTTTATTGTCCTTTTGACAGAGACAGAAACATCATTCATGGGGTCTGTAATCGTATGTACTGTCCGGAGAGTTTACATTCACATATGTACTCGTATGTCGGTGCATATATGGGTAATGAGAACATAACAACTCTACTTTCACATCCTCATGAAATGTCAATGTATACTTGAAGGAAAATTTGTCTATACTTTGAATGGCTGTGACAGGAGCGTTGCTAAGCGTTTTCATCAATTTTTGCTTTCTAGGACTCGTTTCATCTATTTTCGTCATATTTTGCTTCTTTTAAGTTGTTTGTCAAAAATACAAGCCTTCGCAAAAAGGTGTTATCAAGTACGCTGGATCAAATTTGGTGTTTATGAAGCAGCGTTATGTTTAAAAGGCGATTCCACTGGCTCTGAAGAGCATTTGACGGACGTTTCAACATTTTCAAGAGAGTGGGTGTCTATGTATGGGAGAAAATCAAGGGCAACTGCGATTTTCAGAGAAAGAAGTTGCGAGAATCGGTGCTGCGTCTGATGAAAGTTAAAAATTTATTTTGCCTTCTCTATAAGTAGATTCATTTTCTTAGAAAATGAGGAACCACTTTCGTATCTTGATAATTAGAGATTTTTCAATGAAAAAAGGCCTCGGCAATGAATTGGTCGGATGGAAGCTCAACAACTTCCTCTTCATGCTTGGCTTGAAAGATCTCCAGACCTCTTCGCTATCAACTATTTCACGGGGTTCTTTAATCTCTTACACAGCTTGAGCATTTTTAATCGCTACACACTTTGTACAGATTATATCACTACCCACTCGAACATCACTATGTATGTTCTCCGCTACAATGAGACTGATACATATTACTCATTGGCTTACAAATAGCTTGTAATTAATTCTACAAAGTAATGATGGTTGCTCCTGTTCTGTTGGTCCCATTTCCTAAACTGAGGACAGAGGCGAAACGTGGCATGTTTTTAGCTTCTCCCAACCCTCTAAAATCAATGGCCTTAAACATAGAATAAGAGCAGACAGAGCGATCAACTCAGTGCACCGCGATATGCACTCACGCATGTGGGAGTAATTCTCCTATTGCATTGATGTTAGGATGCCATAGAAGTCACTGAACTTATTTGGGCCCCCACATAGCTTTGTCCAAATTTGTCCATTGTACTAGACTTAAGAAACTATCTACTTCCCTATCGCTTGTGGTAAATAAATTGTTTAAATGTCGCCTTTGCAGCAGGAAGTGATCGTATATTGAAGAGGTGATTGTTGTTTGTGACTTGCATGGAGTTTTATATTGCTTTCCTCTACTAAAATACTGAAATCATCTCATGTTTTTTGAATAGCCATTCGTTTATTCACATACACATACGTACTTTCGAATGTATGAAGTTGAGACTCTCAGGTAAGAGAGCCTTTGCAAACCCTGTCTCGCCAAAAATTGTTCAAGTCAAGCATTTTCACAGCAGTTTAGTGCCCTGGTGATCGAACTTCTACAGATCTGTAACTCTCAGTGTGTGACGAGACAGAGTTGGTCAGAATAGAGTGAGAATGCCTGCACTTTATTAAGGGGTGGAACAACCACGCAACAATGGCGCAAGCCAGGGCTGCAAAATAAGTTTTTTCTGCCCGAGAATTCTCGAATTGTTAATAAAAAAGTGAACTTCTTAAAGAAATTTGTCCAGAGAAAACTCCACCAGCCAGTGATTTTGATGACCCCAGTGAGCTCGTATGTGAGAACATTTTCATGATTAATTCTCGTGCCATATAGGGACCTATTTTCGTAAATCCTTAGAGTATATCATAAACTGCATCAGTAAAAGCACTTTCTGAACTTGAACAGATCACCAAGTGAAAGCGAGATAAATCCACACAATCACCCTTAACTTTAGTTGAGCACCGGCCGTGTTCTTGACGGCAAGTATTTAGCCTTTAGTAGCAGGCATTTGAATCATCCAGGAGCTGATGGCAGGTGCTTTATTGAGGTCGTTTACTGAGCGTTACTATTCCATGCCAGTTCATCTGCCGTGAAGTGGCGCCAAAAGCGTTCACAGACTCCCACTTGGGGAGCATAACGAGCCTCTGCTCCAGCCTTCTGTCTTGAATTAGGTTTTTATTTAATGTATAGTTTTTGTTTAACTGCTCTAGGATCTTTGTTGAGATAATTCACTTTCTTTAATGGCAGCAGCACGCAGTTTTTTCCTGTATTCCTCGTTCTCACTCTAAACTCATTCCCTCTGTATCTATTGCGTCCTGGTAATGTTCTGCGCATCTTTAAACACGATTTAACTTTTTTACCTCGATTTCGAATCAGATGAGAGCAGCAGTTTCTAAAAAGTTGACTTTAAATTTACGTTTTGGCGTCATTAAAAAAATTTATTTGGGTCAGAAAATCAGGGACTAAGCGAGCTAGAACTGGGTTTACGACTCCATTTCGTCTACGGTGAAGGGCTACATTGACACTAGGTTACGATTCTCTATTTTAGCTATCAAACAGAGACTCTGGCGAATAATTACTCATGAAAGGCCTGTTAATGCCCACATCAAGTTGCTAACGATTCGTTCAGCTCAGAGGTTCAATAAAGTACAGAATTAGCCGATAACTAGTCGGTGCTGTGCATGTTTACAGCGAGAAAAATATCGAAACTCTGATGGTTATATTACGATGATATTATTTACAGTTTAGAGCATTAAACGATGTTTTAACACACATTGCCTTCAAATTTGTTATGTACACATTTTGACATTCACCTGTTTAATTGTAAAAGAACACATTTTTTTGGAAATAAATTATGTCTGATTAGATTCCTTTAGCAGTGAACTGAGATTTAGTTTGTAGGACCTAAGAAAAAAGATTACTATTTTACTTATTTTAATGTGGTACGATCATATGCATTGATGAAATAAAGCATAGACAGCATTACAACAACACAAATGACACATCTATCAGCGGATGATTAATTTCCTTTACATTACTGCGATCTATTTTCTGAACTGTTTTCCTTAGCTGCTAGACAACCGAACTCAATACCTGTTGACAAGGAAAGAAAGGCTCCATAAATGTCACAAATTTGCGTCACAAAAGCTCCCGGAAGGCTCCTTGATAGAAGATATTTTTCTTTTGCATCCAAGGCTCGTTAGGGAAGCTCGGGGCTGACGCACGCTGTTGCCTCGCGTGCTGTGCTGTATTTTTAACGTCGGGGCAGGTCTTCTCTCGGAAATAACCGGGTGTTCTCCTGTGAAAATGAGCCTCATTCCCGGTAAAGAGCATTTTTTTCCAAAATGAGCCTCTTCTCTGAAAAAGAAACTCATTTCCGAAAAAGAGCCTCAGTCCTGATAAAGTGTCGTGATCCTTCATCATTGCCAGCATTTCGTTGTGGTCGTATGTTGATCTGCTCTATTTGAGCTGCAATTTATTTCTTTCGTCGTGATATGTGGTATATATCACTTTAATATATTTTATCAATAAGGCGTGACTTATGTCCTCGCCATGATTTTGATTTATTGGTAGCTAAAGCTACGCGGCCACCCCCCTTAGAATAAGGGAAATTGACTATATATATATATCAAAATGAATGAACTGATAATGGTAATTTGTAACGCTTTTCAATGCCTTTTACGTCTTTTTCTCATCTTTTCAGAACACAGGTATTGATACACTTGTAACCAAGTTGGAGATTTAATTATAAAATCAATTAAACGCGCATTACAATAATGAATAACTATTCCTGTTACATAATGGTACTAACACAAGATATCGCTTGCTATATCGAAATATACCTATGATCTGAGTATTTTAAAATTGGGTTAACAATGCGAAGCTATTTAATGAAATGAGAAACTCATCTTATAGGGAGAGATGTGAGGTCCCTCGGATGTCGAGATGGGGAATGCCAGCCTGGTACTTTCGGTGTGGCGGTAGACGCTTGATTGTTATGATATTCTGAGTCAATTAAGCTGGCTTACGGTGATAAAAGTGTTCCATTTTTCGAAATCACTTCACGACGAGTTTGTTGAAATAGTGTTTATAACACCAGCGCCGGCACTTGTAGGGCGCAGCTAAAAAGATTGGAACGACACACTTCTTGCTTTAATGGTGTGTCACACTTAACTGCCTGAGTTCCCTCAGCGTCCCTTCCTCCGCGCAGTCAACCCGCTAGAGCTGGGACTTTGCCTCGTTCAAACGATGTTCTATAGAAATATGGAAATCATTCTAACGTACATGGAAATATGCCTAATTGAATCAATAATCCCTATATGAGTTCCCATGATGAAATACCTACTAAAATACATGAAATATTCCTATAAATAGAAGAATTACAGATTAAGGATAAATTGAATGATAGTAAATGGCAACCTCGGGCACTCGCTGAAAGAAACGACGGTGTAACATGGTCGATACAATGGCTGTAGCTTGGAGGTTCGTTCAGATGTCGGGCTTATAGAAGATTCTTGGTAGAGTGGGCGTCCTTTGCATCCGTAGGTAACTCTCGATGAAATATCTCTCCAAATATGATGATCGACGCAGTTCTTCTTGGATATTCAAAGTGAATACGCAGGCCTGACGTAACATTCAAAGTATTCCATAGCACAAAAAAAAATTTCTTGGACGCTAGATATGATGAATCATATCAAAGAGTCTCATTCTTGAAAAAAAGCCTCATTCCCGAATAAGAGGTTTATTTTCCGAAAAAGGTCCTCATTCATGAAAAAGAGATTCTTTTTCAAAAAAGTGCCTCATTCCCGAAAAAAAAGGCCTCATTCTTAAAAAAGAGCCTCATGCCCTAGAAAGAACCTCAATCCCGAAAAAAGTAATTTTTCTTCAAAAAAAGCCTCATTCCCGAAAAAAGCAGTTCATCCTCGCGATACTAGTAAGCTTGTAGTAGAAGTGGAAACATTTGTCCATCACAGGCATGTGTACGATTACTAGGAAGATACCAGATTAGATTTAATGTTTCACAGTCCAGAATACCGACATTATCAGTTCCGAGGCGAGAATGGCTGAAGCTGTGAAGACAAGGGAAAGTGTCTTCATGATGTGTTGCCGGCAGTTACAAAGTTTTCCGTGAGTCTCATTTATCGGCTGCACAACAATGTACTGTTAGATAAAAGCCTTGTATTGATTAAAATTCAGAAAGTTTTACACCTATAGTTCTCACGCAAAATTTCGCTCGCGCTCTAAAAATGAGATTGGAAAAACTTTCAAGTAAGCTTTCATTCTAGCTTTTAATTCTGATATATACAAAAAATTTATTTCGTTTCGTGCCTTACTTGATTCACCTTGTCAATCCTACCGTTTATTTCTTTTTTATTTTCTCCCCTACCTAAGCGTCTGGTTTTCCAGTACAAGCCATTTACGCAACGCTGGTTCAACCGACATACCCTATACTCGCCCTCAGGTGGCTACCCTCTAACATATCGCAACCTACCCTCTCCTACCTCACTCTATACTACTACTCTGCTACTACCTCACTAGTGCACCCTGACCATCAAAAGTTGCGGGTCCTTTCAAGTTATAGCTGTAACTCTGTCGTAAAAACTGTTTCTAACTAGGCTACATTAATCCATGCACTTTCTTCATTCCATTCCCCTATTTTGTGCCAGGATAGCATCGGAATAAACTTCAGTTAATATAAATAATTTGCTAGTGAAGGAGAGAACAGGAAATTGCATTCATTGTGTAGCTTTGAGGTATCCAGTCCATATAGTCGGAGTAAAGACCTACAGACAGAAAAACCCATACAGCAAGCCCACAAACAAGCCAGCAAAGCGTGCAAGCGTGTAAGCAAGCGAACAACGAACTGCGTATATTATTTACTCAATATATATATATTTATTTATATATTAATATATAGATTTTAACTGAGTATCCGAAATTAAATACTGATATATTATTCGCAGGGAAAGATTACTTTATACTGTGACTTCCTCACCATGCACTTTAACAAAAACAAACTACCGAGCACGACACTGAGCGAGACGTGCTCGTCTAGCTGCAGTCGTCTCATTAGAGGAGTGCTGCTGCGTGGCCCATTAATATCACCGACTGGCTTGCATCCAAACGAGAGTATCGATTCAGGCACGGACGTTATCTGGTACGCCGTGTTCACTGCAAATCATGATTGAAGTGCTTGCTTGCAGTTGCATTCGACCAGCAATTTCGCTCTAAATACACCGTTAATTTTAAAATTGATACCACGTGTTCGTGTCGCGTGCTTGGATAAAATCTGTTGTGCGTATCGTGTCGGAACTTGGTGCGACTGCATCAGAAAGAGTATGTCTGTCCTCGTCTGCCTGATAAGAATTGCTCCTGTCCAACGATTTACGGAACAAATAGCTTTTGTCCCAGGTTGTCCATTTTCTGAATCAAATTTTGTTCTTCTGTTGTTTTTTTCGTTCCATCATTCTTAGCTTTGAATTGATGAAACGAATGATTGTTTGGAGCAATCGCCGTCTTTTGCGTTTGCTGTTGGTGAGTTCAAATCTTTATTTTTTATTAGTTTCATTTCCGTATGTTGCAGTCGTTGCTTTTTTACGTATTCCATCTACTCACAACGGTAACTAAGGGGCATAGCAGTTGTATTTGGATAATGACTTTGCCAATTCCTTACTAATTACTGAAAATCACCTGCAAATTTGGCTGCTTCAGTGGGATTAAAGTTCCTGATTCGTAACGATTCAGTTTTCGCGAAACTATTATCATTACTAAATAAGTGATACCATTCATCTTTACACCCACGCATGACAGTGGTATAATACCTTTATAATTACCATCCATCATTCCCCTTTACCTAATAGTTAAAAAAGTAATAGCAATTGAGTAGCACCAATAATTTTACAGGAAATGATAAAATTACCTGTGTTGTTCATTGTCGAAGTTAAAAAGTACACGACCACTAAAATGGCGCACGCTGTGTCGACAGGGAGACACGGAGGGAGGCGGGCTGCTGCCGTGGCGGCGAAAGCGCACGCGTCAGCACAGCGACGCGGCCACGCCGGGGCTCATGATCTCCCACTCCCTGCCTGACCTCTCGCGCTCCGTGTCCAAGGAGCACCTGCTGCCTCTCCAGGAGGGCAGGAAGGTGAGATGCGCCACGTGTCTGTAATAGTATTGCACCAGGTTACGTCTGCAGCAGGTGAGTTGTGTTTCGTGTCTGCAGTGGTGTTTCTGCAGGTTACGGCTCTAGGAGGTGACTTGTAACCTGAAAGAGCAGGAGGTGAGTTGCGCAAGATGTTTGTAACCTGCAGCAGGAGCAGGAGGTGAGTTGCGCAACACGTCTGTAACCTGCAGCTGGAGCAGGAGGTGAGTTGCGCAACACGTCTGTAACCTACAGCAGGAGCAGGAGGTGAGTTGCGCAACACGTCTGTAACCTGAAGCAGGAGCAGGAGGTCAGTTGCGCAACACGTCTGTAACCTGCAGCAGGAGCAGGAGGTGAGTTGCGCAACACGTCTGTAACCTGCAGCAGGAGCAGAAGAGCTGAAAGGTGAGTTGTATCACTCGTCTGAAATGGTATTTACCAGAGGTAACAGTGTTTGCTCTAAGGAGAAATTCTTATTGATTCATGGCACTTTTCGTCGGTACTAAATGCTGCTGTTCTTTTTCTGTGTAGCATTGCTTTCTTGTCGTTTTTCTAGGTCTATTTACAGCTATGCCAGTGTTTCTCATCTCCGTCAACATTTCCTATCTCATTTACGGGTAATTCAGTACATTCTCGTGTCAATAGCGTTAGTTGAACCAATTTCCAAAACTTCCATTATGCAAATGCCAAACTCTCGACGAACTCCCAGGTCGCTGAAAGTAACAAACATGCGAAGACAATTACTTACCTGCATTCAAATACAAGTAGCTACCTGGACACAATCAGCGTGATACATTCAAAGCGCTTTTCGAGGAATACTAATATTAATGATGTTCATTTGGACTACCAGATCATTGAACTTAGCTAGCATCCTCCGAACAAACAGTTCTCGAGATAGAACGTGCGTTCAAGGTTGTAAAATGTTTACTACTGGGATAACATTCAGCCTCCAGCAAATACAGAAAAGGCTTAAATATTTTATTTTCCGCCTGACGCCTGATATTAACTAATAACTTTCGCCTGTCGCTTAAGTTTTGTGATATCTAAGTTTTTATCACAAGTATTTAACGTACCTTGCACATTAAGTTGAAAGAATATTCTTCTTTCTTGAGTGCAGTCTCATAATCATGAGGTACTGAGAAATGTAAGCGCACCCAGTAAACGTTGTATAGAAAAACGATTGTATTTGCCACGTTTCCGGTACTTCTGGAAGTGTGCATTTTCATGCTTTATATTTGCGTTATTATGCAAGGAGGGACTTTGTGACTGTGTAGCATTGGGAGGAACGAATATCTTGATTTATATTAGGATACACTGTACACTGCTGCCCTCGTGTCAGTACACTGCTGCCCTCGTGTCAGTACACTGCTGCCCTCGTGTCAGTACACTGTTGCCCTCGTGTCAGTACACTGTTGCCCTCGTGTCAGTACACTGCTGCCCTCGTGTCAGTACACTGCTGCCCTCGTGTCAGTACACTGCTACCCTCGTGTCAGTATCTACTTCATGAACTTTAAGACATCAAACAAAACCATATCGGTGAGGAATTAGCATAATATTCAGTTTGCTGGCTTACAAACCAGAAGTGTTGATGCAAGAGGCATATTGTTGTTTTTCAATATTTAAGTATTCATTTAAATTTCACTGAGCCGCTTATTTGAAAAATATACTTCAACGATAACGCAATTTCGCTTCAAAATGTAGCTAACAACATTAAAGTATAAATTCATAATCGCTTTTCCGGTGATAAGCCGTTAAGAGAATTTTAAAGAGAAAGAGTAGTTCATTTCTGTAACAAACCTGCAAAATAAATGACTTCCTGGAAATTTCAGGATAAAAATGCGCAGGTTGTGACGGCGCTTGAAGTTTTTTATGCTGCAGCGCACAGTTAACGGGAAATACTTTAAAAAAAATACGATGATCAAAGGAACATAGTTGGGGCTTAGAGGACAACTCGCGTCCTGTACCACGTGTGATGCTTTTGATGGTGCGTGCTCCGGACTAGCTGGGCACACGTCGGTAAACGAAACATCTTTCTTATTATAATTATTATTATTATTCTGTTTATCGAGTTGAGGGATGCTCCAATACCTCGTAAGGTTACTGGACTTGCGAAGAGAGCCGTTGCACCTGGGAGCTTATCATCTGAGTTCATTATTGGTCGCTCTATCATTGCGATCAGATTGTAGGAAAGGTTTATGAATTCTTCAACCTAAAGAGAGGAAGTGGGGAGTAAAGAGCAAGTTAACACCTCCTTAGGTATGTGACACGGAGTGCTTCACAACAATATTTGAACATGAATACACCTTGGTTTTGAAAATTTTTAAAAGTGGGATCAATTGTCCAGTAATTATTATCTACTATCAGAACTTTCGACCGTACCTGGCGTTTCCAGTGATTATAAGTTTAAAAAATGTTGCAACAATAATATAATAAGTGGTAATTTAACGCAAAGCATGAAAAACAGATGTGAACACCTGTGTTATGTGAGAACACGTCCTGTTGTGCGACGTACGAACAAGCGCTTCTGCGTAGTGGTACGTCCGGGGACGTACATACACTAAATAAGTCAATACGCATTCATATCTTCTAACACAGAGTGAACTAAGGGAACCCGCAATGTATGCTCATGATACACCTTAGTTGCATACCGCAGAGGTGCCTTACTTCCATTTCAGTTTATTGCATCACATGCCCTGAGTGTAAAGATCTTTGAGTGCATTTTGTCCCAGAATTATCAAATAAAAATTGACTGATAACTAAGATGCAGTTGAGATGCCGGTTGGCAGCTAGTTGAGCGAGTGCTTAGATCCAGGCATTGAAGCGAATTTTCATTGACGTGTAATGCCACACAGTAGAAAATTCTCAAATCTTCCATTCCACATCGATGTTTAGAACTTGAACACGTTCAGCTCGCTGCATATGGCATTCTACTTTTTAAATATGATTGTTAATAGGCGTTATTTTAGATTGAGTGCTTGACTACCACAGAGCTAATTAGAGGACAACATGGTCTACCATGGTGGACTACCTAGCTGAAAAAGTCTTCTCTAAATTCACTTTGTCATGCGTGCACATTTTTCTAAAAGGAAAAAGAATTATAGGGCATGAAATAACGCACGTAAGGTTGTCGTCAGAAATTTATTTCTCAAATGAGGTAAACGTAACTAAACATAGAGAAATTGCTTAGTATACTTTTTGCCACTGCATTTTTAATTTAGCAGCCTCATACACGAACTATACTTCCTCGGCTAAAATCATATGTAGATGTCCCAGCGTAAAATTAGACTGGGCGATGTTTCAAAAAGCTTAGCTTGACTTAGACGCTGTTACCAGTGGTGTATCATATTTAATACGTTACGAAAGAAAAAGCCAAGATTAAATCGTGCGTCTGTCACTTCCACATCCTCCTATAGCATCGTCGCCTCAGGGGAGTTGCTGCATTGAAGAAACACAGCGCGACAATTTCCTCACATGACTGCTCTGCATAATGCGCTGCCTGAGCAGAAGTAATGTTAGGCGCCCTCATTTTATCTTAACTTAACACGTGGGTGAACTCCAGATCATTTCCGGTGCCACGAATATTTTATGCAGCGCCCCTGCGCTCATTGGAATGCATGCACCGCCGCAGACTCTAAAATACATTTGCTTTTAGGATGATGCAAGTTTTAACATAGTGTCTTAGTATTACTTTCCAAGACCCACAGATTAGCGCGACACTTTGCTGTCAAATATTTCTTCATTTATCCCTGAGGAACGCATTAGGAAAAACGCATGTTACGCGGGAATATCTGCATCGCATTACGCTGCGACTGTTTTATGAGCTTTGTGTACGCCAGTGGATACTCTTTGTCATAAGCGCGTTGTGTACGCCAGTGGATACTCTTTGTAATAAGCGCGTTGTGTACGCCAGTGGATATGCTCTGTTGTAAGCACGTTGTGTACGCCAGTGGATACGCTCTGTTGTAAGCGCGTTGTGTACGCCAGTGGATACGCTCTGTTGTAAGCACGTTGTGTACGCCAGTGGATACGCTCTGGTGTAAGCGCGTTGTGTACGCCAGTGGATACTCTTTGTTATAAGCGCGTTGTGTACGCCAGTGGATACGCTCTGTTGTAAGCGCGTTGTGTACGCCAGTGGATACGCTCTGTTATAAGCACGTTGTGTACGCCAGTGGATACGCTCTGTTGTAAGCGTGTTGTGTACGCCAGTGGATACTCTCTGTTATAAGCGCGTTGTGTACGCCAGTGGTATATACACTATATTATAATCGCTTTGTGTGCACCGGTGATATTCATGCTATCGCACTAAAACCTGCCGGAGAATGTGTCTACTTCTTACGTGTTGTGTTTTCTAACAGCGGAGAGCAGTCGTTAGCAGTCGCATTTGTTGCTCGTTTCCCCTCATAGTAAACCTTTCATTCTAGGAACAGACGTATGCCATAAAATTTAGCAAGGAGTTTCGATACCTTCACGTAATGCTTTAAAAGGAGAAGCAGTCTCTTCGGGGTTGAGAAGAAAACCTGCCCGTTACAGTAAGTTGAGATAATGCGGGAAGGGAATCGTGTAGTACAAGAGGGGGACTACTTGAGAGAAGTCAGAAGTGAGCCACTGAGACGAAGATTTAGCTGAGAAAATATGAAAAAAGAGGTCAAATAAACCACGGTTTTTTCGCTGACATTCTTTTTCGTACTTTGCGGTGTCTGTTTTTGTTGCGGCAGTTTTCGCGTTGTCGTCTGAGTCTTTACGTTGTCAGAGTCTTTATGTTGTCAGAGTATTTAGGTTGTCAGTTTTCACGTTGACGGAATCTATATGTAGTCCGAGTCTTTATGTTGTACAAGTCCGTCATTTATCAGTCGTCACTCAGATGTTTCCGACAAGAAAAGGGTTGTGTGGTCTCTGAAGGACAGCTAAGTTGATGTGCTCAAGACCTACAGAATGGAAAGGAATCAAAAACTAGCATATGAGCCTTGAGATAGTTTTTGTGTTTGTCAAAATGTTTTGACATGAAAATGATACTCGGCCGAAAGGTGTGCGTGTTTCACCGTAGAAGTTTGTTGTTCCAACAGCCCATGAAGTTGATGTCTTCAATCTGTAGCTGTACCGACGCTGAGTTTCTTTTGCTTCGCTGAAAGTTTTAGGTTTGTTTTTCCACTTTCTTTAGTCACGGCATCGGATTCGAATGACTTCTTGCTCTCGTCCGATCTTTAAACAAACTCACAGAAATAGAGGCTTAGACTGGACACACACTATCGGACGCTGATTGTGATATGGGAAGAATCCCACATGAACTCTTCGTTCCTTCACTTGATGGTACGCTTCAATGGATGCCAAAAGCTACAAGTTCTTTTCCTCAGTCTAACTTCCACTCGCCCTCGAACTACCGTCCATCTTGAACCATTCAATGTCCCGTTGTGTTTGCAGAATAATGATGTTCTTGAAGAGCTCTAAATGATTTGCATTTCAATCGGAACCGCGATGGTTTGCCTATTCATTGCGCTGCTATGGCCTTAAGCCGTCGCTCTCTTTATTATTCATATCTGCAGGAGCCTCGGCTGCAGATGTCAGAACTCGAAGTAGGATAGCTGTTATTCGTAACAAAAGCATTTGTGTTGTCTTTGGCCTCGTGCATTTGCGTTTAGTGACGTTCATACCGTTAGTTCTAACAAAAACATCAGTGGTGACTGTCTGTAGCCTTTGATTTCATGCATCAGACGAAAAGCACTAAGTGACGTTTACGCTAAACATGTGTGGTTGTGCTTGTAAAAATATAATAAAGATAGAAAGTTAAGCTCTATCTTCTTAACACAGCACACACCGTATGCGAAATCATATTATCCGTCATCTAAAACAGCATTTCATTTGAAGTTATTTGTCATCAGTAATTTGTGAGAGCTGTTTTCGAAACACTCGTAAGCTTTTTAAATACATTTTGATGTAGATTTGTTCTGTAGTGATTTGACTTTTTTTCATTTGGATGGGGGAATGAATCAAATCAAATGCAACAAAAAACTGATATTCTCTTAAATCGCGTTCAAGCATCCAGTCAACACAGAGGAAACAGACCGACCAACCATGCGAGGAAGCAATAAATGGCATGTTATTAACATACACTGTAAGGCGCATGCACCCTTGCTCAAAATGACAAGTGTTACTGAGACTCGCTGTTGCATAAGACGTGGGCTGTCTTACCGTTCGTTAAGTTCTCACCCACGCTCGCCTCCAAGCCTCTCCCAGTTCTGCTCTGCCCACTCGCACCACGCTTGTCATCTTTGATCTTCAAATTGATCCCGTATCTGGTCAATACTCATACATTTTTTAAATCCAAATTTGGCCATGAAGACCACTGAACTATAGCGCAGGGTTGACAAAGTATGGAATAGTCTTCACGACTAAATTTCTTGAAAAAAGTCCAACTTGATAATTTTGGCCCAAAATAGAGCGGGCAATCTTGCAGCCGTGAGTGGCGAGCGTCTCCGCTCCGTGTGAGGAATGAGGGACTTTGGAAGGAGCCCAAGGCCGCAGCGAGCGTATCCATAATACCGCCCACATCAGCGCGATAAGCATCAGATGATGCAGCGGGGTAATTACCCACCGCCTTCGCCTCCAACAAAGCGCTCTTTGTGCGCATCGCTTGGGTTCCATAATTTCGGAGGTTCTCGGGCGCTATTGCGTCTTGAGTCATTGGGAGGCGTGGCTGTGAGAGGCGATTTCAATGATTAATCTGTTGTTCAACGGCCTCTTAAAATGATGCACAGGTTTTTGATCGCTTGGTCCATCTGTCTCTATTCCAACCCTGCTTACCTGAACGCCACTGAATGACTACATATTTTGTTTTGGTTGCGATTGAAACTTATTGAAATTCAAAATTATAATTTTTTGGCAAGGTGTCTTTGTGTAAAAATTGAGGAAACAAAAGATGAAATGACATCTATTTAAACAGGTCGCTCGAAAACATTTTTCACGAATGAATTATCGCTTCAATATAAAATAATGCTGCTATTTCTGACGGTTCGGGTGCGCTAGCGAAATAAAATATTAAAGGGGTTGCCAACTGTGGTAAATATGCTCGTAATTTCACAGTGCTTTTGAGAATTTCTTTTTTCTTGAGAGAGTTACCAAAAGAGCTGCTATGCTTCCGTAATTTTCAGAAATGCTTTTCTGTTCGTAAAATATAATTATCCCTACTAAATGTTGTTCTAACGAGTTTGGCTCACTGTCAGACATTATTGCCCCACTTTAACTGAGACGTCGATCTAGCACTGCCTTACAGTATTTTTCCAAAAGGTTAAAAGTTTTTATTCTACTTGAAAGTAAAAACTGAAAAACGTTTACGGATGTTCCGGAAAATTTTCAATTTTTTCTATTCCTATTGCAAGTATTTCTTGCGTGTATAAAGTTAAGCTCTATCTTCTTAACACAGCATACTCCGAATGGGAAATCATTTTACATGTCATCAAAAACAGCATTTCATTTGAAGTCATTTGTCATCAAAATGCGTAATGTTGTAATGCTACATGAAATTAAAGACTGAAAAGCAGAGTAAAATTTTTTTGACTGCAGCCAACAATTTATTTGCCAAAAGCGACACAGGAGTAGATTTTTTTTAAACCATTACAATGGGCACATTTGAGTAGAGCTACTTGTGGGCCCGAATCAGTTCAGCGACTTTTATGGTATTCTAACATTAACGTTATTTCAAGGTGTACAATTATGTTTAACCTGATGCACTAAACCTGGTTGCGAGTGAAATGTGACGTGCGAGTGGAATGTGATGACGAGTCTTCTGGCAGTGCGGATATTAATGCAATGTGTGTCTGCATGATAACAGTAAAATGTTGCAAGGAATTGATACACCGAGACGCACCTTGAAAACTCACCGTTTTTGCAAATCAAGTATTGTAAACTAACATTTTGTGTCTCCTGCATCATGAATGGTTTTAAAAAATTTTACCTATCGTTATTAAAAATTGATAGCATTACTCATTTCAAAAGATGAAGAAATAAGAGTTTCATCCTTTTATGATCGATGTAATGAAATCTTTGATTGCATTCACAATTCACGTACGTAAAACTTAGTCGAGTTTTCAAACGAACCACACGAATTAACTACGTCAGTGTGAGTTAGAAACCACTTTCCAAAGCAAAGTAATTTGCTTGTTCCTCTTGAATCAATTACAGACACGAGACCATCTTTTTAAGAAGAAACTCCGCCATTTCCAGGTCCAGATGCTGCTCAATATTGGGGTCTTCTCAACGTTGTTGCAGGGGACGAAAGCAAACACAATAAGAGCGAAGTGTTGCGTAATGCTGCGAAGTATTGGGTAATGCTGCGAAGTGTTGCGTAATGTTGTGAATTGTTGCGTAACGCTGCGAAGTGTTGCGTAATGCTGCGAAGTGTTGCGTAATGATGCGAAGTGTTGCGTAATGCTGCGATGTGTTGCGTAATGCTGCGAAATGTTGCGTAATGCTGCGAAGTGTTGCGTAATGCTGCGAAGTGTTGCGTAATGTTGCGATGTGTTGCGTAATGCTGCGAAGTGTTGCGTAATGCTGCGAAGTGTTGCGTAATGCTGCGAAGTGTTGCGTAATGCTGCGAAGTGTTGCGCAATGCTACGGTCCAGTGGTCTGGTGGGCAATGAAGTCATGCTCTCTGTTATTATCACCTAATTATTATAACATGGTTATAATATTCTTATATTCTATCGTTAAGCTCATTTGCACTGAAAACGCACGGTAAGTTCGAAAGTTCTGATAGTACAGAACAATTCCTGAACAATCAGTCCCACTTTCAAAATTTTTCGAATTCAAGGTTTATTCTTGTTCAAAAATTGTTGTAAGGCACTCTGTGTCGTATATCTCACGAGGTGTTAAAAACCTACGGAATAGAATAAAAAAGCATGAAACTCATATTTTTGTTCACAAGATTGTACGCACTTTGGTGATGCCTGTGTAGTGTTGTTTGTCCTGAACCATTACGTCCGGCAACTGTTTACTCCCCTAATCTTTTCCTTCCCCTCACTGCCCTAACATTCACTTTGATTGTATTTAACAAATTCTATACCGATAGATACATAGGAGCGATTACGTAGGTGAATATCTCTCAGAAGTACAAAGTTGCATTAATTGGCTTTTTGAGGAGTGTGTGCTCTAAAATTCGGTGATTTAACTTCTTATCCAACTTGATGGGAGACTTCTCCACGTGGAAAATTCTCATTCACTGAATTGTATTGCCAACGTCTCTGATGTTGTACAATGCAATGAAAGATGATTTAACATGTCATTGTGCCTACGGAGCAAAATCATGTCACGGATGACGAAAGCCCAAATTTCAAGACGTCTTTGATGTTCAATAACGAAAATTAATTTTATTTAAAGAATTTCAATTAGATTCTACAACGATATCATTAATTGTACTTTTAATCTTTCAACTTCCGCCACATTCCATATTTGCTTCAAGATTAAAGGCTCGAAAGCCAGGAATTCAATTCTGAGTAATGGAATATGTTCGCTCCTGGTTGTAAGTCTTGTCTACAGCGGCTGCCGTTTTACTTCTTGGTTCAAGTCAAACCTTTCACTGAGAAAGCTCGTCTGTAATTCAAAGAGTCATCCTGCACGTAACATTTGAAGCATGAAAATGAAATTAAAATTTTTACAGCACACGGAACTGTGTTGAGTCTTCATGCTTCATATAACAAAATAAGGCAAGCTGAAACAATACGACGCAGCGCTCCTGTGGTGGTATTGCTTTATACGGACAATTGAATCAACACATGTCTGAAGCAGAATAAAAGTGAAAAGTCGAGTAGCTGGAGTTGTCTGTGGCTTCACTCGCCACGCAATTCTCATGCGTGAATCCAAGCGGTCACTTTATAGTAAACAGAAATTCCCGACGTCTCTTGAAGTCCCTGCCGAGCGAGAGAGCAAAGGTTTGGATTGTGGCTCAATTTCACGGGAGATTGGCTACCTGCTAGTGTGCCAATCTTCGTTGCTCCCTTGCAGCACCTTGTTTTCTGCTGCTCTTATTTTGCCGGTGAACACAGCGATTTCAGTGAAATACTTCCGGCAGCGTCGATCTCAATGCAATTTACTTTGTACTTGCCTCCAGTGATATTGACTCGATCTTTAATAAGAGCATGCATGCCTGTTTTTTAAGCGGAAGAATAATGCAAGTTTGCTAAATAAAGTTTAGCGTTGCAAATCTTGAAATTGATTGAGTTTACATAGAATGCTCCAATGTGTGCTAGCAAAAAATGTTATACTCGTCGTGAAATGAAAACGATGAGAAATTGTTTTCGCTAGTTCATGTTCCTATTTATTAACAGCTGCCGAATATTTCTATCCATGAACAAATAATGTTTAAATAATAGGTGAAGTAAGAAAAATAAATTTACCCGGTTAGCAGAAGCGAGGGGTTAGTTTATAAAAATGTAAGCGGTTAATTATGGCTGTGTCATAGATAAAATCACCGTACACCCTATAGTATTCAAGGTATCATCAGGGAATGATGTATATTTTAAATAAATGTCAACCCAATTCAATGATTCACGTCTTTTATCGAGCAATATTCAATCCCACCATTTTTGATGAGTCGTGTACTCTAGTAACAGAGTAAACTTTAATCATAAAACTCACGCTTTGTCTTTTATGCATACCACGTGGAATTTAAAAGATTGGCTACAAGTATTTGCTACAGTAAAATATCAAGTCTGAGGCCGAAGAGATGACTGTGAAGCGTAATTGTCTGCAAAGCTAGTGCATTGATAAATACTTTAATGAAAAATCAATACGATGTCCCCGGAGCCAGGATGTGAGCACACGAATAAATTAAACTGCTCCGCGTCATGAAAACTAAAACATACTTTCAACGTGCTAGGTTTCAGCCTCATTTTCAAGTCGAGGAGAACTTTCCATCCCGTGTTGTCGAGCGTGCAGCATTTCAGTTGAACTAAAGCTGTCTCTGTTCAGCTTGTCTATTTCTCTCTTTGCTCAAACGTTTTCCAGCATTGAAAATACTCGATTTTTCCTGCAATGAAAATATTTTATTTCGCCCGTTTTAAGCCACAAAATCGTGGGGACCCACTTTGCAGAGTTGTTCGTGCGGATTGGCTGGTCACGCAAAGAGCACATTTCGTAGATTGCTTCTTATGTTTTCGCTGAAGTCTTCCTTCCTGCAATTGCGCTCTGCGAAAAATATTAGAGCAAATGTGCTCTTGGGGCTCGCTCGGCTCTAGCCATAATTTCCTACTTCAAATTTATTTACAAACTTTTTGAAAAATAAACAGATAACCAGCTGAGATTTATGGCTAGGTGCATACAAAGAGAAATTAAGACTTACAACGTCAGTCTGACTCTGTTAAATTCAATTGTGGATAAGCAATGAAATATCAGGTTGAGTTAAGTTCGTCAGGGTACTGTGTCTTTTAACAAAATACGTCATCGCACGGTACACGTGGCAGCGTAAGTTCGTCTCAGTGGACTTGGCTCCATCATGTGCTATAGCCCTTAGCGTAGCCAAGTTGACTTAGAAGAACTTACACTGTCAGCTGTAGCGTACGACGACGCACATTATTTAGAAATTCAGCTCTAGGGTGCGAGGGAGATATGTGAGGTCAATGGCATTCCCACGCAGAAGAATATTTTCATACGGTGTGCCAAAAGTAAATGTTTTTTCTGAAATTGAGCATTCGGTTGTGAAGCTTGTCGCACCTGCTGCGAAAAACAAGCGAACTTTTGCAAGGACACATTCATTAACCAGGCGCCACGCTGCTCATCCAGTAAAAAACATCGACAAACTGAGAGTAAAAAAAAGCTCTCGGAGTCTTTTAGATCGGATCTAAACTCGGGTATAAAAAAGGCGAATAAAACTTGAGCTTTAGGTCTGATTTATATTTTTTTTCATAAATGGGATTCGATTTGTAAATTTTTATTTCTTACTTCAAGATAGTTCACAAACTTTTAGAAAAATCAAGGTTTTCATCTGCAAAAAAAATAAACACCCAAAACATACACCCTAACAAAACGTTGGCTCTCTACTTTATAATATGACCATAGGAGCAACAAAATTTAATTAGTCATGAAAGTCATTTGGATTATCGTGAAAAATTATGAATTTCTAAAGGTCAGTTAGTTTGTCATTTAATTATTAAAGCCATCTAATTTATCGTAAGATCATTTAATCGTAGGAGTAAGACCCTGGTAATTTATCACTGGTACCCATACAATCTTGAAGGTTTTTTTTTGACAATTTAAAATACATTTGTGATCACAATAACCCATAAACTTTTACTTATAAGCCGTTTAATGCATCAAAAATCTCGATAGTCATTCAAATTTATGACCATAATAAACCATAAATTTTCATTTATAAGCCATTTAATCGTGATCACAACTACCGAAACATTTTTACTTATAAGACGTTAAATGTAGCATAAAAACCCTCTAGATATTCATACAAGCCCAAGTTTGAGAGCCACTTACAGAGGAAATTTTCGCTTGTGCTGCACAGGTAGCCCGGCAGACGACGCTGCCGACGGTGCCCCAGCGGCACGAGAGCTTCCAGAGGCAGTTGTCGCACACGCTGCATCTGGACTCCCCTCACTTCTCCATGCGCTCCCTCGAGCAGAAGAACAATCTCGGCCAACTGAGGGTGAGTACTAAATGCCATAATCCTTTCCTTACCAGGTTTATGTAGTTCAAAATTTTTCTTCGTAATCCGTTCTAGCATATTTTGCATCATGTCAAATTTGAACACTGTAGTGATTTTGTACCCTGGTGTACCCTGATGCGGTTTTGCATCCTGATGTACCCTGAATTTGTACCCTGGTGTGGTTTTATATCCTGATCACAAAACACAATGCATCACAGGGCTCAAAGCACAATGCATCACAGGTCTCAAAACACAATGCATCACAGGTCTCAAAACACAATGCATCACAGGGCTCAAAGCACAATGCATCACAGGTCTCAAAACACAATGCATCACAGGTCTCAAAACACAATGCATCACAGGTCTCTAAACACAATACATCACAGCTCTCAAAACACAATACATCACAGGTCTCAAAACACAATGCATCACAGGTCTCAAAACACAATACATCACAGGTCTCAAAATACAGTGCATCACAAGGTCCAAAACACAATGCATCACAGGTCTCTAAACACAATGCATCACAGTTTCAAATAACAATGCCTCACAGGTTTCAAAACACAATACATCACAGGGTTCAAAAATAATACATCACCGGTCTCAAAACACAATACATCACGGGTTTCAAAATACAATACATCACACGTTCCAAGCACAATACATCACACGTTCCAAGCACAATACATCACACGTTCCAAGCACAATACATCACACGTTCCAAGCACAATACATCACACGTTCCAAGCACAATACATCACACGTTCCAAGCACAATACATCACAGGTTTCAAAACACTGGGGTCCAGACCCAGGCCATTTATCAGGGAAGAAATTAACGCCACGCAGCAGAAGTTGCGAGAAAAAGCTGACATTCGAGCTCGGACTCAAATTTATGTGAGGCTGCCGCATTACAGACACGCTCGGTATTGCCTCAATCACCCTCTTATTCAGGTTATTTCCAGTCAGTCACTCGGCAGATTTTGTTTCCGACGATCCCATTCGTAATGAGGTTGTCTAAGAGTTCTTCCTGAAAATTTCCTGTAATGTGATAATAACCAATGCAGGCTGGACGATCAAACGCTGAAATAATTAATGCTCAGATGTTGTGCGCGTATTAAGGTGTCATGTAGCTTCGTGCACAGACCCTAATTGCATATGGGGCGGCTGTTCCGTACTTATGTTCTTTACAAAGTCGTGTTAAGCTGGCAATGAAAGGGAAAAATGAAGACTTTCGTTCAAGTGATGAGTAATCGGTTAAGAGAAAACACTTTCTCCACTTACCATCTTGATTGAAAAGTAATATAATTGACATTTAAGAGAAAATAGATGCTAGGAATAAAGTCTGCTGTGATCTTACGTATGTTCTATGACCTATAAAGACTCGAAGAGAGACGCTTGGGATATAAGGGGAGAGATCCTAATAAAACTTTAGATGATGTTCGCTGAAACTTCCATGGATCATGAAGGAGAGAACTCAAAAGAGATTGTATGTACGATTGGAAAGGCTAAAAAGTATCGAGTCGTTTTGCTTGTGGTACGTACTGGCGCAAATTTATCGATAATAAAACCTGTCTCGCCCTCGTACTGCGTAAATATGAGCGTAAATTGGTGAATGTGAAGTCACTGCGTCATAAACATGACGTGTCCTCACAAATAATATAAATACGAAGCTATTCAAGGCGGAAATTGCGCTGTTATTGCGGGCCGTAAATCTGCCGAAATATTCCTGAGATTTTTGGCCGACCTTCTGAGCATCAGACTCGAGTTACAGCCTTGGCGAAGTGTCACGAAGACAGCAAAACTTTCTGTAACCCGTACTAACTTTACTCTCGTGTGGTTTGAAATTTTTGAAGTGTGCTTTGACTGAAAAAATTTACATTATGAAATTGATTTTGTTTCCTACGCGAGTTTGATTTTTGGCAACGTATACGTGGGAAGAACTACTTGGCGCATGAAATACACCGAACTTCACAATAAAATTTCAACGTTTCTCACTACCCACATGAGCAATGGCGGTGTCGGTCTAGAATAGAATTGTTTACATCACTGCTGGACTCCTAATGCACCACCGAAGAAATAACGCTTTCTAACTTCAGACAATAATTGTGTCTTTCATGACTTCGAATTATCTCAGCGGCTCTCATAAAAATATTTGTTTTCATTGTCAATTACGTTGGAAACGTTTTAAGTGTAGTCCACAATACTTTTTCTGTCGCTAGAGTTCCCTTTCGAACAACATACAATCCATGATGTCCAGTTTCAACGCTGTGAAGCGAAAAAAATTCAGTAACGTTTTATGCGTGAAGCGAAACTCGTTTTATCAAACATTGGAACTGTGAAAGCACATATCCCCATTTGAGTCATTTTTGAAATCAGATTATTCTGGTGACTGTAATCCTCTTAATTGAAGGATCGCGTTCTGCTTTTTGTCCTTGATGAAGGATGAGTTGTGCTGCTCCTCGTTGAGGGCCGAGTTCCCCAGCTCTCGACTCGCCAGACGAGCGTCAATGCCAGCTTTTCTGCCTCGCTTTTCTGCTTCCGTGTCTGACAAATTGAAGAGTTTAGCTCAAAAGGGTCCCTCCGAATCACAAGATCTCTCCGAGTTTTCACCGAAATTGAAGAGAAGTCAATCTGCGCAGTGCAGGCATCGAACAGAAGCGATGACAAATGTGTTAGAAAAAAATTCGATGAAAGGCATCGCTTTCGGTATCATTTCAGGGCCTAAAATGGAGGGTTTATCCTAATTATGTTTTTCTTTTTCATGTCTTCTACGCGAATATTTTGCCTAAAATATACTTGAAATTTAAATTACGGGGTTATTTATAAACCGGGCTAAAGTTTTATTTGAATTTTATAGCTTGAATTAAACGAGTATTGGATTTCCATTGGCAAGAAAAATGAGGATTTCATTATTTTCTTATCAACATTATGGAAATTTCGAGCCAGGAAAAAAATACATATCTACAGACTTGAATCGTGGAGCTTTCCACCTCACTCCTGGTGGAGTGTGCTTGACGAGCCTGACCATGAGCTTTCCTCGAGGGATTTAGAGATCCTTGATATTCCTGAGCTGCACGTAGGAGCGATGGCAGATGCAGGTGCAATCACTACTGGCAAATTGTAGACTTGCAGCTCTCATCCGATAATCTCCGCTCCTTGTCGCAGAATCTGTATTAACAGTGCAGGCTTAGTGTGGGAATTCTAACAGCACTTCTGACTTTATTCTTCAACTTTTTCTCATGTTTCTAATCTTTCTTCTCAAGATACTGCTTCTATGCGCATGAGATCCGTTACAGGAACACACCTTGTGCATAGATCCTGCGTTCCTCTTAGTCTGTACCAAATGGTGCTTTCATCCTTCATTTCATCGTTGTGGTAGGGTAGGCAGAAACTAACTTATAATCAATCAATAATAACATCATCATGGATTTTCAAATACATGAAAATATTTTAGTTTTTATATTTCCTCACTCTTTCTTAGAGGTGACTTACGAGTGGTTTCTTTGACGCTGAACAGTGAAACTCATTAGAATATTTCAGGAATATCTCTTGCGACTTACTAATTTGGTGCTGGAGTAACACTTCATTTTATCGATCCGATGCTGTAATCAAGGGCGAACATAACATTGCTCTGTGTTGATCACAGACGCTAAACGAACTGTCCCTGAGCTCGAGCACCGAGCTCATGCAGTCGTCGAAAAAATGTGTTCAGGCAGATCGAAGCTCATTCTTAAAAATTACGTAAACTTTAGACTTGACATTACTGCGTAGGACAGAATAACTTACGAAGTTCATTGGCAAAATGGCCAGACTCTAGCGATGCCATGTTTTCTCATTACATAACTCATCAAATGCTCTTCGCATCACTGATGATTCAAATAGAATGTGTGCGCTAACGTAGTTTCCCAGCAACATTTCGCTAATGTAATTCCGGACTGGAAGCCGAAACCTCTGAAATATTTAAAAAATGCAATACCCGTAATAGCTGCACCCTGAGTAAATGCGTAGTGTACGATCTCACTTTTTCTCTCGGTATTTTAGTGCCAACTTAAGTGATCATTTTTATATTTTCTCGGCGAGCATCATATGAACGTAAAACCCTGGATAACGCACACTATGACTCTCGCTTCCTGCTGCTACAATTATGTAAGTTTTCGAGGCTATGTTCCTACCTCATAGCAAGTCATCTGCAGCACGTGCATGCAACCATCATGCTACTCGCTTGTCATGGCTTCACCCGTGAAATGTTCTTCATGTGTACACCAGAAATAAAGCGCCCGAACTGCTTCTTTGATCCCAATTGTCATCAGATAGTTTTTAAAGTTTTAGGTGCGAATGATTTAAGAATTTGAAGTTTTCCAAAATTTCCTTCGTTCTCCAACGTTGGTGTCTTTTCAGTGGCTTCAATATGACTGCGCGGTTCCCCGTATGAAATTAATCATTTCTTTTATATAACGGTTTAGTTTGTGTTGTACAGGAACATGACTCACAGTAACAAAATAATATAACTCACACTATTCCTTTACTCGCAACATCAGGCAGCGGCTTTGCTAAGCTCACGACTAGCTCCCGGAATCCTATAGCGTCTTAGCAGATTCCAAATTAACTTTAACGAATTAAAATTAAAGTAAATAGATCTATTATTCTTTATTTCCTGACGAATTTGCACACTAATGTGTCGTTTGACGTTCTCCGTTGCGTGGTAGTTTCTTCTTCTCTGAATTCTGATGTCGATGACAACCTGAGGCCGGTGGCAGTCTAATGACTGCGGTTGTAAGAACGGTACAGTGAGCAAATATATCCAGACTTTAATTTAATGAGTTGAAACTAAAAGTTCTGACTTAATTAGTGTGGTATTTCCACTTTGAGTCGTAATGGGAGAAAATAATCGCGAACCTAATGCAAGAAATTTGATTGGATGGGAAAAATTGGCAGGTAAGATCTTCTTTACAATTCAGAGTTTGAAAGCATTTCCTTTCGAAAAAGAAGAAGCCATGTAAAGGCGGCCTCCAGGGCTGAATGTCTTTGGAGCAGAAGTGCTCTATATTATGAGTGTGGAAAATATCGTTCCCCGATAAAGACCGGTCTTTTATTCTTCCTGTCCTCGAAAGCGACTGAGTTCTCATGGATTTTCTTTTTGAGCTTTCCGGTGTATTATTTGAGTGAATCAACTGAAGACTCTCAAAAACGGTAATTGGAAAAATAGATATAGATTTTTACACCTCACTGAGCTTTGTAATTTTAAGTGGCTCAATACTTTCAACAAATTTAGATTCATTGCTTCTTATTTAAAAATCCTTGTTTTAGGCTTGAATTAAATGAATTGTTGAGAATAAATGATGTTGGGTCAAAGCTAAGAATGCAGTTCTCTTAAGCGCTAAATATTGCAGTATCCTCGTTCTGCTCAAAGTGGATGCTCTTCTTTATCTAACACATTTAGAGGCTATGTAAATTTGCGCGTCAATATCTGCTTGTGAATAGAATGCATTTATCTTCAGTATGAGAAAGGGATCAGTAAGAGACAAAATTCAGACTATTCATGTGTGTTGATGCATCGTCTTTTTTTTTCGTTCAGAAATGCTCAAATTTTTAAAAGAATGGACCCAACTATCGGCGATGACTGAACAAAAGTACTGAAAATTTTTCCTTTGTTTCGAGCTCTTTGTTTGCTCTAGCTGCCATTCCCGAGCGAAAGATATAATTGAACAGCAATTTTTCCATTTTTTGGCCTGTTCTAACACAATAAAAATAAAAACGAAGCTTCGAAAAAATTGATAGGAAAAGGAGTCTGCGCTCTACGAATACCAGTCCTGCATTCAATTTGGAGCGTTGGCTTGAATTCTTCACAAATTTCGCAAGCTGTCTCAATTCAATTGGGGTAAAGTGACTGCAATTAAACATTGAGCCGACGAAGCATGTACATACTCTTAGATAAACTGATTTGTGAAAACTGGATGTGTAATGGCGTGCGTTGATATTGGATTTTTGCCTTATGATCTGAAGATGAAGAAGGCACAACATGGACTAACAGGCTTTATATCACTTAAAAAATTTAACAGCGCCTGTCATCTAAATTTGAATTTCACATCGAACAGATAATCATTTCCAAAACCATTTATAGAAGCATCCGTAAAAAGTGTTTCATGAGTGTTGTCGTATTTAAATATTGAATTCTTTGCCCTATGATCTGATGAAGAAGAAGACACAATATAGACTTAATACTGCCTTTATATCGCTCAAAAAATTTAACGGCGCCTTTCTTTTGGATTTGAATTTCGCATCGAACAGATAATGATTTCCATAACCGTTTGTACAGGAATCAGTAAGAAGCGTTTCGTGACTCGGTTTCATCTGAATGCCCTATACCTCACCTCCGTGCACGTGTCTCAATCTCAAAGACACTGTGTCTCAATTATTGTTACAGAAACTTTAGAGGGATTTTATTTTGAATAGAAGCCGAGTTCCTTGCCTACTTAGTAAATGCTTCTACTGCAGTCGTATTTGTTGTGCAAACTTTTGAGCTTTTGTTTTCATTCATTTATTTTAAATATAAGCAGAGTTCCTTGCCTACTTAGTAAACGCTTCTACAGTAGTTGTATTTGTGGAGAAAACTTTTTAGCACTTTTCCCAGAGATTTTGCTAGGAATAAAAGCAGAGATCCTTGCCATCTTAGCAAATGCTTCCATTGCAGTCGCATTTGCGGTGCAGGGCGCGTGTCAGGGCGAGCAGATGTAGCACAATGAGAAGCGCAGCTCCCAACAACAAGCAGCACGTCAGAAGACACTCCAAGTACTTGAGGGAACGCTTGCATGCTCACACCCCGCACAGCTCGACCTACTTGCCTCAATCCCTGGGAATCTTTTTAGTTTTGAGAGGGCTGCTGCAGAGCTGGCACACTGCGTGCTATTTGAGGTTGCCATATTGGGATTTGCTTTAGCATCAGAGGTTGCTCTCAAGATGTTCCTGTGACGGAGTTTGTCTCCAGTAGGTCGAGTGAACTTCCTCTTCCTCGTCCCGTCTTTCCCTTTTTGTTTACTGCCAGGGTGACCTTTTTTAGGTGAAAATCTAATGTGGGTTATTTACAAATGAAATTTGATCATAAAAGCCGTTGGGTGTCTGGTAAACGTATAGGGTTGCTAGCAGCTGAATGATTTCCATGGTCCAATTATATTTGATGCTCAATATGAAGTTTTGAGCCAGAAAATAGACAGCTCATTCTATAGCCGTCTGTCTGACTCATTGATCCAGACTCAATATTTTTTGATGAACATTTTCTTCTAACTGAAGTTGAAGATTTTACCCAAATGAGCTCATTACAGATTGGCTTAGTGCCTTGTTATATGTAGGTCTTCAGGACTGCTCACACGCTCGACCAACATTCTTAACACGCGCAAACATCCTCCTTGTTGTTTCCTGCTCTTTTGTTTCTTATGATTTGCTCCCTTATTGGCTAGCTTATTTTCCTGCTCATTTGTGATGCGTGTGAATGAAATAAGTAATTGATTTTCGTTCATGACAAGAAAAATTAGGCCCACAAACATGTTGTGTATGTGTACGCTCGGCTAGCACATCCTTGGCATCTCAAGAAGAGAAGGCATCGGATATAGAAGAGAAGGCATCGTTCAGCGTGAAGTTACACACATCGGGTGTTTTCCCCTTGAGCCTGTTTTGTTGTGACCCTTCCTGCGCCTGTGTGTGAATGCCACGGTAGGTGTATGTTCAGTAAGCCATTTTCCTCTGCGTTTTGGATTCTTTAACATGCCACAAGCGGTCGGAGGAGTGTTGAAGTGTTGGCTGGTAGTCAACGTTTAGTTTTTTGCAAAATGTTTATAATCGAAATAAAAATTCGTAAATGTACTTCGAAAGCAGAAATGGCCCTCACAATTTTTGTTGAGCATAGTTTTATTTTTGAAGCAATCAAAATTCGAAGACACAATTAGCCTGGTTACTGTTAGGTAACCGACGCGTGAAATTGCTGTAGAAGTTTATTTTCTTACAATTTTGATGGCCCCAAGTGGTAATTATCCACTACACTAATTCCTTGATTCTGTTAAAGTTTAGTTTTTGTTAAATAAATTTTTAACTTATTATAATTCAAGAGACGTAAGCCTCTTTCCGGAAGAAATTTCCATTCAGCCAATAATCTCGCATTTGACAGAAACTTCTCCAAGTCGCTCATATTTAAATATGCATAATTTGGTGTTTAATTTGATAGTTGTAATGCATACGCAATTCGGGAAATGAGCATGGCGTTACTGTATGTGCTAGTGACAGATAAGCATTAAATGACGGCGTCATTGAGCTTCGTGGAGAAAAAAGTTATCATAACTCGCTATTTACGTCTATTTTCCCACTGAGTTGCAGTGCGCAGTTTTGAGAAGACAAATAACCCGGCTTCTTGGAATTTATTTTCAGTCACGCTCCCAGACGCACTTAGATCTTGGCGACTTTTCGGTGTTTGCTGGTGTGGAACTGACAGTTCTTCAGATTCAGCGATTTTCGATATTGAAGAATATTTACCATCACTTGTGGCTTGAGACGTGGATTCTATAATCGAAAAATTTGCTCTACATAGTAAAGGGAAGACGCACTGATCTATGCAAATCTGATGCACGGAATAAAAATTCACGCCCACAAGAGCTAATCCTAACACTTTTCATGCAAGTCTAACATCACACATAATTTCGTACTGGTTACAAGCCCTGAGCCGTCTTCAGTTTGCAAGAACATGGGTAAATTTTACTGCAATGACATGCAAAATTTGAGCTTGACCCCTCATTAGTTACTCTATAACAGTGCATTACATTGCATTTCAAGATAACTGTTTTGAAATGCGTAGAAAGAACTACATATGAGCGCATTACATCAAACCAAACAAACTGTATAAATTATAATTGATCGACATGCTAATAAATGAGAAGAGAAGCAATAGTCTGCATGATTAACTGACATGCACTAAAAAGGTTTATAATTATTAGTGTTCGCTGAAACGAACATTTGAGCGAATCAATGAGGAGAATCGACTAGGTCTGCGGTGTCTGTGCTGTGAGGAACAGAACTAGCCGCAGGTATAGCGAGTAAGAGTATCGTGAAATCTTTTTTCTGTTGCGAAAGCATTTCCTGTGAAAACGGATACTATCCCCTGAAAGAGAATAATGTGAAGGCTTACTGTTATTTTCAAGCTCTGTTCACATTATTGAAATATAGGACGTTTCACCACAGCTATCGGTGCGTTTCATGGGTGAATTCGATTCTCCCCAGCTCAATATAAAGAGTGGAACTTATTTCTGATATCGCCGTGCGCCGGAGTAGTTATCTCTGTACACATCATTACAACCGTTTTTGCATATCTTTTCACCTTTGTTCTGGAAGTAAAGACATTGATCCATTCTGAAAACCGTCAGGATGGAGTCATGTTAGGTGTCTGCCTCTTGAATAGTGTTAAATAGTTTCATGATAAATTTCTCGTAAATTTTTGGTGACTTTGTTTAACAAATTGTTCTGAGTGATGCTTCATTCCTTCAAACAAAAGTAGTTAGCAGAAAAAAATTACGGCGCTCAAGGAAGCTTGAAAATTAACTCATCAGAAACGAGATGATTAATATTCGTCACAAACTTGAGGCTGTGTTCTCGCGTGGAATATGTCATCAATATTATTACTCGCTATGAAAAAGTAAGTAAAGCTAAGCATATTGAAAAAAATCATCCACAGCCAAAAAAGTCAAATCCATTACCTTGCATTCCCGAAGAAGCCACACTCATTCGATGCTTGGGGACCGCCCTGCGCGACTCGATGCATTGGACTCCCGCTCGGGACGGACAAACATGTGAAGTTAAAGCCTCCTCTACTCCGCCGGTGCTGCAAGGCCAAGTGCGACGCGCGATATCAACAAGGTCGAGCGGGTCTCCGATTACTGAAGCGTGCTCACGACAAGGTCGATCCAATTTGTCAAGGTTTGTAGTCCTGCGAAAGGATCCGAGAAATTACAGCGCCGAATTTGCCAGCTTTAGATCTTGGCCTAATCTGGCCGTTCTGAGTAAATCAAGTGAAGCATCACGACGGACCAGATCACAGCATCCAATTGGCTCGTTAGAGCCTCAAGCAATAAAGTTAACATTCAGAGTGGGATCCCATTGAATAGTAGATTTGAGTGGGCTGAAATGCTCTGATGATGCTAAATATTTCTGGTTTTTAGCCCTTTGGCTGAGCATTAGAAATATTGTGCGTCTACGCAGCTTCGAATTGGCACAACTCCCACCTCTATTGCAGAAATTAGAGGCAGCGGAACCTCTTTCCCAGGTACGATCATTGGTCACTTTAGTTGTTCAAGTAATCGGTGTAATATTATAATTGATGTCATAATATAAATCCTATTTTAAATATAATCATAGAACAGCTAGCAGTGCCACAACATGATTTCCACCATCAAACAAGAGTTGCCAGTACATGGAGTCCACCATCATAACACACTTACCAATAGCATTTCAAATCAATTTCGCATGTACCCTGTATGCAGAGATGACTCGACTGTCAGGCAGGGGGGGATTGGCCAGGCTCTTCAATAGGCAATTGAATTTCATGGCTTCCTTCGATGGAGGTTACCTCCACTCTCGTGGCAGCAGCTTTGTAACTTCCACTGGGGTTTTGATTGACCACCGAACGCAGTCTCGTTGTTGGCGTTAGAGTCAATGACCTCCGTACTCCCATCACAATGCCTTGTTACCTTCAATGTGAAGGGTATTGCTTTATTGCATGGGATTCTGATATTGCAACTCTTGGGTTCGTTGTGTGTTATGTACGACCTTCTCTCAGTAGAGATGAATGCCTGAATGTTGGATTGAAGGATGTAACTATTTCTTTTTTGGTTCAAATGTTTGAATGTTGTTTGCAAGTCGGTAGGGTGCATGCATATTTTGCAGAAAGGTTTTGTTTTGTGTTTGTGATGGCGCTCAATTTAAATTAATTATTGTTATGAAATTAAGATTTTTTTGATGATGATGAAATAAAGTATAAAAGGAGAATTCGATTCACAGCGTCCGCAACCTAACTTATAAACAAGAGATGCACGCGTTCTCCTACAAAATTTTTGTCTAGAAGTAAAAAATATACAATTAGTCAGCTACACTATTTTAAACTTTGTCAACTGAGATATGTGGGGAAAATAATTACTAACACCTTTCAACTTTGCAGAGTGCATCAAAAATAAGGTATGTACTAGTACATGTTTGTTCGGCTGGCATCAGCGTCTTGCGCGCAAAAGTATTTCTCGTATTTTTCTCATTAAAACTTTTACATGATGCATTTGATTAAGGAAATCGCATTTCCGAGAATATTTGAAATTTATAGTTTATTAAAAATTCATTTGAATGAACTCCTCATATTGAGAGGAAATATTAGTGCGTCATTTTAAAAGAGGCAACATCAAAGTTGCGTTTAATAATAATCTCAGATAAATAGTGACGGCCCCTGAGGGAGCGCCGGCGTTACCTTTGAAGTGCTCATTTTTACGAAGCCTTCACTGCAAAACTCGCGTGTTGTGAACCAGGCACGCAAAGCAAGAACCTTTCCATCCGTGTATTATTTCCCTGGCAACGCTTATTTTCAGCTGCAGATATTTGCTATTTCTGGTCTGAGATAAATTCCGCTAGGGTAGAGCTATACAACACAAGTTGTCGATGTTCCGAGCAAACAGATAACCATAAGGCGTTATTATTTCTTACTTTGCTGTGCGTGCAAAGAAAAGGCAGCTAGAGACAGACCTTGCACGATGTCTGAAGTGTGCAGTCTCTTGAATTACTACACTGAAATGAGCTGAAAGTCTACAGCTCTCATCCCAGGCGATGGTGTAAAGTCCTAACCTGAAGGTTAGGTGAGCCTTCTTTTAGATGTTGTGAAATAGTTCTTTGTTGTTGTTTTGTTACGGACTATTTATGGTCCTCTGGCAATTTTAGGAACAGTTTGAGCCCTATCACAAGGTGTGGAGGCAGCCCCCTGCGATTTTAAGAACCCTTTGAGTGCCGTCACACAGCATGACGGCCCTCAAACTGCTGCTTGAATTGCTGGAGGCTGGCTGTCCCCGGCAGCCTGATGGTGCCCAAACGACATCGTCAATCTCTTAGCGAGAAATACGAATTATTTCGAGATTAAAAATGCCGAAACCGACCTATTTTTGGGCATTTTTTAGTACGCACTGCTAGTAAAATACACCGTGAAAAGCATGTTTTAAATCATCGAAAGACACGGATTCAACATTTCAGGAGTATTTATCAAAAATTGATTGTAAAGACTTTAATCTCCTGACACAATGAAATGGTGTCCTCGTGAAGCTAGAGCGAATCCACGGTACAAATGCGGTCACTTAATCTGGCCAATAATCGAGTGTCGCTGGCATCATAACACAACGCTCGCTTAGCCCTCAAAGGCCGGGTAAAGCCTCTTATTGGCGACTGAGAGAATAACATAGTAACACTAAATGGCAGATCCATAGATTACATGACATCATCAAGTGAGCTCAGCCTCTATTAACAAAGCCCAATGCTCGTGTCAACATCACAGCAATGGTGACTTGGATACTTCAAAGAGATCAGTATTTAATCCCTGTCATCCAATAGCTATATATTGACTTCAAACCAACAGAGCAATAATAATGGAGAGAGCGGGGCGAGGAATCGGTGAGTCCGGAGTTGACGTGTGTTATCATTTGGCGTTGCTTCTCTTTGTGGTGCATTGTGGGGCACTGAACTGCATAGTAAATCCCTAGAATTAGTTTCGTGCGCCACTTCTGAAATAACATACATGGTGGCTTACAGGGTGTAGGGATCTTTTGAAGCGGAATCTTAAAGAGACCTTGCTATCTCGAGTGAAACAATGCACTTATTTTTACGCATTTTTCTTTGCAACGAACATTTGGTGGAAATGATACTTCAATTATTGGTTTTAAATTATTTTAATTTAATAATTTGTCTCCTCCGAAGGGTACAACTGTTGTATCTATGGGAATTATTGCTTCAAGGGGAAGAGGTGAGGTTCCGAGCTGAAGGTTAAATAGGCCTTTAGTTTTTTAAGCCGAATAGGTGTTTATTTTGTTACGGACTATCTTTCTTTCGGTTCACAGCAATTTTTTCTACTCCTGTTGCTTTCTCTTGTCACTTCCATCCTGTTTCGTAAACTTTTTTAATTGGACTCTATCTTTGCGTAGGGTGCTGAGACATTTCTTGTCCGTAAATTTCCCGTTCTCTTTATTTCATCCTTAATGGTACCTTCTTCCTTCCTCTCTTGGGAATACTTTTGTTGCGGCTAGCAAGGCTTAAACTAATTTGTAATCTTATTTAATCTTGTAATATGATCTCTCTTATATCAGTGCAAGTGGTGTGTCAAATGTAAAGTTATTTGATGAAATAATCGAGATGTGACTAAATCATAAAGTTAGTTCAACAAATGTATTGTCAAAATACATTTGAAGTTTTTCGTTACATTTTGTAGATTATATGACATGTATATTGAAAAAATTTTTAAATTTCCATATTACATCCCACTATGATTAGGAACGTTAAACTATTTCATAATACCATTTCTTACGTAGTTATTTACTATATTTTTTTGTCGTATGTTTAAGTACTTACACTACCAGCCTGAAGTAATTTCCATAGTCCATGATCTATGGAAATTCGCACTCCCAAGGAGGAAATGTGAGGGCCCGAGCTGAGAGTTAGGTAGTCCTTCTTTTTGTTGAAATAAAATGTTTTTTGCTATGTTAAGGACCCCCTTTTCTCGGTTCCCTGCTGTCCTGTTTTTCAGCATCTACTACTTTCTTCTTCAACTTTTATCTTGTTTAATAAACTTCATTCTCAACTTACGGCTTCTATGCTCCTTCTCCACAGATTCCGCATTACCTTATCTCCATACTAAATGGTGCCTTCCTTCTTCCTCTCTTCGATACGCTATTTTTTTGTAGCTGTTAGGGAGGCTTAAACTAACATATAGTCTAATCTAATCTTCCATAATCTAAGATGAAATTAAAAATATAGCGTCAAATATCGCGCGAAATGTACCATCGGGAAAAAGGACGCCCATTTTGTGCTTCAAAGTTACCTGCTTCTCATCAAACTAAATCATCAGTTGCGAAGAGGTGCTACAGATAAGTGAGAAATTCAGAAAATGACTTCAAGATACATTTAATTGAGTCCAGAATGCAATAATGATTCGCTATCAAATTCAACTCGCAAGAGATTTTTCATTACATGTGCATGATATGGACGCGTGCATGTCATGCTCAGCATTTCAATCTCATTCGCTCTGTAAGTTCGAGTTATTTAGAACGCCTCTATGAAACTTCGGCCTTTCTGCAATAACATTTAACCAAGCTTGCGATAACATTCAAGGCGCGCAAAGCCCTCTCCAACATCCTCTTTAGTTTTAATGAAATCCCATTCCTGCCTGGCTACTCTGATAATATCTACAAAATTGCCGCTCTCAGCCATGAAGATTTCCAATAAAAAGTTTCCAGAGAACCGAGGCGCGGGGGCTGGAAGAGTCGTGCAATCACGAGAGGTGCTTAATGAACTCCTTCAGCTTGACAATTAAAGCATTATTATCTCCCCTTACTCTGCTCGAGTCGAGTTCCATGTTCTGTGATTGCTGCTCGCTGCTGCTGCTTGCTCATCACGGGAAATGTTCATCAGCTGCCACACACGGCTGTAAACCAGTACCTGTTTTTACTTGAGCGTGCGTGAAATTTGGCAGGGCTTTCTACTGTTCAGCGATACATTATTCCCTTATCACAGTGAGTCTAAATGGAGCGTCATTTCCCTATCACAGTGACTGTAAACGGAACATCATTTCCCTATCACAACATGTGTAAACGGAACTTAATTTCCCTATCACAACAAGTGTAAGCGGAACACCATTTTCCTATCACAACATGTGTGAACGGAGCGTCATTTCCATATCACAGCAAGTGTAGGAGTATCTAAATGAAAGCCGTGCGCTGTGTATTCACCTGAATGCCTCATCACACTATGTAAGCGAATCACCAAATTCAGCCTGAGTCATCTTGTCCGGAGTTATCTGCACCGTAAAGTGTATGCGAGTGTGGGGCCAAGGCAGAGGCAAATGAAGAATGATGTGTGAACCAGAAGAATGATAAAATGAAGAATGAAGAATGATATGGAAACTAGAGACAGAGACAAATGAAGAATGATGAGACCAGAAGAATGATAAAATGAAGAATGAAGAATGATATGGAAACTAGAGAAAGGCAAATGAAGAATGATGTGTGAACCAGAAGATTGATAAAATGAAGAATGATATGGAAACTGGAGAATGATGCGTAAACCATTCCTAAGCTAGCACCAATGCAGGTGTGATTTTTTGCGCCACCAAGACAGACCAAGTGAGACTGGCTCTCGTACTGTAGGAACCCTCCGCCACGCATTTTAATAAAAAGGAATGACTATCTATCGAAGGCACACTTAGCATAAAGAATTTCTTATAGGAAAAGTGGTATATTAGTAAAAAAGCATCACTCATGTTATTATAAAGGGGAAATTTTGAAGTTCGAATAAAGCCTAATGAGTAACTCACCCGATTTTTTTACAGTAATAAAAGATAAAGAAGTCGTCTTAAAGGAATTCTACACAACATTACGTAGGGATGGTGAAACGCGTGTGCTGGGGCAACATAACACACGTTTGTTAAAGGAAACCATGCCACAGATGATCCTTTTTGCAGTCGGTAGCTCTTATACGTACATGAGACAGAGATTAGGGTTACATTTACATTCAATTGTAAACGGTACGGAAATATATTTGCTGAGCAAAATAGAAATGCGTTAATGACTATGAAAAAAAGTCTTGGGAGTACTGAGCTATTAAATCTCCCTGCGTTCGAGCACGATTGCAATGACGCCTTGAAAAACCTTATTCCATTAAGCCCTATTGAAATATGTAAGACCTTGATCCTTGAGTAATGACGTTTAAAAAAACTACGTGTAAATCCATTGCTGTTTTGTGTCCAGATGTGAAATCTAACAGAAAGAGGACAACAGTGATGTATTATTTCTTAAGGATAATTGCCTTCTTTTCATAACATGACAGGCCAATGAAAATTGTCGTGCAACTCATCTTGAAACTCAGACCACCTCGCTATGACATGTGAGATAACTCGTATTGCCGACAGCATTCACTTTCGTCAGTATACTTAGAGAAGTTTGACCTCCTGTCTGTTGTAGATTTAGTTGGGAGGCTTGACTTTCCTGTTTCTTCAACTCTGCCTCTCTAGAGGGAAGCCAGCGTGTCGTGCAACCGACTTTTGTCTGTCATTAATTGTTTTGGTCTCTTCTGCTCGCTTTTCATCTCGTCTCGTTTGGATGATTCATCTTCCTTTGACGAGCGATCAGGAAGAGAGGGTAAATACTGTCAACAATTATGATAATATTAGCATCGGATGGAACTTTGCAAATAAATGGAACTAGCCTTACTGATAAAAACAATACCAGTGTAACTCCGCAGGAGTGTAAAAAAAAGAAAAATACAAAAACGGTTGTGTCTTAAGGACCTTCAATTGTAAAGTACCATAAAAAGGCCTCTCTCTTTCGCTCCGTGAAATTTATTCTAATTTTATGTGAATCTTTGATGCTGAAAGAGACTGTTTGGCAAAAGAATTGCAGAGTCGTTAGAATAAGACGTCTATCAGGCCACAGAGAGCCGTTTCATTCCAGGCAGCCTCTTTACAGACCTTCAGGACTTGCTTTAAAAATGTATTCGAGTGCCGCAAGTCCAGACTCAATCACCGAGTTGCCTTCTGCCAATAAAGGAACAATTTATGAGAAACTTCCGGCCGAGTAACGGGTACACAAAGATAACAGTACGCAAGGGATGTGGCTTAATTAAATGTTCTACGCTCCGAGCGTTGCGATGCTACTTCTGTGTTGCGGGAACATCAGCGATTTAATGTTGGAATAATATTGTGAGCCACTTCTTCAAGTATTAAAGAAACGGATAATCATATTAAATGTGTTGTTACTATTTAATAGCTCATTTGGTGTTCGATATGAATATTTCTTTTAGTAGAACTTCTAACATTCTTGACTATAAAGAATCATACCAAATGTGTTGCCACCATTTAATAGTTTACTTAATGCAAGATATGAATCTCTCTTTTAGTAGAACGATAAACTTAATGTGAAATTTTATTGAATAATATTTCCAATCAATTTGCATGTATTGTTCATCCATAACTTATTTTCATAAAAGTGATGAAGTTGAATTCAGCCAAATTTTATAACTTCGGCTTGCGCTGCGTGGAACACAAGCTGAATATTATGTAAGCGCAATGTACAGTGATTAATTTTGAGCTTAACCGCAAAATTAAAGTGCTCTTTGAATCTTTAGGTGTAAAAGCTTACATTAAATGCAGCGCTAAATTTTTATATAAAATATCGCAGGCAAAAACACTGGCAAGCCAAAACACACCCACCGTATCATAAAAAACATGATATTTCCCTGCTTCCAAAGAGATCATGCCAAACTCATTCAGATAATTCACGAGACTTTTATAAACAGTAAACTTTACGAGACTTATAGATAGACACTAGTTTTTGTCTGTATTTTGCACGAATTTACGCTTCTTCCACAAAAAATCTTTGATGACAAATAAGTCCTCAACTCTATAGAAAGCATTGATTAGAAAGGGTCGGGAAAGCTTCCGGGTGTGGATGTTACCGTAGCAACATCACGAAATGTTATGAAACTTTACGTCCTCTTCCTCCTCTGAACGACGGAAAACATGAGTGTTTTCTCGATTCAAAAGTCGATACAAAGATCGAAAAAAGACGTGTTCGAGCGTGGCAATCAGATAGAAGTGGATCTATACTCATCAGACTCGGAATCATCAGAAAATTATCTCATACGTCCTCGTTCTTGTTCCTCTCGACAAGACTCCATGCGGTTATGATACCCATTACCTAATAGGACATTAAGAAAATGAAAATATACGCCATTTTTTAAAGCGAAACGAACAGGGAACTAAAAATCAGACGTAACTCCCTTCTGCTAGGATTAGTTAAAACATTTATTTAGCCGATATAAAATTACCCATCTGCATGAGTAAATAAGAGAAAGTGATTAAGACCAAATATGGTATGCATCCTCTCTCGCTAAAATGGCGCTCGAGGCTGTCGCTTTTCATGCTGCAGATGAGAGAACAAATGCCCTACAACGCTGGCTGATGTACGCATTTTTAATTCACGAGCCTCGCTCTTGTCACTGGAGTAAAGCATTCAGAACTTCATGATGAATTTATCACATTTGTTCTTTGATCACTCACTTTCTATTTGATTAAACCTAAGGAATTGAATATATCTGAGCACCTACGCTCCCCTTATAAGTGATCAAACGCTCAATTTTTACGGAAGTGCAAACAATTATGAGAGTACAGCCCCAGCAAAATGACGTGCCCTCACATCGTGCGTCTCATAACGAGGCAAATGAGGCCTGCTTGTGTCGTGAGAGAAGAAAGTTTAGCTTGCCAAATTTCTTTAATGAACGCTGAAACATGCGCTCGCTAATTGTTCCATAACTGTGCGCTCTTTACTTTAATTATTAGGGCTGTTTTTCGACCATCAAACGAAGCGAAAATGCTCCGATGAATTGAATATTCGCTCCAAATTAGTAATTCAAATAATTATATATACTGTACAAAATTCTGGTGGAAACTGGTAGAGTCCATGTTTCATCCGTTTTACTGGCTTGCTGACCAACCCAGCCGAAGAAGACTAGCAGGCTTCCCGAGACTGCTGGAGCAGTTAGAAAACAGCCTCCATTCTGCATTTAACCTTTCTCCGCTGGTGTCGTCAGCCCTGCTTGAAGTTTGAGTATCAGCCACCAGTTACCGCGTTCTCGTACGACCATCGTCGAACGTCGCCACTCTCACCACGGCCGCTGGGAGTCCGAGCCATCCGAAGGAGGAAGGCGTGGATCCACTGACTGGGGGCCATTGGAGGGTCTGCCAAGGATTTCACTTCGTAAATCCTGAGTGTCCATAAGGTGAGGCAATCTGCCTGTGAAACTCCTGATCCCGCCCTTTGCCATCTTATTCAGAGTGGATGATCTCATAGAACTGGACCGTTATTTGTTTCCACCAGGTTTCGTGCAAAAGATACTAAAATTACTATAATCATTTAAATATTCTAATTCTAATTCTAAATTCTCGCTCTCGTTCTCCTTCACAGGTGCAAATGTTGTGGCCCTGGCGTGGAAGTGGAGAGCGTGAACCTTTTTATCTAATAGTAAAGATAAAAATTTATGGAGAAAATGAAAACTTTCTTCTAAACATTCAACAATCTCGTTATTTCACCTTCGACCTTGTATTAGTTCATTGAAAGGCACAGAAACTGCCTAGTGGAACGTAATTCTTGCGGAGATTATTCAAGCTCTTGCATTTCACATTCATTTTTTTACATATATACTGGTGAGCACGCGCTTGAAGTTATTTATGATATCTTGCTACTTACTGTTATTTATACAACATGGCTACATCCTGCCATGCTGCGCTGCAAACTGCTATTTACAACAGGGCTACATCCTGCCATGCTGCGCTGCAAACTGCTATTTA
>JACJUY010000287.1:226733-242798 GCA_014220935.1 Platorchestia sp. MABIK
ACAACATGGCTACATCCTGCAATGCTGCGCTGCAAATTGCTATTTACAACATGGCTACATCCTGCAATCATTCAACTGGGATTTACAAAAAAAAAAACATCCTGCGCTACAGACTGTTACTACCAAGTTTCAGCATCGTGCGCAGCAGGTCCGCTGCAACTTCCAACACCAATTGATGCTCTGCAGGATGTTGTTCAAGACTGACTCAAGCGCTTCCAATTGCCTGAATTAAGGGGCGCTTTTCAGCCTTCAATAAGCTGTGAGCGAGTGCCCGTCAGGTGCTCATCCAGCGCGACTGCTACAAGAAAATGTTTTTTTTAATCAAGTTGTTATGTGCACTGGATTTTCGAATGCCTTATATCAAAATTGAGGACGTAGGTACGGCTTCTTCTAGCTGAACTATTCTACGTTTGAAATTGCCGAGTGGGAAAATAAATTGTGGCTATTTCTGCTCTGTTTCCCAGCGTGAAGGAACGCCGAGCGCGCTCAGTAGGGTTTTGCATCCTCGAACTCTCTACAAGAAAAGCGAGTGCTCTCAATCCCTGATCACTCCACTGTGGCTTGGTCACGTAGCAACACAACTGTCCCGTGACTCTCCTCCTGAGCGATTTTGCCTTCATTCTGTCAGCTTCAGTGCCTGAAATATCAGCATCTGTTATGAAATGACGTTTTCACAGTCTGTGTGGGAGTCCTAACGGGGTGCACTTGACTTCAGGTTGCTAAAAAAAGACGTAATATGACATGAAAATGTTTGCATGCTCTCTCGCTTCTGGCGTCTTTTGATTCTATCTGCCTGCTTTCGTCTTTTGTGATGAGATCAATACGAATATGTTATCTGGCTGTCATAGATGAAGCGTTCGGACTGCACCCTGGAATCGAACCCGTCACTTACACGGGCGCATTTCAGGGAATAAACCATTATCAGTGAACACTCAGTTTTTAGAAAAACGTCTATGACTCCCGCACAAAATCACGAATAAGTTATTTTTGAGAGATGCGCGTGCAGTTCTGTGAGCAGCAAGTCGGTGTATATTTAGCCTTTTTATAACATGACTTATTTTCCCACACAAAATTCCATATAATATTTGAGAGATGCGCGTGCAGTTCTGTGCGCAGCCGGTCGGTCTATATTTAGCATTAAAGAAGCAGTAGCACTCGAGGGTTACGGGCGCAGATCATGCATGAGCCGGAAGTGTACTTCGGCTCCGTGGTTGCCTTGAATACGGGCAAGACAAAGCTATGTGCTTCATCCTAAGTGCCAGACAAGGAGGTGTGAGCTGCGCTGCGAGGTCTAGTTCAGCCAAGTGAGGTGAGGTGTAGCCGTCAGAGATGGGATTGAAGAGGCGGCAAATGTTGCATTATACATAGGGGCTGAAATGCAAGGAGATGAACTCTACCTCGTTAATGATTTTAGTTCACGAGTATGGCCGGGAGAGGAGATTTTAAATGGGGCTGATGCAGAAGAGGAGATGAACTCGACTCCGTTAATGACGCTTAGTTCAAAAGTGGGCCCGCGAAAAGAGATTTCAAATATTGCTGATGGTTTCTTCGTTAGTATGAGAGTGAGGTAAGCACGGGTTATAGATAAATAAAAAATTGCTTCAAAGAAAAATCGAAGAAAGCATTATCAACTCTCTGACAATTTGGCTTCAATGCTTTTGTGTTTTCATCGATTTCTGATAAAATATTTAGCATCCAAGCAGCAGGGGACGAGGTTTTGATGGAACATTGATTGACGCGTGATGGGACCCGCCTAACGTTTGCAAGCCGGAAACTGCGCTCTCTGAGCGGAAATTAAAAATCTTCACATTTTTGGGTTTCAACTCAACTTTAGGCGATTGACTACACTGTTATTTTACTTTAGCGATGGCAGAGAGTCGTTCTTTCATTGAAAAAACTGGTTCATAACTTTTAAAGTCTTGGTTTTACATTATTTTGAGGTGAAAAACAGTATTTCAGAGTGGATGCAAATATTCAAATAAAAATGTAGCGTAATTGCTGCGCAACTCGTGATGAGACATTTTTTTACGACCTTCTCAGTGCTTGATCTCAATGGAAATGTTCTTACAGAAACGTACTCTGCCTAAAAGAAATTACGCACGAAACAAAATTAAACTGAAAGCTTCGACGCTAAACTTTTATGTTCAGTTCAACTTCTTATGCAAACTTTTTATGTTCAGTTCAATCATTTTAAATTTCTTTCTAAATTCTTAATAGAAGAGTATAATATTTCTCTATTATTATCATCCATTATTGTAAATTCATCTCGGTAAAATTCCTCACAGGTTTTCAATCGGATGTGAGTCCAGAAAACTTAGTGGGCTGAAGCAAATATTTAGTTATTTTGGGCGTATGGCTGCATGTCGAGTTGAAAGATGGCATTTTTGCTTGAACAATTCTTACATGGGACAAAAATTACCTATAATGCATAAATTTCCGGAACAGAGCTTTAACTTATTTCTGCAAAAACTAAATCGCTTTCTCCGGTAGCATAGAAAGCATCCCAAATCAATACAGATCCTGTCGTACATATGTGTTTCTTTTCCAGCACCTGTTCTTCCGTTCCTAGATCATGTCAATGGTGCTGTGAGCCGTCAGACCCATTTAAATTAATTTTTCACATCTCCAAACCCAACAGTCTCTCATTTTTCTTCCGCCCATTTTACTTTTTTCTTAATCCAATGTAAACAAAGGGGGAAGCAGGGGATTTCTTTCTTGAAGCAGGGGATTTCTTTCTTGAAGCCGGGGATTTCTTTCTTGAGGCAGGGAATTTCTTTCTTGAAGCAGGGGATTTTTTCTGGAAGCAGGGGATTTCTTTCTTTTCCGATATTCGAAGTTTGATCATTAACTATGTAGAGAAATTGAAGAACTCATCTAAAAGTTATGGATAAATTCTGAGATTATTTAAGATCTTATAAACCTAACTGTTCTTTTTGAACTTCATGAAAGAGCCGGCGTGGCGCTGTACTATATTTGCAACATTAAAGTACACAACTTGATCGTATTTTTGGACCATTCGATTCAGTTTCATTTTAATAATTCCCAACAACTGTTCAGAATTTCGATAGTTTCCTTCAAATGAAACTAATGAACACTCCTTCTGGTTATAGGTATAAATTATCTCTTTTTACTTACAGTAAGGGGAAATATCTTCAGAATTCCACGTTGAATGTATTCAGTCGAGCGTCGGTAAATTTTCCTTTACGTGGCAGAAACACATGCACAGAATTTATTTCCAAGAATCATTTGTTTTAATTTTTTCCAATAATTCTCATTAGATACTCGGAAATCCAAATTTTCAGGCCTGCCTTATAATTAATAATTTAAACCGTCAAAAACATATTTGCGAATAACTTCTTTACAGAGGAAATTTAATACAAAAAATACGTACACTTAGTATTATTGAGTCTAGATGTTTATTTTACAAATTTTCGAAACTTTTTCTATTTTAACTCAGTTGATGATCTCTCATTAATGAATCTGATTTTTAAATTTTATGACATTGACGTTCATTCAGGTTTTTGCGAAAAGAAAATTGAAGCCCGCATTTTTTCAAACCAAAGCTTTTCGTAGGTAAAAACGTTTTTTAATCATCGAGCGTCAGAATACCAGTCAAAAGAACGCGCTCTATTAAATCTCACTCGCCGATCGGTATTTTCTTGCTCAGACATTAATTACTTGATCCTTGAAACAGCCAATCAATGCATCACATTACCATTTGATCTAGTCTATCCAAGCATCACATTACCATTTGATACAGTCTATCAAAGCATCACATCACCATTTAATCACTTTTAAAGCATCGCTTTACCATTAAATCCAGTTTATCAATGCATCACATTACCATTTGAACCAGTTCATCAAAGCTTTAGTTTACTGTTTGTCAGTATTTGAACATGTCTATCACAGCTAAGAGCGCTTTCTCACAAATCCAACAATGGAAGAGTTGAACATTGCATCAGTCTATGTGTGCCTGAGGCGATAAATGTTTTGTCTGGCGATATATCAGCCAACAAATCATTTTATCTGTTAATGCAACTTTTTATTTATGCTTCAATGCACCACTGTATCATGAAAGGTGGACTAGGTCATCAGAGGCTCGAAGTCGCAATGAATCAAAACGTCAGATTACTTGGGCTTCACTTTTGGGAATTATTAAGAATTTGGGATTATTATAATAACAACATAATGTCTCTCCAGCAGCTGGTGGTAGCATAGATGCAGCAGAGAAAAAGTCGTCAGCAGCGCACGTCGATTACTGCTGTCGAACACAACGTCATCATTCTAGGTCAGAATTGTGATTCGATCTATGAACTCGGTGCTACAGATTCCATTGGAAATGATTGGGAAATTAGGGCACTCTTTCTTTTCTCGTATGGCAGCAAGTTGGCATCGTCAGGAGGTCATGACGGCGCAAATCTTTGTTTCAATTCCATTATTTGGAAAACACGCCTCGGTCAATTTGCTGTTTCCACTGTACATGGAATTGGGCGAGAATGATTAAAGGCAGAACTAGACTCAAATTACGGATAATTTCTGAGTGATGCGAGTCTGTTATCTGACTGAAATTCAATACAGCCTGCAGCTGCATTGCACAACATTTTTCGGTGAGCTTCAAGCGAGTGGAACAGATCCTCATTTAAAGCACTTTTCATTAGCCTTGTGTTCTCAGATTTTTCTTTAGCATTCTATGCTTTGATTGCGTTCAAAATTTTCAATTTTCCGTGTAATTTTCAACACAAGGCAGCGATGTACTGGACCTTAAAGCGTGTCCACAAAAGTCACTCGGACAACAGGAGTTCATGTTTTTATATCACACCTAACGAACACATGTCCGCTGCTTTTTGGCGGCTTGATCATTTAATTGCCAATGATGATAATCTTCAATACATGCCGTGTAAAACTGATGGCATAGAAATACTGAAAGTTATTTTACTGGAGAACCCACGCTCTTGAAACCTGATCTGTGGGCGGTGAACTTGTATTGAATGCGTGGTCATCTGCGCCTGTGAGACTTTGGATATCTTCAGAAAATAGTTTTTAGCAATTGCTCCATTGCTGCAGTGGCCTCGTACACTTTTTTCAGTTTCTCATGTTATTGGGAGGGAATGAGTATGTGATGTACACGCTCATTGTGTAGAAGAATTCCCGTACAAGCTCTTGCACCCTTCTTCTAAGTTCTCAATAAACACCAAGATTTGAAAGATCAATTTGAAAAATCTACTCATACTTGATTGTGGATTTGATCAGCACCTTAACAAAGTGTAAATAAATCAAACTTTTCTCTGAGAAGCTGCTCCTCTAGGGAGTGTAGAAAACCTAGAACACAAGTAGAATAGCGAGCTCTCTCTGGATGTGAAGAAAACAGCTTCAGTAGTATAGAAAACGTAGAACACAAGTAGAATAGCAACTCAATCTGGATGTGAAGAAAATAGCTTCGGTAGCATAGAAAAAGTAGAAGACACATAGAAAGGCAAGCTCTATCTGGATGGGAAGAAACAGCTTCGCTTTCCAGCACAGATGTTTGCCCCGCCTGCAGTGAGCGTGTCTATAGAACGGAGGGCCTGTGTGTCGTGCCAGCTGTCTACGGCCTTTGTGGCCCTGGAACGGGCCTCGTTTCACTCCAGCAGTTCTGTTGTTCAGTCTACTACTCCGTGATGAGTGCTTCAAATTTGTGGGAACTGACGCGAATTGTGGCACTCGGAGGAGCAAATGAGGTGGAAAAGGTATGGTGAGAGATATGGAGAGGGAGAAGTGAGGGCAGGACGCGAGAAGGGAAATCTGAAGGAGCATTAAGTTTCTTGGATGTTTGCGCGCGTTCTAGCGAAACCTCTTGAACTGCAAATTACACCTGTACTGCGATGATGGTCAGGCAGTATGTGCGGAAGGCTAACTCAATGTGCTGCTTAAGTATAGGCTGACAAAAGGAGAGTGAGTCTGCGGGTCTCACAGCGAAGTTCTTCGTACATTTCTTGAGGCCATGTACTCCTCGACGGTGAGATTCGTTTTATTTTTCGAAAGCTTCTACTATTGGCGGATAGGCTGATGAATTTTGTCAAAAAGAGTTTTTTATTTTTGTATGATGATTAGGATTTGCAGGACAGTGTTCACTGCACCAGGAAAATTATACCCTGTTTACATCCGTTTTCACACCTTATTCGCTATCTTTTCTTTGTCTTATCGTCCTCTTTCTTCCTAATTTGCTGTTTCTGTGCGCAGGAAAGCTTGTATGCGAGTACACCTTGTGCATGTATTCCACCTTTCCTTGATGGTCCCTTCTCTTTCCTTTCTAAAAAATCTGACAATGGAGGCGGAGCCTTAAACTAGCTACTAAACTGTAGTACTACCTACTTATCACTGACGTCTGCTGATTCTGTAGGTTTGAAACTTCTTGTTGTACAGTATGGTTCATGCGCTCCTGTGGCTCATTACTAAGTTTACCATGTTAAACATTCTACAAGATTACTACAAGATGTAACTGTCTGACGGCAATTTATTTACGAGAACTAATCCTTAAGGAGTTCGAAAATTCGGTTCCTACTCAAACTCAATTTACTTAGCGAGTGTTTTTGAGCTGACATCAAGGTCACATTTAAATTATCCCTGTCGACAATCTCTTGCTATCCTATTTATAATGGCATTTGCGTGTTGACTTACGGTAACGGAAACTCCGTGGCGCAAAAAGAGAAACTCAGTTTTAATTACACGAGAGCGGCGCCTGGAACTGGAGCACGCTCTAACTGGCACTTCCTGGCTCTGGTCATCCTCAAATGCGAACAACTTTCTCTCAAACTGGATCATCCTCAAAACCTAATTTTGCTTCAATTTTTTTGAAAATTCTTTGCACTGAAATACCATAAATTACCACTATCTTTCCGTGCTTCATTAACTGAATTATTTGCTTCATTTAACAAAACAGGGTGAAATTTAGGACATGTAATAGTGTCAATAAGGCCATGATAATAAAGTTTAATTCAAAACGAAAACCAGTCAATTTAACCTTTAACGCAAACATGAAATTTGAGGAAGAAGGGATAAAACCATAGATATTAGTGCTCTAATGAGTTAATGAGTTAGGATTAGATTAAGAGGTCTTCTCTCTTCAACGTCAGAAAGCAGATGGATAAGCTTTCAGGTGCTAAGTCATCCTTTTCGAATGATAGTAAACGACCATTTATACTGAATTGTATAAAATGAGCTCATTTTATTTTCTACATACACAAACAGTATTAGAAAAAAAATCAAATTTGAAAATCTTTTCTATTGACTCTCCTAGGTTTTCCCTTGCACTCTGTAACTGGAACATCGAGCGTTTTCCAGCTACAGGAGTTCAGTGTATACGTTTTGTCTCCCGTAGACGAGAATCCTGCATCTTTATAATTTTATCTCAGTTAACAGCTAAAAAATCGTTATTCCGATTGCAGAAGTCTCTATTAGTCATGTCACTAATACTACCTTCAATTTGTTCGCTTTTATTCAGCTCCATTAATTTTGAACGGTCATGGCAGCATGCTGAAATCAACTTTCAGTCTACTTTATCGCATGAACTCCTTAAGCTTGTTGAGGCTCTAAAGACAGCGACGCTGAGCCAGCTTATAAACAAAACTTCCACAAAAGCTCCTAGCAAACTCGAGCAATCAGTTTATGGAATAACGCGTAATTTCACAGTAAAATGTAGGTTTTTATATTTCTTTTGTCAGTGATCGAGGCTACGAATCCTAGCTTGAATGAACTCCGATCTCTGATTTTTTTATTTCTTCGCAGCGCATCTTAACGTTGACTCAGTTGAACATCTGGAATGGAGGTCGTAGAGTCTTATTCTTTGAACTCGTGTTTTGAAAAGACATTGTGAATGATTACTGCAACAAAGTGTGATTGCAGTGTTTTTTTTGTATTCTTAAAATATATATATAGATAACCCATATTTGAAAAAATGATTTAGGAAGTGTTCTATGCATGCACATATGAAATTTACGAGGTTCAGTACCGTAAGGACTATAGTTCTGAAGAATGGCGCTGATCACTCACATTAAACATGCACGTTAAAAACTATGTAGAACACTTATCCCTTGTTTTCATGTCGCTAATGTCTTTTCAAAGCGAGACGAGCTAATCCGATCATAATATAATGCATCAGATGCAACGATAGACAAATCTACACATCGATTCAAAGCTTTTTTCAACTGTCAACGAAATTTTATTAAAATTATTCTTTAACACTTTGACTGCTGCAAGTAGAACTGAAGTTTAATATTCAATTCAAGCCCAAAGTCAATTGTATTAAGCAATGTTGAATACACCAAACATTAACTAGATCTTGTTTACATTTAGTTTCGATTTTTTTTAATTGATTTCGATTTTTTTAAATTGAGTTAGTGACTACTGGTTGGTCAGCAGCATGATGAAAACTCCCTCAGGTGTCAAATATTGCTCACGTCGCAGTCAAAGTGTTAAAAGTAGTACAAGAATTTTTCTAAAATGAAACGTTTCATTTGCAAAAAGTCACCGGGAAAATGGTTAAAATAGAGTCACCTTCAGGTCAACATTTATTAAGAAACGACTATTTAGAAATGAATAAATGAGCACATTACGTCCTGTTGATTTAAAGCAGCCTAAACATGTACACTCTAATTCGTTAATAAAATGCTGGTACCGTCTTGTCACAAACACTCTTAAAACAAAAATATTTATCTCCATCTAAGAAAGTATAGAACAATGTTACCTCAAACAACTCGTAATCTAAATTCATAAAATTGGTGGAGATAAAATGGAGAAACACGAAATTTCTCAGTTCAGACGACTAATTCCTAGATGAGGGCAGCAGAAAGAACGTTTAAATCGGGGCACTCAGTTGGTTGCATGTGGTTCACAGCGCCACGATACAGATGCAGAAAAACTCGTAGCACAGACTTAAGCCACGCAAATAGAAGATCCCCATTTCTACAGGTTCACATTTTGCAGAGTTCTTGTATGATTGCATAATAGTCTCCAATTACGTGAAGAGAGTAAACGTTGAACAACAATTATTGTAGCTCGGAAATCCAGAGCCGATTAGACCACCTCCACTTGTTGCAAATGACGGCAGTCAGCGGCAAATTCTCCTCGATCCTTGCAGTTTATGGAGAACTGAGAAGGTTACTCGATCTCTGTGTAGGTCGTGAGAGCATGCTTTGGGCAACCACTATGAAGGATTTTTCCAGCATGGCTTTTTCTTTCTATTTTCATCACATACAAGGGAAAAAAATAATTTTCAAGTTAAATTGCTTTCTGGGGTTGCTCCGCAGAACTTAGCACAGCAGCGAAGAGAGTCCTTACTCATACATCTGAGGCCTCTTCAAAAATAATGAGCGTCCTAATACAGTCGTGCGAAGGAGAGTAATGCGCTTACTAGCATTGTGAGAGGGCTACTTTGCTCGAGCTTTTGACTGCGTGGTGAGCTCTATGAATATCTTTGTGCACACTCGGTGAATGCAATCAAAACTTCACTGCAGTCTGCGAGGTATTTTTGAATGCTTTAGTTTTCAATGAAATTTTGGTGTTGAACTCATTCAACCAAGAATTCTTTTTTGAATAGGCTTTCAAGTATAGAGTTTCTTTTTATTAGTATGGCTCAATGAGATTTTTTTACCCCTACGGAAGGAGAGTTTGCGGATCTTTGTACGTTCCATTTTTCAATTGGAGAGGATCGGGATGGTCACGACAACATTGTGATCTATGTTTCTTTAAACTATTTAATCTACATTTTGCCACTGAATAAACAGCATGAATCAGAATAATCGTTCTGTTTCGTGTACCGTGCTACCGCATAGTAAAAGCGTAAAAGCGCTGAAAATAAACCGTATAGCAAGTCAAAAATTGAGAAATAAGGAAGTAGCGACGCGGTTTGATCATGAGGGATAGAGAGACGATATGAAAAACAAGCGATGTTCGCGAGTTTTGAGCAGTAAAGTAAAAATTACCGCAACATTACTGATGAGGGAACGCACGTGTGCTTGTGGGGGCTCATTTTCTCAATGTGGAGCATTGAGGTTCTACTCTTCATGAATTATAGCATGCAGAGAACGTGAGCAAGAAGCGTTGAGCTGAACGAGCAATACAGCGAGATAAGGGAAGAATGTGCGCTCCAGAGGCAGGCCGAGTTACGAGCATGGAGTGAGCGATCTCTGCGTGAGAAACGCGGAGTTCCAGCTAATGTGAGACTATACTCGGCACACACGCAACATGGTTCGAAGAAAGCTGGTTTGTTCTTCTGTATGGCATTTATTGATGATGAACGTTTTGGAAATTCAGGCACCGTATTTGTGCTCAAAAATCTTATTAAAAATTCAATTTTATGGGAATAAAGGATGTACTTTTGGTGATCATTTTAGAGTTTTGGCGCTCATTGATTTCTAACACTTTAATAAGGCTCTGCTTGGGGCTTATTGTACACTGTACAGCATCTCAAAAACTGCACTGTAGTCCATGATGCAGCCGCTGCTGAAAAACCAAATACTTTCGCATTCAGACGACTTAACGACATTGCATGAATGCTATATGTAACGACACAAGCGATACAGATGAAGTGGACATTGGAGCGAATGTCTTACCGCCATCGTCCATTTTTATTCTTCTATCTCTAGTACCGTGAACATATAGCCGTTGTGCAAAGTTGCTATCTAGTCGTCTCGTGTTTTCAAAATCCATTTACTTATAAAACTCATGCGGTTGCGCACTGTAATCTCATTTAGGACACAGCACGGAATATACACGCTTATTTTTCACGATACTAGGTCATTTTTGACAGCACAAATGCAGAACTTCTAAAGTTAGGTGCATGACTCCATCAAATTCGCCCTAAACAACATTGAAAAATAAATTTATTAGAATCAGTTTGCTCGATCCCTGCATGTGTCGGTGTAGAGGCTCTAGGTTTAAAGCGTCTGCCAAAATCTCAGATCTCAACTTCGGCCACGCAAGGCAGCGCTGATGGGCATGCATCAATGTAGAGAACATTTTGTTATAGGTTAAAATGTTATCATTCACTGAATTTTACGCGAAACATTTGACTGGATGTTATGAGCTATGATAGTTATTAGATATACCCTGCCATGAGCAATGCAAGTAAAAAGGCTCACGCTGCTGGCAGCGCGATGAGGAACTCTGTTTCAATCTGAAAATAAATGTAGCTGCAATATCTGAGTCAGATAGTTCCCAATTTCCTGGCACTGCCCACGCCTCCTACAGGTGGTTCTGCCCTCACCCGCCCCTCCCCCCACCGTCTTCCAGTGCCTAAGCTGGCATGAGGATTGTGCATTGCTCCAATTTTATCGCAGATTTCCCCGTTGTGCGCCTCTAAGCATACTAGTAAGTAAATCAACGAATAGCAAGCAAATGTTTTCCCGTGTTCTTTTAATGCCCTACTCTGTTTTTATTTATCCAAAAATACAAATTGTGTGCGTTGCTTGGTAACTATTGCAACTGAAATGAACATTTTTGCAGCTCAAAAATTGAACAAGTCAGCACCGAATTTTTGCATAAATTTTCTCGTGTGGGACTTGTTCTTGCTTGAGAAAAAATCGGCGTAACCAAACACGCTGCGGGGCACCTCGGGGACGGTCGGTTGTGTGACCAGTCTTCCGGCACACCTGCAGGTGTTGCGTATACGTGTGCAGCTGCAGGTAAAGCGTGCAGGTGTAGGGTGTGCAGCTGCAGGTGTTGCGTATACGTGTGCAGCTGCAGGTGTTGCATGTACAGCTGCAGCTCTCACTGTGTAGCAGCAGGTGTAGGGTGCACAGCTCCAGGTGTGGGGTGTATAGCTGCAGTTGTAAACCCTAAGTCACTAGCATAAAATGCCGAACCTGTATAATATCATCACCGCGTGTTTTTCTCTTCATTTTCCGAGCTTACACTCAACATGACACTTGTTGAATTACAAGCCTTGTTAATTAAGGGAACGATGCTCTTGTAGTAACTCGGTTTCCTGTGAAAAGCCCTTTCCTCGACCGGTCTGTTCCCGCACTGAGCACAGGGTGACGTGAAATCAAATGACGTGGTTGTGTGCTCAAGCTGCCAGTCTGACGTGTCTGGTGGGAGTAAAATTTAACTTCATCGCAGGTACGACCGTAACAAGATCTTTTTCGCCTGGGAAAAGAACGTGAGAAAAATCGAGCGTTATTACGCTAGAAAACAATTCTTATCGTCGTAGCTGATGGGACGTTTAGTTATTAGATTTCGCTTGCAGTAAGCTTCACGTGAGCAGAGGGCAGAAAGTGTATTACAAACTTGCTCTACGTAATACACATACACCTCTGTGACGTGTCGTTTCGTTGAGGGTAGTAGCTTTGATGTGTGTTTCCCAGCAGCCTCGGCTCACAATTCTGGCGATAAGCCGTCAGTCTACGCCTCTCGTTGCCGGATTTTGCAGCTTAATTTAAGAAGCGAGCGCGCGGAATTTAAGCTCATCTGTCCTAGTGACGCCAAGGCCAAGATAGTAAACCGAGTCGGATTTTACGGGAAGTCTCTTTAAAATTATTTAGTGTTAGACGGCTGAATTTTTAAGAATCGCTCCCATTCTCGCTGTTTTGTGAATGAAAATCTACGCTGTTGAATACATCTGAGAGACATGATATAAAATGCATGTTCCCATAAGATACATAAACTCAACATTATGGATGCTATCAGTGCGATTTTATGCCCCAGAACAGGTTTGTTTCAAAACACATTTTCCTCTTACGCTCTGCGGGGAAACACTTTCTCTGTCCGTTGTTGTTGTACCTTCGAGGACCACGTGATCGTTCATAAACAGCGAGCAACTTTTCTGGAATATTGCAAGATGTGAGAAAAACTACATTTAAAGTTACCTATTTTCCTTGCCGCATAAAGTAAGTGAAAAGTAAATTAAGCCTTGCTCTAGCCAGTTTTGGACAATAATTGACTTCGTCGCAACGGTACAACTAGAAGCGTGAGTTTATCTAAGCCGGCTTGGCCACGGCATGTGATACAACTCGTAAAAAACTCCCCCTCGTTAGTCATGTGAGCGATGTTGCTATCGATTGAGCTGTAACATCTTCGCTCTATTTGCAGCACGAGTTGATCAGTTAAAGGAATACATTCTGCGAAACTGATTTCCAGTCTATTTCACCGTCTCTTGACACGCTAAAATTCCAGGTCTACCGCTCCTGACCGAATAATCTGCTCCACTTTTACCTCCCTTGCCTCTCAAATGGAGTCATGCTTCTGAAAAGAGACACTCGTGACTTACGGAAATTGGATCACCGCTCCTGTTAATTAATTGCGAACAAAAGTTGTTCATTCTGTAGAAGTTTTCGGTGATTCATAGAGTAGCAATGGACCTGGAATTGGTTTTAAACTCGTGGAGGATAGAATCCATTGTTTGGTTGGAGATTCATGTTCTATCCTAAATCATCTCTGCAGTCGCTATCAGAGGGTATGGAATAGAGCTGTGATATCCATTCAGATTTTGCCAATAAAACCCGAGTCTGTTAATTAGTGGCCAGGAAGAAATACACCTTTTTCTGTTCGGAATTCGATTCCATGATCAGATTGCTCTGAAAACTAAGTGGCAAATGCGGTTGTCCGACAGCCGAATTTTCAGATAAATAAAACTGTCAGGAAAATTTGCGCTTTCAGTATCTGCAGGGCGCCAGATACTGAGTACTCAAATTTCACTCGTAGAATTGTCAAGCTCCCAGTGTCTCAGCCTAATTAGTTGACTTAAATAAAAACTTACGCTGCCAGCTGCACACCAATACGACCATGTAAATTATTGATTGAAAATCTGTTTTTTGAATCTCAGATTAGATGACTAATGTAAGAGCTTTATTTTTATTTATGTCTTGTCACCATAAATTGCAGAGCAAAATCAGAGACGTTTTACAGTAAGAAAGGTATTGAACTCGTCACTTCAGGTGATCAGTTGAGGTGAATAGGTATTGAACTCATCACTTCAGGTGATCAGGTGAGATGAATGGGTATTGAACTCGTCACTTCAGGTGATCAGTTGAGGTGAATAGGTATTGAACTCATCACTTCAGGTGATCAGGTGAGATGAATGGGTATTGAACTCGTCACTTCAGGTGATCAGTTGAGATGAATGGGTACTGAACTCGTCACTTCAGTTGAGATGAATTGATATTGAACTCATCACTTCAGGTGAGAGGGCGGGGGGAGGCCAGGAACCTCAAAAAAGATTTTTTTTGGGAGGGGCAGACATTAATTATCAGCAATCCCACTATTCTTCTACTTAAAACGGCGGCCGAAACTGGCCCCCAGCTTAACATTTAGGGGGGGGGGGGGCATGGCACCCGTGCCCCTCCCCCCTGGATGCTCTACTGTACTGTGTAAGGTAAAAAACATGTGAACCGTGTTGCAGATGAAGAAAATGTCAGCCAGACTGCCCTTCATAACGTGCTCAGATGGGAGTTTTGTGCAGGCGGATCTCATTTAATTGTACAGTTTCTGCCTGAACCTGTGAGTGTGGTGTCATAACCAGAATATTATTTGATAAAATTTAGTAGTTATACCTATGTTGCTCACTTGAAGATGCCATTATCTCCATTGCAGCCCGAGCTGTACCGCAACGAGCTGGTGCGGCAGTCGTCCATAGACAGCGGCAGCGCGAGCGACACTGAGACAGCGGGCACCCTCTCCTTCTCCCTCAAGTACGACCCGGAGCTGGAGGGCCTCCTTGTCAAGGTCAGTGTCTGCCCTCGTCGGTGTTGCTGCCCTTGTCGGTGTGTCTCCCCTCGTTGGCACTTGTGCCAGGGTTCCCAGCTTGGTCTTTTTTCACTTCAGAGTTTTTAAGTTTAGGGTTTTTTCGAACAAGATTTGTGCATGAAGATCGCTTTTTATTTTGCAAATTTGCAAGGTTGCTAGATGCCGAGTGGTCCTCGTGCTCGAAATTTTTATTGAAAAAGCTCAATTTAAAATACTTTAGCCCGACAAAATCCAACTCAGCAACCATGGATTGTACTCCAATAGTCAAGGAGACACCAATGCGAAATTGGAAATATGACCGTCATTTAGAACCTCTTTAGTCTCGAGCGTGAAACACTGGTTATAGATGGACGAATAATATTTTTGAGCGCATATCATGTCTTTAATAATTAGTTGCTAAATAGTAAGTGATGGAAAATAATAATTCATTTAGTGCGTGACTTTTATTAAATGGTGAAAAATTTTAAATCTGTGGGTCATACGATTTTAACTAAGTCTATCTTCACGTGTAACTTGATCATTCCCTTGAATACTAAATGACAAGAAACGTAGACGTGATCATTCTCCCAAACACTAAGGGCTAAAAAACGCAGACTTTGAATAGATGATTTTTGGGTGCATAAATTTGGAAATCATTACGAATAATGGTTTTATCTACATTCTCTCCCATGCGTGACTTGATGCGCCCATTTAATTGAATTCGTGACTCGATGGTCGCAACAGGTGGTGCAGGCGAACAACCTGCCCGTGAAGGACGTGCTCGGCTCGTCAGACCCCTACGTGAAGGTGTGCCTCCTGCCAGACCGCAAGAAGAAGTTCCACACCAAAGTCCATCGCCGGAACCTCAACCCTGTTTTCAACGAGACCTTCATCTTTAGGTGAGTGTTAAAAAAATTGTATTTTAATCCTTTAACGCCCCGGAGGACTTTTTGGTTCGCCCCGGAGGACTTTTGAAAATAGCCTCAATATATCGTATATCATGTTTAGTTTGTTCCCCTATAGTGTGTTCTTTGGAATTCACTGCCGAGTGGCACTCTTCCTTCATTCTAATGTCGGTCACTACACGATTACAGAGTAAGTCCAACGACGGTGGTTGTAATAACGGTAATAAGAGAAGAAAAATGCTGACGTCAAAGCATTAACCGAGTTCATGCATATCTTACTGGAGGAGTTTCAAATTCCTTATTTTCAATGCAAAAGTGCAATGACTGTTACTCGTGGTTGAGTGAGTTCATACACTCCAGGGTTGAGTAAATCGAGCGGGAATTCTGGCGAACTTCTGTTATATTCTCACGATATAACTGCCCTACATCTTTAATTATAAAGAAATCGCTACGAGGAATACTG
>JACJUY010000287.1:243314-270154 GCA_014220935.1 Platorchestia sp. MABIK
TGCGTTAATAACCAACCTTTGTAATCTTTCGTGTCTTTGATTTCCTTTGTAAGTTAGGAAGAGATGATGAGGAGATGATGATGAGAATATAATGATAAAATGTACGTTAATAGTAGCCTTTAGCTCTGACCTCACGCTTACCGAAGAACAAAGATGATCATTTAAATATGAAGACTGTTATTGATAATTGATTAAGTATAAATATTATTTGCCCAAATAACGGGCTGGTGGCAGCTCCAATTATTTTATCATGATTTATGAATTATAGAAAATAAATGAATGTGGCGAATAGCAATGTCACGACAATTAATAAAGAAAAAGAACATCCATTACGATGAACATCAGCGTGCGGAAACTACGAATTAAACTACGATGGCGACTCGATGAAATAATCCACACAGAAGATCAAAACACTTCTTCCTTTTCCCGACGGGCAGAAGCATCGGACTCACAATGCTGAATCTCGAAAACCCGACTTTTCTTCTCCATGGCGCGGGCAGTTGCGCCTCAGAATTCTAATTACAAAGACCACGGATCGATTTTAATTCTGTTCCCGCGGTATTGCCGCCAAACCACGGGCTCGCTGGTGGTAACAACAAACGAAAAAACGTGTAAAAATGTTTAGAGGGAAAACTCTTCTCACTGCGCCTTTTCTCCGCTCACCCATACCCTCTCCTCAGCTTGAGATGCTGAAAAACCTCTAGACCATCCCGATTGTAATAATGAAGGAGCCAATAGAGGTGTTTTTTTACCAGAAATGCTAGCTCTTTTATCTATTCATCACGGCGCCCGCACCGGTGGTCAAGTGATGAAGCAAATTAGGTCTTGAGCTCTGAAGCGAGTGCCAGCGATCGTGCGTGCGAATTTCATTGTACAACTGCGCGTAAATTAAGCTAAAGTCTCGTAACGCAGCTAATGAACGGTGTCCAGAGTTTTGATGCAATTTGAATGCAAATGATGCAAGAGGAGAAAATCTTCACGAGAGAGGAAGTAATCGCGCAAGTTGCTGAGATAATTCCCGGTCTTCTCTTTTGAGTCTCCCTCGACTCAAAATGTTTCCTCGTCCAGGCTTTTCATACCCAGTAATGATCGCGTGCGCTTCCGAGCCCTGGATCATGCAGCGAATAAGGAATGCTGCCGCTTCCGTGTTGGGGATATAACTACATGATGATGAACTTTATGATAATAGGGCAAAATAGACTAACGATCACATTCGGGTGAGCCATTTGCAAAAATATTGAAGATTTTCATCTCTGAGTTCGACTTGCTCTCCAAACGTGACTGGATTTCGAGCAAACTTTAGCACATCGCTGTCTTCTATTATAATGTTGAGAATCAGCGCACAAAGTCCGATACAAGAAGTTGTTTGATGATTTTGTTGAGCAGCGGTTATTTTTTATTGAACTTTCTTGTTTTGAGCGAATAGTTGCTGCTAGCTTTTTAATTATCGTCAAGTTAGTTTCTTTTTTGTCTCCTTTTCAAACTTCTTACATTCTGACAGACCCGTTTTGAATTCAGACAACTCATTCTAATGAAGACTGTTTTATTGGTGGTAAAATTGCCCCTGAATGATGACATTTATTTTAAGCTTCAGCTACAATGAGAATATGTAATATGCTTCATAAATTTTAACATACCTTAAATTTTAACAAAGGACACATTTTTTTAGAAATATGTACTTTGTTGAGGGTTCGGTAAGCCCTCAATTTGAGGGCTCGGTAAACGGTAACTCGTCTTAAATATAAAACCAGACCTTGATGCTAATAAGATTTTCGTTGAATTCGAAGTGAAATCTGTCTCAAAACAAACAAGCTGCAGCGTAAATCTAATTTTTGAATTCAGAGTTCAGTTTCTGGTATATTTCTGCACTGCTTTCATTCCAAACTCCTCCCGAATTGCGAAGAAGAAAATGATGGACTTAGACCGTTTAAAAGGAACCAAGTTACGCTCACAAGTCTCGAATTTATTGCTTTGCGACGAGAAAAGAAAAGAAAGAAAGAAAGGAAACACTTTTCCAAAAAAGATGACACAAAAACCGTCGTTGGTTTTTAAAAAATAACTTATCCCTCTAACTCTCAAATAAAAATTTTTTTTAAAAAGACGCACAGAACAACGTGGGCTTTCGTTCACTAAATAAGCCTTACTTGATTTGTGTGATATTATCAATGTTCGTTACAGCCAATTATGTGCTCAAAAATGATGCATTACTTGGTACGTGTTTGAGCTAATGCCGAAGGCGGACTATTTTAGGAGGTAAAGCGTTTGATCCAATGACTAGCATTTGTTGGTTTATTATAGCATTTATTAATAAATTAACAAGCATTTATTGATTGATGGGATCAAAGGCTTTTGATCCAATAACTCAATTAGTAACTGCTTCTGGGTCCATTAGTTGTGACATGAGTCTGTTTCAGTATTATACTGCCACTCTCTGGCAACGATTGATGGCAACGATTGCTGGCAATAATTGCTGACAGTGATTTCCGGTAAAGATTGCTGACTATGACTGCTGGCAACGATTTCTGGCAATGATTGCTGGCAATGAGTGCTTATAATGATTGCTGATAATGATTGCTGGCAACGATTACGGTCAATGATTGCTGACAGTGATTGCTGGCAGTGATTGCTGGTAGTGATTTCTGGAAACGATTGCGATTTCTGGAAACGATTGCTCACAATGATTACTGGGAATGGTTGCTGATAATTGTTGAGGGCAATTATAGCAGACAACGATTGTTGGCAACCAGTCTTGGCAATTATTGCTGGTAACAATTACTGGGAACGATGACTCGTCATTTAGCCAGTGACTTTACCTATTTTAATTCACCGAGGCGAGCAATTGCAGTTCAGGAAAAGATTAAAACTGAACCGTTAGCCCGCTCATGTAAATGCTTCATGGAGTCTATTTAAGAGACTTAAATTTACTTTCAATTTAAAACATTTTCTTCTCGCTAGATATTTATGCAGTTTTTCCTGGAATATTTGATTGCAAATCCAATTACTTCTGTGCTCCTGAAAAACATCATGGCAGATTTTAGAGCATGAAAGCTTGAAATTACATCAAGGTAAGTTACATTTGTCTCATAAAATTCCCGGAAAGGAGTGCCTTCGCGGATAAAAAACAACTTTATAACGCGCAAAAAATACTGCAATTATTTTTGCAGTGCCTGCTTGAGCTGAAGCAGCGGACATTGACGTTTCGTGGTGTGATACAAAATAATAATAATTGATGGGGGAGCTCTTCGGAGTCAATAGAATACCAGTCCGGGATCGGGTTTCCTAAAGGATGTACTGGAACGCGAAGAACGTGTTACGTTTCCTTTATCGCATCGGACCAGAACTTTAACACTTCTGCCTTGGGCTAGCCCTGTAACAACACTCTTGCATCGCACCAGCTCTGTGACAACACTTCTGTGCACAGGACCAGCTCTGTAACAACACTTCTGAGAGACGTAGCAACGTTTACGACATGCCATTGTGCACATATAGGCCTCAAACTTCTGGCTGGGCACTTTTGTACTTCGAAGAGTGTCTTTTTGGCTTAATTTGTTCCCGGTCATTTATTTGCATGTATCTGCATTAAATTCTCGGGTTTCTCAACATCATCTTATGCGATTCTTAACTGAAATTCACAGATGAAAAATAATCTCAGTTTTTCAATTTATGTCGTGCTGAATTCAAGTTTCGAGGAACTAGTTACAACTGGGACTGATTTTTACTTGTATGACTTGAGATTCACATGAGACGTCGTTTAGTTTTTAGATAGACCGAATTGCAGTGCCATTGAATGCGGGATATTTTTTGTTGTCGCTCGGAGTTCATACCTAATAGTGAAACCTAATAAATGAAGCAATAACTGTAGCTCACCTTGAATCGTTTTCATAAAGAGCTCACATAATCCAAATTGTGTACAATTCCATCGACATCCTGATTTCTGACAACCACCACTGTCGCATCCAGCACAACATCAGCACAAAAATTTAAAGAAAATTTGAAGAACAAAAATTTGAAGAGAGCTCATGCGTTCTCCTTGCACGGTCTCCAATAATTGTGTGCCTGAACTTCGTCTCCCTTATTGTTTAAGTTGATTGTCGGTTTGGGTTTTTTGATTTTCTTGCGTTTGTTTGGCATTATTCAGAAGAAATTAACATAATTCCTCTCGTTTTCAGTTTGTTTGTGAGCAAGTTGTAAATTCTCTTCTACGAACTAACTTTCTAAATACGGACCCTTGAATTAGCGTTTTCACGAAATTCTGAGATACTTTTGAATGTTTCTCAGCTTGTTGGGGTCGCCTGAAAACTTTGTATGAAGCCGTAATAAGAAGTTGTGAGCGCTTTTTAGCAGACCAGCGAAAAGTTTAAGAAGTTATTGTAATTTAGCAAAATTAAACGCGCCATTCGAGATGATTTAATGCACTGGGTATAGCGGCTCGTGTTCCGTATCCAAACATATTGAAATTAGGTATTGAAGTTCATTTCTTTTGGTGATTTTCATCTTGAGCTACACGTATATGTCAAAACTCTGTAATTGCACCACAGTTTGCATTTCAGGAGCCATGCTTCCCTTCCACACAAATTGCTTCAGCGAGTCTGAACGAGAAGAAAAATAAACTTCGTTAGTAAATAAGTAATTCGGAAAGTTTGCGCCCTAACTCCTTAAATTGTGAGAAGTTGTCAGTACCGGATTTGAGCTAAGGTTGCTTTTAGCTGCGAGACGGTAGTTAAGTGTTAGTTTAAAAGGATATTAAATCGAAACGCTCTCTGACTACGCCTTGGGATACTTCGCGCTGGCATGTATGATTGTTGTGTACTAGTATCTTTCCTAATCTCATGCCAGATCAACATCCCCACTTTTTCTTGCTTTAAAAAACTAGGTTATTCGTGACGATCGCTCAAAACTACCCTTCTTTTCCAGTACTCACCTGTCACGTCAAAATTTACCTTCAAAGCGTAGGGGGAACTTGGCGCCTTGTGGGATAGAGATTTCTCTTCCTTCGCTCATAGCAATCTCCATATTGTTTATCCACGTCAGTATACCGTGAGAAATAAATGGCTCTTAAATTGCTCTTTTCAGAGCTGTTTATAACACAGTGTGCAGAGCACTGGATGGTGCTGAGCATACACGAAACTTTCTGCCTCAATCTTTGTCTCAATCTTTCTGCCCCCGTGCGTGAAAAGAAACCAACGTGAATGCAGAGTTTAGCTGCTAGTGATGAAATCAGCCTCGTGAGAGTCACTTCGTTAATAACCCTGACACATTGTCCTCGAGTAGTATCCTTCATTGCGTTAGTATCACAATCATCCCGCACATTCATCGTCCTTATGTAGTACCCTTCATTGCGTCAGTATCCCGCACTTTTGTGCACTCCTGGCAATTGTTCGGTGACGTGGCGTTAAGTTGTGATCCCAATGCGCTCGACATCGCTCTAGTGGTTCAGCCGGACTTGCCCCCCCTGAATTCCCGTTTCGATTTAATAAACTGCAGTCCAGGTCGGTCATATCTGCGTCTCAGGTATTAAAAACACCGCTTGGAACACGTGCAGTCATTGCATTTTTCCTACCAATGGCGCATGGAAATGATGACCAATTGACGGTGTGCTACGTGTAAAGGTTGAACGGGTTATTTTTAAATGGTGTAAGGTGCAGAGAGAATGTGCTTGCTGACATATTATGAGGACTTCAAATTGTTGAATTAACGAGAGTGTTAACAAATATCAGCCACAGATTTTTCCCTGCGAAAGAGAGAATTAGGCTTCAAGGGGTTAAGTATGAGTATCTGCTTTAAATAATCAGACTCAAAACATTAGCGAGCACGGGGTTAAAAACATCAGCCTTAATAAAAATCAGCCCGAAAACACTATCGAGCGCTTGGTTAAAAAAATCAGCCAATTTAAAAATCAGCCTAAAAAAATCTGCTCGCACTTGGTTGGCATTATCAGCCGAATTAAAAATCAGCCTCAAAACATCATTGAGTTCGTGGTTATAAATATCAGGCTAAAGAAAAATCAACCCCAAAACATCCTCGTGGTGGTGGTTGACATTGTCAGCCTAGATATTTTCCAACACGAAAAAGAATCACGGTAACAAGGCTGGACCGCAAAATGAAGCTTGTCTGACCTCACAGGTATCGCAGATCGCTGAACCTCGATCCTTAGAGACCAGCTCTTGTGGGAGCAAGAGCTGGTCTCTGAGCAAAAATGCAAAAGCAAGAAATGCAAAAGCTTAGGATTTCTGCAGCAAACTGTTTGCTAAGCTTTTCGATTAAAATGTTAAATGGATGCTGCACGGTGGTTATTATTTTACATCAGAGGTTATCGTGGAGGATTATGAGTGTTTATTGACTACTTCTTGAGCAGCTCGATTGCTATAGATCTCTACATTCTTTAGATTGTCATTTCATGCTTTCCGTGATGTCCGATGTGTTTATATCAGGATAAATTCCCAATATGAACTGAATGTAGGAAGTTTAAAGTATTCTATTCTGTTTGCTTCACATTCACGCCTTCTTTCAACTCTACCCAGTCGAACTTTTTCGCCGTCTGCATGCATGTTTTTCGCCGCCCAAGTGATTTAAGCGGTTAAATCGCTTAAGCAGCGAAAAACATGCATGCTGGAGGCAAAAAAGTTAGACTGGATAGAAGCGAAATGTTTTCTAATTAACTTTTATTAGATCGCTGAACAAAATTCTCGTTACTAAAAGTATAGCTAAATTCTATTGAACGACGCTCTTCAAATCCAGTAATAATTTTTATACCATCTAATCCCAGTTGAGTGCGTTTAAATTGAAAAATTTTACTTATGTGTTGAAGCAAAGCCGAAATTTAACTGGTGGCGTTGCTAGCGTAGGTTCCAAACGTCTAAGCCACAGTCTTACTGAAGAATTTTATTTTTAAATCTAGATTAAACAACAATAGGAATGCAATACCCTCAATCATTTGTTTCGACTAGTGACGTGAGTATTATGATACTCATGTGTGTGTATCAGCTAAGGCTCCTCACTTTAAGATATTTTAAAATCCAATGATGAGCTTTTTGTAGCATCTTTATTGTCAATGAACTATTTTTTTCTCTTATTTCCTTTTTTACATTTCCATTCGTAAAAAAATAATTTTCCGTTATTTTTATTCCACAATAACTGTCTTTTAGTTGTATTTTCATTAATGCATCATTTGTATTTTTGTTGATGATAGGTTTAATTTTAAGAATATGCAATGCATGTACTATTTCAATTTGCTTTTAACGCCACAGCGCGGTGTGGGCGGAGCTTGCGTCAAGGACGCTGCAGTTCAGCGTGTACGACTTCGACCGCTTCAGCCGCAACGACATCATCGGACAGGTGGGCAACCGCCTCTGTGTAGCGAATGCGGTATACCTTTATATTAAAGGTTGTAGCGAACACAATAGTTTCAAAAGACAATTCAATTGAAAACGAACGTTTCGACCCATAAGGTCATCATCAGCGGATGGCTGAAAAAATACGCGAAAAAATATATTCATAAATAGAAGAAAAAACACGCAAATCAGAAAATGTCGTGTTTGAGAACCTACGGACGCATTTCCTAGTAGTTTCGTGTGTCGTCGTAGAGAGGGCGAGCAGCGTAGGCTGTTCTAAGTGGACTTAACTATGCTACGCGTGTAGAATGTCAGAATTTGACCATAAAGTCCCTCAACCGTGAAGGATTGCCATGGTTTTTATGGCTTAATTTTACTTGAAGGCATAAATGCATGTTGAGTAGCCAAGTTGACTTGGAGAACGTGCGCTGCCAGCTGTGCCTCTACGACGATGTAACTTGTTTGAAAATTCGGCCCCAGATCATGGAGTCCCACTCTACTATTGCTTATTAACCTGAGGGCCCTCCTGATATCAGATCAGTTTGCTGTTTTTCTCACAATCACTTACGATCATAGTGTTTAATCAAATTGCTTTCCATTTTCATAAGACTTTCTTATATAATATCCCCTCACATTTTCGATGGCACATAAGTCAGAAGAATTTGCTTGTCACAACAATACCGTGATATCTTCACCCTCAAAGGACTTCATTGCGCCCATCCACACAGTGTGCATGCGCATTATTTTTCAGGAATATCCAGTTATCACCTCATTATCAAGCCGCTTCATCTTTCAGCGGTGCATCTTTTTATATCTGAACGTATCTTACGGCATTCATTCGTCCCTTCACAACCTGTAATGACGTATCCTGCCGCATTCATTCGTCCTTTCACAATCTGTAATGCCATGGTCCCAGATGCAGTTATTGCTCCCCATACCATTACTTCTCCGCCATCCCTTGCTCGGATGAAGAAGGTCTTTGGAGCACTTTCTTTGTCATGCCAATGGTACCGTATAGACCGTCTGGTCCATTTGAATTAAATTTTTTGCTCATCTGAGAGCCCCACACTGTTCCAGACCATCCCATGTCTGGTGCTTCTTGGCAAATTCGAGCCTCCGCTCATTGTGCTTTTGAGGTATAGCTTTGGCCTTTGCTTTCTTTTAATGTTGACGAATCCATTGTCGATCAAAAATCTTTGAATGGAGATGCATTACTATCGGTGCTATTTTTAAGTGTTCTACAGGATAGTGCACTATTCGACTTCAAACGTCGAATAATCCCCATACCCATTGCTGGTCTGATGATTTTTGGTCGTCCTTCTAGGATTTTGTTCAAATAGTCAATGCACAGCTTCCGAAGATTTTCCAATTTTTTTAGCGATGTCCCTTAATGATAACTTTAGATTTTTGAAAGCCATAATTTTTCCACACTCAATTCCAGTTAGTTTTTAACCTTTCCTTAATTTGAAAAGGTAGTTTTAAATGTTTAATCTATTTATGCTGCAACTCTGAAATGTTAGAAAATATTTAATTTCAATTTACCCTCAATTTATTTGTTTTAAACTTATGTTTCTAATGATTTGTCACGGTAAATAATTTGAAAATCAAAAAAATTAACAATATTTTGTTTAAGTTAGCCTTAAACTCTAATAACTCCAGGATAAATCGCATCTGTATCTATAGAACATGTGTCATTGCACAAGAATTTAACAAACATCGCCTAAATTCCAATTTCCTTGTGTTCCTAAAGATATGTTTATCATTCCCTCGAATTTTTTCACATCAACTTTCCAGTGCATTTTTGTTTAGAGTGGTGATGAATAGGCAACTTTGCGGGAAAATTTCACTTGAACATTAAAGATGCTCTATGCTTCTGAAATGTGGCTCCTTCAGTTTGTATGACGCTGCACGCACGCTTCTTTGTCAATTCGCTGTTCAGGTACTCGTATTTTCAATTAAAGGAAACTCTTGTTCTCAAATTCTGCCCGCACCAAGGGCGAGTCTGATTTAGGCTTTTAATGGATCATGAAGCTCCAATTAACTTCCCTGTTTGCTTTGCTCTCGACTTCGTCTTCCTACTCTGAAAAAATGCGAGGGAAAGATTTTATTCTGAAGCCAAGGTTTTTTGGAAGTCGGCGGTCTCTCTCGGTCCGAACATCTTCTTATTTGAACAAAGCCAACCAGCGCTTAGACATTCATTGTTGGACGCGCGCACCTGTGTTAAATTAAATCAAAATAAACTCGTTTTTTCACGTAGCACAGAGTTGGGGCCATGGCGGACCTCCAATCAAAGCTCCAAAAACGGAGTAATTGCCCCAACATAAACACTGTCGGAAAACTAAGGATGGGTTTCCGTAAAGAGCTGGAAGGTAATTTCCTGAACACTGTACAGAAACTTCACAACCTGAGATGATAGTATATTTGATTTAAGAAAACATTTACTGGCTTGTTGAAGGATCAAAGTGAGGATGAGGATTTCAGTGAAAACGTCATTACCTCTTGGATGGGGGGATGATAACGTATAACATTCAGATTTTTGTGTAGATTAAACAAACGAATTCTAGCAGGACTTTGATAGAATAGAATCAAATCGAATGGAATGGAATGGAATGGAATGGAATGGAATGGAATGGAAAATGGAAACAGAGATGAGCCAAGTGGCCCATTCTCGCGTAGTCTTCATGTCCTGTGCTCGTCAGGCACCAATCCCGCACCGGCACCAGCAAAACACATTTACAATAAACAATTTTCAAGTAAAAGCTCCAATCCATTGATATTAGTACAAAATGTTTCAACGCGGGCTTTTCACAAAGTTAGAAACCTGTTGTAGAGCAGAACTTCAGTTCAGTTTTGTGACGAGCTTCTCAAAATTTCGTGTTTTTTCGTCTTCGTTCCGAAAATAAATTTTTCTGCAAGTAACTTGCTGGTTTACAGTTATTGGCACGAATTATTATTGATCTACTAGTACTCCAATGTATTTACGCTGCTGGTTCACTTAGATTTTAAAAATTTAAAGACACATTTGACAACCCAAATGTTATCAATCACCCTGAAAGTTTTGTGACTAAAGATTATACGGGTCAGACCATTCTCGCCTCTATGATTCTATACCATCGATGCAGGTGATGTAGACAGCGCGATAATGACGGCACAATCGAGTGAAATGTGAGAAGTTACCGTTGAATTATACCTCATCGGTGAACATCAACACTGGCAGTACAGAGATAATCACGGAGCAAGCGTTCACTAGGTAGTCTTCTCTTTCCCTCAGTAAGCAACAGGAACTCGAGCGCCAGTGTATACTTCGACTTTTCATTGTTTGGGGTTAACGTGCCTGGACGCATTATTTAAAATTTTCAGGTAGAGAGTTAGAATAACGTGAGAACATGCAGGCCAATTAATCATTAACCAAATCGGTGCACTGGTGAGTTGAGGGTGAAACTAATTCAAACACGAATATTCCGAGCACGAGCAAAAGTAGGAATTTACTATTTAAGATCTATAATTCCCTCATATTAGCAATTGCGTGTCTCGCTTTGAACAACGTATCACAAAGAATATCATCAGATGAGAAAATATCGTGGTGCTTTTTTTGTGTCAAAATTTGCGACGTGAAGCAAAACAATAATGTCTATTTGGAAGTTCTCCAACAATTAACTCCTATAAACATTCACTGCAGCTTAAATGCTCATCAAAGGGGAAAAATTTTCTGAATTATACACTGTATTAATATGAATAACATTTAAATGTCGACTTCAATCTGGATTTCAACGAATGCGCTCGTACCAATTTTCATGCGTATTTTATCGGGCCTTAATTTGTGATGCTCTTGTTGTCAACGCCTGCTATGATAATATCCCTTGCTTTTATTAAATGGACATCAAGCGTAATAAAAGATGCATTTCGACCAGGAAGCTCAGTGTTAAAAAACTGAATGAGGAAATGAAACTCTGTTCTATCCATAACTTTAGAGGCGTTTACGTCACATTTTCATTATTAATTTCAAGAGGTTTGCTTATTGCGCTGAACATTTTGTATGTTCCTTTAACTTCCACAAACTGCGGTCGTTATTGACGCCGCCTTTAACATACGAAAACCCGTTCTGGTCCCGAATTTTTAAGCAAATTACATCGTCGAAATGGTGCAGCCGACAATAAAAGTTATTCTGCAAACTTGTCTTAGTTGCGCACTGTTTTTTCTCCTTAGAGTTGAAGTTTTTTTACACACAGATTGAGAGTTTTTTCTGAAAAAACAGCACGTAGCATAGGAACGTGAACGGAAGTAGTTCCGCTACCGAGTTTTCCAGGAGAACAAACGTAGAATGTTTGAAATTACGGCTTTTAACTCCAGGCCCCATGCGGTTCCCCTGTCAATTACTCAGTCCAGCACGGTGTGCGATATTAGTGATGCAATTCTTTGGTCTACGAATGCGCAAGTTTTCCCGCTATCATTTCTCGTCATTTTTCAATTTAGTAAAATATTTCCTGAGCCTGGGCAACCGAGGTAGTCAGTCCATTTGTGGACTCCTATTCAAACAGGCATGTGTTTTGACAGTGAAGAGCCTCCTCGAGGTGTTCAAGCATGCTGAGCTGCTCGAAATCTTCACATGGAGTGACGTAAAAAATCTGCAAAAACCTTCAAGTTTAAAGCTAAGAGCTTTAAACTTCATTAGGATACATAACGCATTCATTTAGGATTAAACATGTCACATCCAATCACCCCAGTAGTCAGGAGTTAAAACACAGAAGCGAGAGAGCCAAGAAAATTCTCCATGCTTGACTAGAACTCTATACTAATTTCACGTCATGAATACAATCCTTACCAGGGGAGACTCTTGAGGTACGATCTCCTCACAGAGTTATCAATTTCAACTGATGGAACTAATCAATCATATAAAGTGTTTCAAGTGAAGTAATAAAATACACGTATTGCACTTCTTAGATAAGTCAAATGGTGACACGTCTGGTTTTAACAACACATGACACATCTAGTCACCCCATGACACGTCTAGTTGCCACATGACACACCCAGTCACCACATGACACATCTAATCAACATATGACACATCTAGTCACCACACAACCCGTCTAGTCACCACACGACAGACGTACGTCCCCTAACGCCTGGTGTCGTGCAGGTGGTGATGCGCAACGTGCAGTACAACTGCCAGCAGGGGGTGGAGCTCACCTACACCATGGACATCCTCACCACCAAGCAGGTGAGTGCTCCAGTAACTCGTGTTCGTTATACCTCATCTGGTCGATACCTTCAAGTGTCGTGTATATTGCGTGTAGTTATGAGGTCATGTTGTGTAACTGGCGTAGCAATATCTTGGAGCGTCATGTATTTTGTGTGTAGTTTTGAGGTCATGTTGCGTAACTAACGAAGAAATTTCTTGAAATAGGGTATATATTCCATGTAGTAATGAGGTCAAGTTAGGTAACTGACGTAGCACAGACCGTGGCATGTTACAGAGGAGTTCAGAAATCGTTACGCACAGATCAGGTTAAATCAAGCTAAAAATTTGTAATTTATATCATGACTTACGTACAGCTAACGCAAGTTTAGATGAACTAGCATCTGTTTTCTTTTGCAATTTAGGACCTTTTTGTTAATAATAAATATTCAAGACCTGATTGGTCTTATCGCATTCCCTGCATTGACTTTTTCAGAAATACACTGTTTTTTGTTTTCTTTCTTTCTTTTTTCTCAATTGCTTTCCAAGATAGAGCTAATTCTCACAATCAGGCTCTACGTAATTAGGTCAACTGCTCGCCTGCCTTACTTAGTGGAACTGCCGTGAGAGCAATGCTTCAGCAAGCGACATCCAATTCACTCATGTTGCTATTAACCCTTAACTATGTTAGCGTTACATAATCTCATGCGAATGTCACCGTTCAAAATTCAAACAGCTCTTACAAAATTTTTATATTCTCGTCGAAGCATAATTTTCAAAAGTCATTCGGAAAAAAAAAATTCTTAGAAAATCAGCTCCTGCGATCAGAGGGAATTTTTTTACGTTTTCAACGCCTCCGTCTGTTTTGAAAGGAACAGACAGTGTCTGTTTTACTCGTCTCAGCGATTGGGGTTTGGAATGACGAGTGTCTTGATGGAATTAGAAATTAGGTCAATTAGGCGAACAATTTGCTCAATTAGGAGTGTCTCAATGGAAACGGAGATCCAAGTCAACACCGCTCGTTTTTATACTCTTTTCTTGGGAGCCAGCACGCGTGAAGTAAAGTATCGCGCAGCCGCCGCTGTTGTGCCCTCTTGTTCGCACGATCTTGCCCCCATCGTTAACGCTCTTATCGAGTTGATAACATTCCTATAAGCTCGTCAGATTTTGCCGTCAACGAATTATATACGGCAAAATTACCGTCAACGTAAATGACAGCAATAACTACGACCCAACAATTTCTTCCTGGACGTTGCAATCATGAATTTTTGTTTTGATTGCCTAATTGGCTATTTATTGGACATCGCTAAAATTCAATTTAATTGAACTTAATGCTTTTGAACTCAACTATTCTTTGTAGGAAGGTAAACTTTTATTTAGCCTTTAAATTTTATATTCTCTTTCCAAACCTCTGAACTTTCAGAAACTTTGTCATATGCCAAACAGTCAGTTGCTTTAAAGAGAAAAGGGAACCACAAAATTTCGCATTTCTAATGGGATTCAAGTTCCTTTAAGGAGCTAAGTAACCGAGGATCAAGAAGAGCATAAACTTATGTTATAACTTCACCATACTACGAAACCATGTTTGGGTTTGCCTTCCCTCTCTGCACCCCACTCCCACTGAAGGTAGCTCTGATGCCCCATTGCATAAAGCCCCGAGGTAACACAAATACCCCCTCGCATAAAGTCGGCCCACCTCCGGCAGGCAGGCAGGGAGGGATGGAGGGAGAGCGAGAGGAAGGAGGGAGGCGGTAGCTCAGCTTCCCTTAATAATATCAGCGACAGCCCAGCGTAATCCTGGCTTCCTGAGCCGTGGCCTGATCGACGTTTTTCATTATCACCGCGAAATTAAAAATTTTTGCTCGTACGTCCCGTCACCGGAACGCGGGAGGTGCGACATGTGTATGTTGGGAGCATGGAAGTGCGGTGCAGGTGGTGCTGTTGGTGACAATGTACTTTGAAGCATAAGTTTGTGCTGTGTTGCTGGTGCTAGTAGTGGTGGTGGTGGTGAATGTGGTGTTAAAGAACGTATTGCTTCACACGCACACACACAAACCTCCGCTGCCACCAGGCACATGACGGTACATTATCACTACTGATGCACTCAAAGAGTGCACCGCATCTTTTGTGATTGTGAATGAAGTACATTCACAGTCGGTGGAATTTTTATTCGAAGGTTTTTTGCTGGGCAGTTATAGTTCTCTTACCTTTCGAGTTTGAAATATGAAAGTTCAAACATTTCTTCACATTTCTAGCATTCAGCGTTAATCACAGTCAACATTTACTATGTGAAAGCTAGAAACAATTTTCGTACCAGCATCCCTTCTGAAAATTTATCGTACATTAAATAAGTATTTTGAAAATTCTGAAGGCAACACTTTGGGTAAAATGCACGATTCAGTAATGAAAAGAGGGGAGCTGATTCTTCGTTCATTGTCACGAGAGAATCATGGGATCACTATGCTGCCAGACAAAATATGACTGCACTTTTCCTTGCAATGGGCCTTGCTGCACAACACTGACAGTCTTTATAAGCCAGTTAGAAAATCATCTTGGGAAGATTGTCCAGACTGCGCATTATCCGTTAGCTTAATTTCGAAATTTATTGAAACTTACAGCCCAGCTTTCCGCATGATTCCAATGTGCTTACTATTTTCAATTCCGCTGATAACTCTAAGCAGGAAGGTTGGGTATTTCTCTATTCCGTTTGTGTTTTTGATATCGTGTTCTTTTGTAGTTCGATTCTATCGCCTGTTTATCATCGTGGCTAAATGTGGTTTGCATTGAACTGAGGGTTTGTTTTTTCATTCCATGGAAGGTCTGCTTTGTTATGAATCAACTAAAAAGGGAAAATATCATTACATGCCGATATAATGTCACAGTTCAGAGTTAGTTAAATATCGAACTTTAGTTTATCCCTTCGTGGTCAGGGTTATACGTAAAACACCGAAAAATTCCACCCAATTTGTCAAAAATTCTACCGTCACCTCCGGGATCCATGTTAGTGGCGAACATCTCAAACACTTGAGCGTTTGGGCGTTAAAGCTGCGGTGTGACGCGTGGTGAGGTGTGGTGTGCCTGCAGTGCACCGAGTGTGGTGAGGTGTGGTGTAGAGCTGGTGTATGGTGAGCCGCCAGAGCTCAACCAGAGCAGATGGCCGGTGAAATTAAGTTCAGGCTTTGCAGGCACGTCTAGAAAAAAAGTTAAAATATACCACTAGATCAGACTCGTATGTGATGAACTTGGTGAAACTAAAAAGATTAATCCGAATAAAAAATCCAGAAATATTTTCCATCCTTCATGTAAAATATGGTGTTTGAGAAACACTACCTAATTACAAATCTACTGATCTGCGTGTGTGAGTGGAATGAGCTCACACACCTGCTCTTCGCTCTTCCGAGTATCTTCCCTTGGGGAAAAAAATTCACTTACCAGCCATACACAACCCGGGCCTCCAGACTGCGTTCAAGTGCTTGATATAAGCAATATGAAAAGCTTATGTAAAATATGTCATGGCCTAACTTCATAGAAACACAATATCCGTTCTTCCGTACGATCATTCTGAAGGTTGCATTGCTTGTTTGACGCGACCCAAGAGTTCCGGTGATTGCGTTCTAACGCTTAACATAAGTAATTCGAAAAGCTGACATTAGACATGCCGCGCACTAACTTCATAAAAACTGACGTTTAAAATAAATAGTTCGAGAAGCTGACATTAGAAATGCCGTGCACTAAGAAGAAAACCTTTTTCTGTACGTTCCTTTTTAGGGCTGCATTGCTTGCCTACCGCCACACACGCCGCGAGGGGCGGCAATGTAAGAAATGGGCTCGTATTTCCCTCGTAAAGGTTAGTGCGGCTGCAGGTGTGCCGTATGTAGGTCAGGGTGGCCTTGTGGAATCCCTTTTGAAGGGTGCCGTCATGCCGGCATGGATGCCGGCCTCCCATACAACGGGCGGCTTAAGAGCCCGGTCATCGCCCCTGCTATACTGCCTCCTGCACCGCCGCTAACGTTCGAGTTTCTCGGCTTGTCGAACGGGATTTTTCCAGCAACTGGTGGCTGATGTGTTCATGCGTGGTCGTAGCTAAGTTTTCCTTTTCTCAAAGGCAGTTGCTTTTGTTGTCATGTACGCCTGCTAAATTTTCCTCTTCTCAAAGGCCGTTTCCATTTTCAAAAGCTCTTTGTCGCCATTTTCGCCAGTTGTTCGCCCCTCTCTCTCTCCCTCTCTCTCTCTCGTCAAGTGGGGCAAGTCGATGATCGTTTCCCTACAGGGCACTTCTCAGCCTCTCTTCACAGCTCGCACGACAGCGCAGCTTACTGCCACTTCTTCCCACGTGAGGCGGAATTCCTGCACCCCATATGCTCGGGAATTTTCAGGAATTCTCCAAGTCACCTTCCAATTTTAGTCTAATTTTAGAAGTTAAAGCCGAGAATTCCAGTAATTTAGAAAGTTTCTTTCAATTTCAGGCAAATTTTAGTTATTAAAGCCAGGATTTTCAGTGATATTTTAATTTTTTCCTCAATATTAGTTTTGAAAGCGAAAGTGCTTGTAGAGTAGACAAGTTGACTTGGAAGAGATTACGCTGCGCCGCTACGACGACGGGAAATGTTTGAACATCGACCTCCTGGTGTGGTGCTGCTGTGCAGTTGCTACGCACGACCAAACCTTTCCGAACCTCCAAAGTAAGATGCCAGTTAATTCCTGCGGCTGCTAGCAGTGATTTCGAAACATTGTAGCAATTAGCTAGCTTTATCTCAGGCGCGCGTTTTTCAATCGGCACACTCTGAACTTTTTTCTGCATTTCGTGAAGGTTATTTTATTTGCATAAATTTATTTTTACGGAATTTGCATGTAATTTACCGTGAGAGATGGAGGAGTAAAAAATACATTTCTTTTTCGTGAGAGTGCCTTCCCCTAAAGCGCCTCCCCTCTGATGAAGAAACAAATATGCTCAACTCGCATCAACTATCCTCTAGAGATGTGCAACTCAGGTAACAAGTACAGTCTTTTTAATGAAATCATGTTGAATATTTATCACTGTCATTCTTTACTGTATCGTAAGAGCTCAATATTTATAACTACATTTATTGACTCTAAGGTAAGAGCTCAATACTTATCACTATTTAAGGATGAGTAATGACCGTATCTGCGATACGAGTTTCACCAGTGCAGAAGTAAAAGAATACTTTAATCGCGGGTAGTATTAGGATGTTTATATTTGCTTGTCATCCACACCTGGAAGATTTATTTCAGGAAAATATCGAGTTCTGTCATTTGTGACGGGCCGTGCACACTACAAATGTAGTTTTATAACGAGATGCAGTTGTGAGGGCAAGCCGAGACATAAAGAACAGGCAGTACACGAGAAATGACCTTCGTCTCGTCAACCTGAACCTTCGGTGCCGAGTTCACTGAAAACTTCTTGACAGCGTGTTGTGCTCATCAGCAAGGAGAGAAGATCAACTTATTTTCATGTTCTCAATAATTCATCACACGTTGTACAGAACTGGGCTGGTGTTACTGACAGGAGTTTCTCCGACCAATCACAGCACAATCTGTACAACTGTTCGCTTACACAAGAAGAGAATTACTTCCCACAGATCATTCTGTCACAGCAATTACACCGAGCTTTTTTAACACAACCATGCGGACCGGAATTTCATTGGATATTTTTAAAATGAAAAAGGAGGCCAACTCACTCGATGTCGAGCGCAGTAGAAGAAACAAGGTAGGGTCAAATCAGTCTTTTTTTTCTTCGACTGTTTGGCAATGCTGACGTCATGGCAACGAACCAATAGCAGCATTCATATTACATCTGCAACACTGCTAGCCCCAAATCTGGCACAATTATTGGCTTAACGACATGTCGCAATGGTGACGTTATAAAGTTAGTTTGAAATGAAGTCGTTCTATTAGCTATCCGAACAAGAGGAGGTGTATTTCCCCCATAGAAGTGACTTCACTACATTCTTTCCTCTACCGTGATGTCGAGTCACAGTTGAGGAAGAAATATGGATCAATCCCATCGAAGCTCTGTCAGGCGAGCTACTAAGATGGAAGCAGTTGGCCAGTCTCGTCCCAGGGGCGGCAGACTCCTGAAGGCGACACACGCAGTCACCTTCGCTGCATAATTGAGTCGTGGGGCGGTATCATGTATACTGCTCACTCGTGTGCCCTCCTAATCCTTACCTAATATGCGGGGAAATTTTAATGAACAATTTCAATAGTCTGTTTTCCGCGAAGGATTCTTCGGCAAGGTCGTTGTTCAAGATTTTAACAACCGATGGTTATAAATGCACAAAGGAGTACCAATGCTGAAATGGAATGAGATAAAAAACTGAATCAAATATTAGAAATGTTTAATGTTTAAATGTTTAAAGGATTGTGGTTTCAAGGTATGATCCAAAATGGTACATGGTTGTTTTTGGAGTTCAACCTCATGGTTGAAAATGGCACTTTTGAAGTATTACGATGTATTTAAAATTTATTAAAAAAACAATTTAAGTTAAGCTGCTTAAAAATACGTCAAATTTTCGAGCAGCGATGTTTCAAAATTGTTTAATAGACATGGTTCGAACTGTAATCATTATCATCTCAATTGAAATTGGTCATTTCACCGCAGCGCCTGTCATATTCCTGCCTAGATATTTCTATTCAATTCGATAACTCGAACATAATATCGAGACCGTTGACTGGTAATTAAAACTGACTCGGAATCACAGACGCAGAAGCAGAGCAGGAGCCAGAGCTGCGAGCTGTTGACGCTGTCCTGGAATAATGGTAATCTGTAATTAAAATCGGCCTCCCAGGTTCGGTACAATAATATATACGTAGAGAATCGTCAGGTCTAACCTTGTAATTAATCACGAATAAAATGATAATGTATTTAAGAGAAGTATTTATGGATATTTACTACAGTCATCTTTAATTTCTGCAACGAACAGGATGTGAAGCGCAATAAGATTTCTGAAAAAAATGATAGGATGAACTACGGAGAGCGATGTGTTCTTTCCAAAAGGTGCACAGATTGCATGTGATTAGATGAAAACCATAGCTCATGAATGCATAGAAATTTTAAGCTACGAAAATCCGAGTTATTGAACACCAAATGAATAATTTTCAATACGTACATGGAAAAGCTTTGGTTGCAAGACACTTTTTCACTACATAGTTATGAAATCAAATATAAACATCACCAGCCACGCCATGTTTAGTGACGTTCAAGCTTAGAGCCCGGGACTAGAACGTACGCACGTACAGTTAAAGTTTTAAGAATCGCATGATAATACGTTGAACATCTTTCGTTTGAAATAATGCTGCTATCAACTACCTGTTCACCAGACAGAATGTAATAGAAGAAGAGTTGAAAGACCTAGATTGGCTGAAATAGACAGAAGCTCTTCAATTTCTCAGATTGAAATCTCAGAATAGAAACATTGTAATATGAAGGATTTTCAAGGTACTCCACGAATTGGGTGAGCAAATATGGTACCAAAAATTATTCATAGGTCGAGAGATCACTTAGGATTATATCAATAATATACAAGTATAACCGATAGAATTTACTTAGGAAATCAGTGAAATTTGAGCAAACCTTGCATGCGTGCGATTCTTGCCTGGTCAGCGCGAAAGCTTAATTAAGGGGACGGACCAACCGACAGTGTATGGTAGTTGCAAACTCACTGGGCGACCCTGCACGACTACCACGTACTGGATGGTTTTTAATACGAAATTAAAGCAAAACTTAAACATTTTAGGAAGAAAAAATGTCAAACTGGCAAACCCGTCCCAGTTTAGTTTACCCTCCTGAAATTCCGTTTGGCCGCCCTTGGCTTGAGGGAAGTCGATCCGTGTTCAGAAATGGAGTTGAAACTGCCTCCATTCTCTCGCCCTGGCCATTGCACTTGATTGAAATTGATTCCCTCTCTCCTGAAGTGTTGGGCAGGTCGGATGGGAATTTCCGGAGTCAAAGAATGGATGAGAAAGTTACCGTAAACTTTGTTGGGTTTCAACGTTACAGTTTGGATTTACTTCGGACTACAAATATACAATTATTAATGGAGGTTGCGCAGGACTGAGGTTTATTCAGAGTAAAATTACATGCAAAAAATGGCTCCTGTGGGATTGAACCTGCAACTTTCTTGTGGCCAATATGCTAATCTGAAGTAATGGGTGCTGATTGAGTTACTGAGAACTAATTGCAAACTTAAAAAACTTCTACTAAGATGTGATGTAAATGAATTATTCACAAGCCACTTGTCGAGTAAAGATCAGATAGCTCAAAGCATTCGCTTGTGGTTCTTCCGATCTGTGAGTTTGTCGGAACATTAGCTGGCTAACTCATCTACATTTCTGCAACATCAAGCAATGTACTCATATTATAGTCGAGTGCATTTGTAATGCACGTCCTTTTTCTTTATCTCAAATTATTGTGATGCAGCCTCTTATTAGTAATTTATTTCATACGTGACATCGCATCTAGAGTTGAATTGATATTTTCCGACCGAGTCATATTCTTTATTAATCATGATAAATTGAAATAGTAGCCGCCACCACCCATGATGGGATTATTCATATTAATTGGATACATCAATTACATGGTGTTAATTACTTTACCCAAGATGTGGTATTAATCATTAATTTTGGTAAGCGTAAGCCCGAGCTATATAAAGCAATTATTAATGTGCATTTCATCATCATCATTTCATCATCATCATTTCATCATCATCATCTTTTCCTAACTTACAAAGGAAATTAAAGATCCGAAAGTTTACAAAGGCTAGCTATTAACGCAGACATCTATTACATCGCAATGCTGTTGAGAGAGAAGCTGGTTAGACACATAGTAAATATGTTTCACTGAACTGCAAGAATCCAGTTTGAGCGTTTTCGAAATTATGTGCGGGGAGATTGGTTGCTTTATAATCCATTTACAACAACCAACTGGAGTAAGATGAATCTCCAGGCATTTTAGGTCAATTGTTACTTTGTCACTCTTAATGTTGTTTGATAGCAAAGCGGGTTCATCGCCAAAGACGATGAACCGCAGGGAGAAGACACTAAAGTTCGTGATCGGTATTCTTAGTCTCACACGGTCAATAAATGTCTAAATTCGATGAGCAATCTCTCACGACTCGAGCGTATAACTGCCTCGAGCTAATCCCTCCGTATGACTGCCTCCACTCGACTGCCTAGGCTACCTATCAGAAGGACTCCTTTGGCTTGTGGGTGCGGCATTTCGTCAGTGAACAAACGCGTTACGACAACAGCTAATCATTAATAATTGAAAAGCCCACAATCTTTTTCAATATTAATAATTTGGATCCCGCGTTCAATCTATATAAATAAAAAATATCCTAGATGATTAAGATTAGAAACATAAGAAATGCATTGTGATAGAGGAAAGAGAAAGAGGAGCTGATAACTTGAACTTGTAGTCCCTCAGTTGCGTCGTGGTGATGATGTGAAGAGAGTAAGATGGTGATGGCAAGGCGTAGCGTTGTCTGGCGATGTTGTAGGAGTAAATAGTACGACAGGCAGATCGTAGAGCTGATTCAAAGTTGCGCTTATCCATGAAAACATTTCTTTATATGATGTACCAACGGATCTTTTCGAGGAGATGAAAGTCGTTGGCCAGACGAAGAATTTCATTATTCCTTGTAGCGATTCCTTTGTAAATATTTGATGTAGGGCGGTCACGTCGGGGCATGACAATGTGAGCAAGTTTAAAGAATTTTCAAATCAAGTTTAAAGAGTTGACCCCTTGGTCAACGTAAGAATCGTTATTATTTTATGTGTAATTCGTAACATTTCCCCTTTGTGAACACTATAATACTCTGAAAAATAAAATAATGGTATCTTTTACGTCAATGATGGACTCTTAAAACTTCCATTCTGACCCGTGTGAGTTACTGTGTTCTTTCTACAATACTGACACATTTCATTAAAAGGCAATGGGAACTCTGATTATAGATCAATATGATCAAATGAACTTTCCCGATCATTCAGAAGCTCTTTGTACGGACCACTCTGTTCGTGGACTGGACTTACGAGTAGTTTTGGTTACTTTTTGGAGGATTATGTCGCACTGAAAAGACAAGTGAGAACTTTTAATTGCATCCGAAATTTTCAAGAAACTTATCTGTTCGCTCTCTAATGCTTCTGTGACAAAACAGGTAGTGTTCGTCACCCTCTTTACCTTAACCCCGATCGTCCTTTCCTAAACCTTTTTCTTAACCCCGATCGTCTTATCTATAGTTATGCACTCATCATCTTGTGCACACTTTCGTTGATCTTCCCTGCTGAAATTAATTACACATCTGAACTCTCTACTCGCCCAGCTGTGTTTCACTCGAATTACAATGATTTTGTCTCATCATAGCTCGTGAATCTGGCAATGTGGATACTAATAGATAAAAACGCAAGCTGCTATTTACGAAGGTACAACAGTATCTTCGAAGTTTACTAGCTTTAACGACGTGAATTCATCATTCGGAAATTTTTCACTGGCGATCCCACTTTTAAGGGGATGGAGGGAGCAATAAACCAGCACCCTCGGGGATGGCGTGGGCATCAAAGTTTGCTGCTAACCTCATCAGGCGGGCAGCGCTCCCTCGAATGTAATCTGGAGGAAGGGGCCAGTCTCATAGCCTCGCATGAATCAGGACGTGTAAACAGGGCATCGGTGAGCGCCGTTTTGCATGGATGCGCGAGTGAATGAATGCCGGTGACGAAGCCGCTGTTGAAGGAAAGTGATGCTGGACAGAGCGGGTCAGTTACCGGGTCTTGAGAACTTTGGTTTGTTATGCAGCTCGGCTAAACAACTGAACGATGGGAGACAATTCGTGAGATGTTGAGAGTGAATCGAAAAGGGAAAATATTCAATGAGGGTGAACTAGACAGAGCGGGTCAGTCACCGGGTCTTGAGAACATTAATTTGTTCAGCAGCCCAGCTAAATAAATAAACGATGGGAGAAAGTTAGAGGATCAAATTGAGAGTATATCAGTTGAGAGTGAAGATGATATTCATATTCATTGAGGATGAAATTAAACATATTCATATTCATTGCGAGTAAAGCTAAACATCTTCATATTCATTGAAAGTGAAGCTAAAAATTTTGTTCAATCATACTTACTACAGAAGACACTCTCATGGGAGTGCTTGGAGTGCATGTGACGCTGGAATGTTTGGATAAGGCACTCAAACGCTCTCGGTAAAAAAATTTAATTTCATGCTATCTCACAAGTTCGTCCACTGAGTGTATCATACAAATTTGCATCTTCGAAATATTCGTGTGATGGCTGTCAGCATCTCTTATCTTCTGATAAATAAAAATCACTGTTATATACATTTCATGTATCAACAATACTGGAAATGAACTGTTTCTACTTTTTCTTTCTTTCTTTCTTTCTTTCTTTCTGCAAAAATGTGTGACTTAACAAATGCTTTGAGTTTATTGATGTAAAAGTACAAATATCTCACGTAAATTTTTTGAGGCAACATCATTCTCGGTGGGATTAACAAACTTCGTGAGTTACAGAGCAGGATTTCCCACTCACTGAAATTCATCGTATCGCAAAAAGTGTGCAGTAACATGCTCTCTAGCATTGGTTACTCATGACCCCTTTTTCTGGTCGTTTGTGAACAAGATGCAACTTTCGAGCAACACTCGACAATGCCTAATTTAAGGCACAAGAGCGAGCAATGAAGGTCTCGGGCGCAGCAAGTAGCGCTGCCGGAGGGCCACATTCTGAGTGCGTGTGGAGGTCGTAAGATTTTTACGATTCTTTTGTCGTGTCCTGAATACCGACCGGGTCTGAAACTCCTCTTTAAATTCTTTTGGAAAACTGGGCCTGCAGATCCTTTTCTTCAATTTGGACACTACGACAAATGAGTCCTCGTTTCTAAAGACGGATTTTAAAGACGGTTGACGAGTGTATTTAAAAGCTTTTCATTAATGGGAATTAATCGCATTTTCTTCATGCATTTACTCTGATCATTCGACTGGCACGCATCATTTTCATCTTTTTAACTACCCTAAACTCATGTCTTTTTCGTTGACTATAGCTGTGATTTTTTAAATTGAAAGGGTGTCGGTTGTTTTAAAACTTTTATTTATCAATATGATTCGAGTATTATCAAGTTTTGTCATTCTTCCCCCAAATCACGGTTGTTTCAGGAGCATGAATTCCAACCAATCCGTGCCGCCGTAGCAGCATTATACTAGCAGCGTGCTTTCTTTTAAGTGTACTTACACAGTTATCGCTACGAACACGCAAATTGAATGGAAAACCGATCTCGGTAAAGAGCTTACTGCTTAACATGTCTTCCCTTGCGACCATTCAATTTTGGGCTGTGGTTTGAGGGCATCACAAGGCTCTCAAAATCCTACACAGGAGTTGTCTTTCAGCGGATCAGGACAAGAATCTTGAACTCATCTCGCGGATATGAAAATTGTGATCGTCTCCTTCGGTGCACTCAAGAAATAGAATACATCGCAAGCAACTCTACGGCTCCATACTGCGTATTCCAGTACGCCTTTAGCACCAACTAAAATTTTGAAAGACCTTGATTTTCTTCCTCTCTTCTCCACGCTCTCTTTACATGTACATAATAGAGAACGGTTGACTTGACGATTCCGAACAAAATTGCTTTCATCTCTGCGGTTATTTTGATGTCGCTTCACAATTTGGTCTCTCCAAGGCACTCACTCGCACGGCATGACAACAGACGCAGGGAACTGCACGCCCCTCAAGTACAACTTCAATCTAGTCCCGACGGTTCGAGTTCTGATTACCACGACTGCCCGGGAGTTTGTATTGACTAAATAATGGAGGGATAAAGTTGTACCCGAAAGACAAAATTGTCCTTGAAATATTCATGTGATGGCTATGTCAGCACCTCTCATGTTTCGATCAATGGAAATTGCACGCGTTTTAGTCTTACGAGACGAAAAGCATTTTGGAGTTAATGTAAAATTACATGAATGTGTAATTTCAAACCAGTATTCATTTCAACCCAAGCCCTTGTTTAGCCTCGTGTTTGTATCAGATAATAGTGTACATTTAGATGCTAAAGTGCAATAGCTCATAACGTGCATTTAGCCACCAGCGTGAATTTAGACACTACCTAGCGTATAATCATCAGCGTACATTTAGCCCCCAACGATAACACAACCACCGGCGTGCGTTGCAATGGCAGCATGAACTTAAGCATCGCGACGAGGTAAGATACTTGAGCGAATTTAACCACCAGCGTGTATATGGACGCTAGCATGTTTTTCACAGGAATATATCAATACATGATCAACAAGCTATCAACTTTTGCAGTCATGAGGTATCGTCTGAGTTGTCTTACAATCTCGTTCACTCCTATTCTTCGATGACAATCCTGCTGGGATCAAAACCCGCACAATTTTGCGCGGATGCCAACTGAGTCCCAAAATGCTGTGAGTCAAAATATGGCATCCCTAGTATATTGCAGAGTCCCTTCGAAGACGGAGTCTTGTCTTAGAATAAATATGATCTACCTATATTAATCTATCGAATAGAGCGTTAGAACCAATACTTTGAGAAAAGATGCTAATGCATAAAGGAAACGATTTTATTCTTGTTATAGTTCTGATCAATCTACATCACGATCATTTCTATAATGTATTTGTATTTATACGACCATCTATCGGAACATCATCGTCATCTTGGGTCGTATTCAAACATCATTTTTCATATTTAATCGTGCACTACATGCTCCTGTTCTTATTACTGACATTTGGGCTGAGAGTGGTCTTTCCTGCCGCACTATTTTCGATCGCGCAATGCATCCTCCCGTACTTTTGTGCGGAGTATCGTTTTTCTTGCCATACCGATTTTGGTTGGGTGAGTATTGTGAGCCATGGTCATGTTTTGTTGTTCATGGCAGGCAGTAATGGCGTGCAGGCTGGGCAGAGGGAAAATAGTGAGCGAACAAGCCTTCGAATCGTTTATGGTGTCGGGCCCGTATGGCACTTGTCGGAATTCTTTTCGTCACTCGGCGGAGCTAATCTTAGTTAAAATTCCCCAGTCATGTGTGACACACAGATGACACCCCAACCACCACCTTCTCCACTACAACCACCGCCTGCACTACCACCTGCACCGCTACAACCACCGCCACAACCACCACCTCCACCACCTCAACCACCGCCTTCTCCAGTACAACTACCACCTCCACCACCACAACCACCACCTCCGCCACCACAACTACCACTTCCACCACCACAACCACCACCTCCACCACCACAACTACCACTTCCACCACCACAACCACCACCACCACCACAACAACCACCTCCACC
>JACJUY010000288.1:0-33762 GCA_014220935.1 Platorchestia sp. MABIK
GTACAGCAGTTTGCTTAACTGATTGCTTTTGTCCGTCAAGTCAACATTAAAATCTCCGAAAGCAAAGGAAGTACTCAAGAAAGTACTCGCTCAAGTGTGAAACGTTGTGCTCGCCCCTGTCTCAAACGATAGGCTTGTCTGAAGAGTTCTTGTTCCCTCAGTCTTACTTCACCGAGCTCGTGTAACAACACTACCTCAGCCTCCCGTCTTCAGACCGTTCAGAGCATGGGAAATCCTAAACTTTTTCGCTTGAAGCAACCAGAAAAATTAATTTTAATTGATTTGATAAATTTTGGTAGTGTCTAACCTCTCAGTGATGTTCTTTTTGTTCACCTTCTACGCCCCCGAGACGGCGAATGTGCGAGAAAAAAATTCTTGTGTTTTGTACCTCCCTTCAATTCAGACACCGATATTTTACAATGAGCTATTTTAATAAGCAAAACAAATGAATGAGAAGATGATAAACATTCACAATCACCTGGAAAAATTGAATGAAAAGTGCAGCGTATCTCGAATTGTAATTCATATATGTTCTCACTTAAAGCGCTAGTCATCCTACAGACGATATGTTTTGCTGATCCTACAAAATTACTGCAGCGAAAGGAAGGCCCACCGAACGAAGGCAAAGGCTGAAGATGTAACTGCACACTGCGATACCCTCCCCTCATTAAGGGAACCATTTTGAAAAATTGGAAACTTTTTTCTATTGGAGGGTACGTCTATGAAAATTTGCAGACTACTAGATCTCCGCATTCGTAACAAAATTTATTGAAGAAGTTTTTTATTTGGGGCATAGAAAATTAATTATTCCTTATAATTAAAAAAAAATATATATAGATATAAATATTTTCCATAATAACTCCGAAGTTTATAAAGCTAGAGCAATGCGGTTTGTTGCATTTGAAATTAAAATGTGTGCTCTAAAAACGCAATTGCTCGCTTTTTGCGATTTATTTCATTACGAATTTATATAAAATTTTTTGAAAGAGGTAGGGTAAAAATTACAATTTTAGGGTAAAAAAAGTCTGCGGAAAGTTTTATACAATTTTAAAAAAAACGAGCAATTGCGTTGTTAGAGCACACATTTTACTTTCAAATGCAACAAACCGCATTGCTCTAGCTTTGTAAACTTTGGAGTTATTTTGGAAAACGTCTTGAAAACTTACTTGCTTTATAAGAGATTTTTAAGATTAACAATGCTTCTTCTCCTACAGTTTTTGAGCTACAATAATAATTTTGATATCATTGGATGCGGAAAAACAAGGGCTTTCCAGAAAATTGAATAGTTTTTCAAAATTTTTTTTTTTTTCTAAAGTTATGACGTCATAAATTTGAATTTTTTCGATTTATTTCATTTTTTTCTTCATTTTTTTATTGGATATTTGAGGAAATGCATTTGATTTTTTGCAATGTCCACGTTATTCTGCATCCAATGATACCAAAATCATTTCTATAGCTCAAAAACTGTCAGAGAAGAAGCATTTAGAAAACCCCCAAAAATGTCGTTTTCTATGATTTCCCATTTTCTTTTCAAGAAAATCGCATTTTGTCATGAATGATAAATGATTCTAAACTGCATTTCCTATCAGTGTAGCAAATTTCATTGCTCTAAATTCAATAATAAAAAAAAAAGGTTCGGAAGGGGGACGCTTACCTTGAGGAATATAAATGATGAAATATAAAAAAATTAAAGCAAAAATTGAAAATTTGAGGAAAAGCATTTAAATTTTTGGAATGTCCACGTTATTCTGCACCCAATGATACCAAAATCATTACTGTAGCTTAAAAACTGTCAGAAAATAAGCATATAGAAACCACCCCCCCCAAAAATATTGTTTGCTATGATTTCCAACTTTCTTTCAAAGAAAATCACATTTTTTAATAGAAGGTAAATGATTCTAAATTGCATTTCCTATCAGTGCACCAAATTTTATTGCTCTAGGTTCACAAATGAAAAAAAAGGTCCGTATGGGGGGATGCTCTCCCCTCTCANGGGGGGGGGGGGGGGGCGCTAGCTCTGGGATACGTTCCTGATATTTCTACAGACATTCGGGGACATATCTCAAACTCTTTTAAAGAAATAAAAAAAATCAGGAAAATCTCATCTTGGACTGAGATGCTCCAAAATGGTTCCCTTAATCAATGAGACAAAAATCAATAAATATGTTCTCCCACAATATTTCACTTCATCTAAATTTTGTCACATTTTTCACCTGATCTCATTCTGCTGAATAATTAAAACGTCCTAAAAGCAGGAGGAAACTATCGGTAAACTAAAAATAATCACGACTTGTGTCGAAGAAACTCAACATCTGTGACCTGGTCGTACAAAATATGAAATTGCGTACAACCAATTTCGAAAAACAGACATCTTGAACTCAGAGCACAACTGAGTAAAGCCGATCTTCATTATGGAGACGTCATTGTTCACTTCAAAGCCGACCTCCGCTCTCCCTGTTCCTCACCTCCCTCCTCCAGCATTAAAGCTTAAATATCTCGATGAACAGCTTGAATTTACCTCTCTTTTCATAAATGCCAAAAATTACAAATCAGTATCACCGAAAAATATACCAAAGCTACTTCGTTCTCGGAATCCAGTTATAGCTTTACACAAAAACTCACAATGCGTCCTCACGGGACTCGTTTTGCAGCTCGGACAGTGGTATTTTCTAAACAAACATTGCCCTCCAAGACATCCAGAAAAAGTGTTTTTTTTTTCAAAGGACGAAATATGTCATTACTAAGCACAATGCCTGCAAGTAGAAGGAGATCTTCACCCTCCCACCCACTGGATCCTAATGCTCAAACGACAGGAGACTCGCAAACAGCCGCCAGTACTCCCGTCAGAGGATGTGCGTTACCTTCCAAAGCAACGTCAGTGAAGACTATACAACCAATATCGCCTGATGGGGAAAACATTTCTGTCAAACTTCCTGTAATCATTTACACGTTCCACGCAGTCAAACCTCAGCTGCAGCACCACAGCCACCTGCGCCTCATCTCAACGAGCGAAACAGCACGGCATCTCCCAAGCCCTGCGTTACCAACGAAGCTCAGAATTTGTCATCATCAACGGGGACACCAACGCCATTTTCATGAGTAGTACGCGACAGAATAGAAACTGTAAGCGATCATTTAGAACCTGTAGTTTCCAGTTGTATTGTTATTAATAAAAAGGAATCCTGTTTGGGCTTTCAAGCGCGTTAAACTTGTCGCATTCTCCAGATGATATGTTAGACAATACTCGCGCACAAACTGACACTGGCAGTAAAACACTCCAAAGCGTAAGCCACGAGGACAAAGAAAAATTTTCAGTACAGAGCAATACAAAAAACATTGTTACTTCTTAGAATGGGTGCTTGCACCCGATTCAAATTACAAGCTAGCAAACAATTCACGAAATTATAAATAATCTGTCTCTTATAGCAGCATTTTTCAATAAATCATTAAGAGAACGTGTGCGTCTAAGCCCGTCAACTGTATCGAACGTTAAAATCATAACCGGATAACATTTTGCTTTAAATTCACGTATTTGTTCTTGAGACCTTGCGTCTGTGGTACCTTCCAGTATTTCTCCTAATGTCGACTCCAAATTATTGTCGAGAATCTTGTGATATTTTGTTGCTAGGTGACAATATTCTAAGCACAATCAGAAGGAAGGACATCGATCGCTCATGTTGGATCCAAACTATTCCCTCTGGGCGTATTGATAAACTTCTCCATACTATGAATCGCATACCTAGATTCAATAATTATATAATAAGTTTTCAAGGTCTCTCCCTCTCGCCCTCAGACCTAGCTCGAATCAAAAAACTAATTATAAGGAAATACGCACTTTCTCGTATTTATATTACTAATACTTGCAATGCGCAAAATTCCACCGGGTGGCCTAGCGAAGTGTGGGCAAATAAAAATTTGTCATTTTCAGTTATATGAAAGCCAATCAAAACAACGCATGTATCAAATAAAAGATAAATGTATTATCTTTAATAAAATCCAAGAACTTTTCAACATATCCTCCTTCCTCCTTGATAACCTGGCAGAGACGAGGGATCACCTGATCACACGTGGCATGCATAGTTTCGGCGTCAATTTCTGCCCAAGATTTGGTCAGTTTTTGCTTCAGAACCTCCTCACTTGAGTGAGATACAGTTTCTGATCCAAGATTCAGTGCTTGTTGAACTTCGAACTTTCGAAATTGACACCGAAACTATCATTTCGGGAGAATATCTTAAAATACCACAAAGTAACTGCATCATTGAACATGCTTTGAAACAAAAACAAAAAGTGTATGATAATTTCTCCATAAATGCTTGGTAACAACAATGGAAAGCATTGATGTTTTAGGTAACGTGGCAAGTTGATAGCTAATAGAAAAAATACGGTATTTATAGCAGAAATACGAGACACTGGTTTAGCAATTTTGCACCGGTTGCTGAGCGTGTGTACATTTTTTTCAATGTTCCAACTACTGTTGGAACTCAAGACAGTGCAAAAATGATTCCAACAGATACTGCTATTTATACAGGGTGTTGGTGGAACTCTTGGTACAAACTTCGGCTACTAGTAGAAAATACAAATTTGAACACTTTTTCATCAATGAAAAAATTTCGAAAAACGCTTAGTTTTTTAATAATTGGGCACAGAAGTTTTTAATGCTGCGCTTCAAGAACTCACGTCGATCATAGTAACCACATGCACTAATGTTCAATAATAACACACGAGGGTAATGAAAAATGTTAAATAACATGAGGTACTTTAATAAATAATAGAAAGTAACGCATCAAAGTAGGTGTTCAAAATTTCTACCATTAACATCGATACACGCACGACACCTTCGTCGAAGCGAGTTGCGCACGTTGCCAAACATTCCTGGGTTGTCAGCGTTATCTCCAGCAGCGACTGGAATTCGAGCGACAAGGTCTTCTTCCGACTCCACAGGTGTCACAAAAATCAGAGATTTCAAGTGCCCCTATAAGAAAAATCTAACAGAGTCAAATCAGGTGATCTCGGTGGCCAGGGCACCGCACCACCACGACCAATCCATCGATTTGGAAATTGTTGGTCAAGAAACCGTCGCACATTTAGAGCATAATGTGCCGGAGCTCCATAGTGTTGAAACCAAAGTCGTCTACGAATACCTAATGGCACATTTTCCCATAAACCAGGAAGGACTTCTTCAAGAAAGATTTTGTACACATCTCCAGTAAGACGCTCTGGCAGAATGTATGGACCAATGAGTTGATTGTGCACGAAACCTGCCCAAGCATTGACAGTGTAGCGATGTTGGTGATGACGTTCATGGATGACATGAGGGTTGTTCTGCTGCCATGAGTGAAAGTTATGATAATCAAAAATTCCATCTCGGCTGAAGGTTGCTTCATCCGTAAACAACACACACTCTGCAAAATTGGCATCTTCTACCCCCCGATCTAAAACCACTGCGCGAATCGCTCACGAGGGCCATAATCAACGGGAAGGAGACCCTGGACTCTCTGGAAGTGATGTGGATGATAATTATTCCGGTTCAATACATGCCACACTGTACTATGGTCACGAATACCCAAAGATGCTGCTGCGGCACGGGTGCTCGTACGCGGGTTTCTACGGAAATGTTCCAACACTTCTTGCTCTCGATGATAATTTATTGGGCGACCAGCGTCTACGCTGTTTACATTAAAACTGCCGGTTTCCGTCAATCTTCGGTGCAATGCAGTGAATAATCGATGATCAGGGACTTCTCGATTAGGGTAACTTTCGTGATAGATTTTTGCGGCACGTCTTGCATTACCATTAGCAGCACCATAAGTGAAATGCATGTCTGCCATTTGTGCATTTGTAAGGCGATCCATCTTACCACTTCCGTGCCACGGTGCTAACTGACAAAAGATACACATACGCTTCTCACCAGGGGTCGCTAACGTTGACTAGGAATTTCTAGAAATTTCCTGAATCTGTGAATTAATGTTTTAAAATTTAAATAAAACATGTTCGATTCTGCCAAAAACAAACACACAAACATCGGCATCTACGGATGCTTTATTTTCAATTGAAGCATGAAACATTTCACCTTTTACATTGGTTTTTCAAATGCCTTAAAACTAACACCAGGATGCCATGGCGCTTTCCCCGGTCAAAGACCGGTCCCCATTTCAGACACCTGGGTAGAGTGGGGTATTGTGCTTAGAATTTTTCCTCCTATACCCAACAGAGAAAATCGCCACCAACACTTGTTTATTCTAATTCCCCATATTGTCCTTATTCCTGTCTGTTGCGAAATCGCTGTTGTGTTCTTGAAGCGTAGCATTAAAAAACTTCTTAGCCTAATAATTAAAAAACTAAGCGTTTTTCGATATTTTTCCACTGATGAAAAAGTGTTTAAATGTGTATTTTCTACTATTAGCCTAAGTTTGTACTAAGAGTTCCACCAACACCCTGAATGTGAGAAATTAAAATTTATTATAGAAAAGTGCAACATTACATGCCATTTCAAGAAATTGAACAAGGCGTACTTTGAGCGTGACATACAAATAGAGGATCAGGACAAGGCATTGGCTTATGTTGCCTTACATGTGTGCGGACATAGACATTTTCCTGGTATACAGGAAAAAATGTTCACATGAAATCTGGTGAGCCAATGATTTGGCGTGAGCTGAGAAATCACTCAAATGACTGCTATTTCTGTCAGCAATGTGCCTAGTGAACTCATAAGATTTATCTGTGCCTAAACCTCCAGATCAAGAAATGCAGAGTTCCAGCAGTGAAGATGAAGATGGCAGTGGTGAATATGTGGAGGCCATATATCCCCTAAGTGAGAGTAAACCAATATCATTTTCTCAAGAGATTCTAAATGACTTATGCAGGGATCTCTATTTAACCAAAGACAAAAGTGAGTTTCTGGCATCAAGGCTTCATGAACGAAATTTTCTTGAGAAAAGAGTGAAGATAACACTGCACGGAAAACGTACAGAGAAGTTACTTGCATTGTTCACCTTGAAGGATGACATGCTTTTGTAATGACATCGCTAAACTTTTTTGGAACCAGAAATATCAAATGTTCACATCAACTGCAGGCGACTTTTCATACATGCGCCCAAGGACAGCATAAAAGCTGTTTAGCTACACAACGGTAACCTCTGTCATCTTTCCCATGGCTTATGGCTCTACCGTAAAAGAATTATTTGAAAATCTAAATAGAATTACAAGAAGCATGCAATAAGATGACCAAAACCGACATATTTGTGCAACTTTCAAGGTTGTGGTCGTGCTTACTGACCTGAAGATTGGCTATTTTAGATTTGAATGTTTCTTGTGTTCATGGAACATCATGGCAAGAACTGAATATTATGTTCGGAAGGATTGGTCGATCCGAGATGAAATTGAGTAAGAAGAGCATAACATCATGCACAAACCACTTGTGAAAAATAGTCGAATTCATTTGCCCCCTTTGCATATTAAACTTGGTTTGTTTAGGCAATTGGCGTAAACCCTAGGCATGGATTCCTCCGCATTTGCATATCTTGCAGAGAAAATGAATTAAAGAAGGTATCTTCATAGGTCCCCAAATTCGAAAAATTGTACCTGATGAAACATTTATCACACATCTCATGATAAAAAGAAGCCCGCCTTTGAGTCATTCAAAAAACTTTGTGATAACTTGACGGAGAAACATTGTTCAAAAAACTCTGGGCAAGTTATGAATCATCTGCTGCATTATTATCATGATGTGGGATGTAACATGTCTAAAAGTTTATGTGATCCACTCTCGTTTGAATTTTTGCGGAGAATCATAGTGATGTGAGAGATGAACTTGGCGAGAGATTCCGTCTGGATATTTCAGTGATAGAGCAACGGAAAGAAAAATGGAATCCTGGTTTGTTTGCCGACTACTGTTGGAATATAAAATGAGATCACACTCCACACAAATGGCTTAAAGGACAAGTTGTTTAAACTGACATGAGTGTGTTTGTTTATTAAGATAAAAACATATGGCTCATGATACAAGGAAATGGTGCCTAATCTGGAAAATTAAAGGTCAGATTCAGAATCATGACATTTTTTTGCCCTGTATCAGGTTTAACGTAACGTATACTTTTTTGAACCTGTTATTTGTTGCGCACTGTAATGTAGATTTTTCTTCGAGCAAGCTCTTCATACGATGAAGAAATATTACAGTTCCATTAAATCTGTCGGAACTTTTCTCCACTTGAGATTTGAAAGATACCTTTTTATCGAACCCAATGCTTAAATTTTTCATTCCTTCTAGTGGCTTAATTTTATTATTTCCTGCCATGAGAGTCAGACGTTAAATGTTCCAATTATTTCTTTGGATTCCACTCTAATGCATTGTGTTTTGCTCGCATTTACCTTGAGACCATTTTGGTCATACCACGATTCCAGGTTACTCTACAGGCTCTACGCTTTTATTTTTGTCTGCAGTTATTCTGCCCAGAACTTGTATTGTAATTTGAAATTCCCCTGTAAACATGTAGATTCTTGAGATAGAAGACATCGACGGGAAAATGTTAATGAAAATTGAAAACAATAGACTAAGCATAGAGCCTTGAGGAACACTAAAATTGTCCTAAATGAATGGCGACAATTTGTTATTTAAGCGAACTGCATGAGATCGATTCGATAAGTAACTTTCAAACCATTGTGTGCCTACTCCTGAGTTCAGTGTTTTCCTTAAAATTCGATCATGCACGACACTGTCGAACGCTTTGGAGCGATAGAGCCGTAGTGGGAGTGTTACATTCTTTTGATCTATATCACTGTAAATTTTATCTAAGATGTTAAGAAGATTATCTTGTGTACAAGTGTTCCTCCTATAGGCATATAAATTTTATGAAAAATATTGATTTGACCAAGTGAGATGACAGTTGATTTGTTATCACTTTCTCCATTATTTTGGACATGATAGCTAGAAAGACTTATGAGCCTGTAGTTTGTTGCAATTTAATATAATCAGTTTTATGCATCGGTCTAATTACTGTGTGCTTCCATTGGTCGGGGAATTCATTAATTGCTTTTGATGTTAGTTTTCAAACGAATCATTGTCACTCTTACTGGGAAGCTGGTTTTAATGAATTCTTCTGACACTCTGGCGCGTGCAGATGCAGAAGGGCACAGGGTTTCAGCTGAAGGGTAATTTCAGTTAGTTTTACATCCTTCATTGATGACTTGAACACTCCTTTTGAGAAGATACTGTCGAAATAAGTGATTGTTCTTAAAGGGTTTTGATATTACTTCATCAGTGTACATTTCCTACTGGGCTGCCTCACTAATGATCCCCCACGTTCGTTTAGGATTCCTTTTTGCCGCCAATAGTGCCTGGTGAAAGTGTGTTGGATATACGTCAGGAATTTGCTTTCAAATAATTTTATCATGCTCTGAATAGGTGATGCGTGGTGTACTATTTAAAAAATTCTTACCGTTCTAACGCTAGTAAGTTTTCTTTATTTTGCTCAGCTCTCAAATGAAAACAGAGCGCAAAACCAGTTCAGCCACAAGTTGATTTTTCACTGTAGTGTAGAAACTGTAGGTCACTCTATGTCCAAAAATGTATGAAATAACTTGGACTATCACTAAGCTAAATTGTAATTTTGATTAGCTTCACTGAAAGTTCACTAGATGACTCAACTTTAGACATGATTCAAATGCAGAACTATTATAGTCACCATTCACTTCAAAAACATATCCGAGGCATCAGTACGTACATTTCTAACCACATGGTTTCGAGAATCATTGCAAGTGCAACTATGAATCGTGACCAGATCGAAACGTTATGTATAGAACTGCCAAAAAATGGTAAACGGATTATGCTTGGATCGGTGTATAGGCCTCCAACACTAAAACAAAACACTGTCTGGGATCTTTCCTGAATGAACTCCATAGTATTTTGTCACAGTTTTACCATTTTTTACAATGATGTAATAATCCGCGATGATTTAAATTACGATTTGTTGAAACATGAAAGCTGCGAACAAATCTCAAATCGCATAAATGTCTTTCAGTCTAGATCTTTCCTTCCAATCATCACGAAGCCTACACGTGTCCCATCAGAATCTGCTACGTTGCATGCTCGATAATATCTTCATGACAGACCCAACTGATTTTCTTACAGGAATTTTAAATTCCGACTTATCCGATCATTTCCCTATGTTCCTTATTAAGAAAAATGTCTATGTTACTCGTACCAAGGCACAGGTTGAAACTTACCATATCGCTGCGTAAATAAATTTAATTTGGGAACAATAAGCACTGTTCAAGAAGATTTAATGCCAACATTGGACATCTATCAACAGATCAATACTGTAATGAACATGGATAGAGCCATACTAAACTTGACTGAAATTAAAACAACTGCATTTTCCGAACATTACACGTACAGCTACATCGAAAAATAGACAAAAGCCCTGGATAACTGAAGGCATAATTATCGTAAGCGTAATTATCTATACTCTACGAAGGACAATTGTCTAGGGAAATGTATAACAAATTCAGGAATTATGTGGTGAATCAAACAAGGACGTCGAAAAAAATTACTTTACGCTCAAATTCACTCAGTTTAAAACTGATATTAAAAACCCTGCGCCTATTTAATTCTTGCTCTAAGCAGAATAATAGTGCTCCGAAAACGATTGAGCCTATTGTTCAAGATAATGTAAAATGCCACATGAAAAAAGAAAATGCAACTGTGTTCAACAACTTTTTTTATACCTAGGAAAAATACAGCTGAAAGTATTTCTAGTAATCCTGCTGATCACTTGAAATACATGGATCATATCCGTGAATACAACTCTTTTTTCTTTACGCCTTCTAATTCTTCCGATGTAATTGCCTCCCCAAACAACTTGATAAATAAATCAATGGATTAAAAACGTTCTCGGCTGAAGTACTAAAAGTTATAGCTTATATAATAGCTCTGTTCGTATCCAATATTATTAACGAATCGCTTTTCCTAGGTGTTTCCCAAACTCTCTCAAAATTGCTAGAGAAGCCCCTATTTTTAAAAGTGGTTAAAAAACTTGTGTTAACTATTATAAATTTATCTCCGTATGTTGAAGAAATCCATTGTTCTCACTCGGGGATTTAGTACTAAGGAATCATAAATTTAAGAAACTACTCCGTAACATTTGAAGTTTTTCATTCGAAGACGTTCGGAACATTGTGCCCTTACCAATTACGACCCTTTGAGCACGAACGTCTCGTTACCATTCTCGGAATGTTGTGCCTGAGAAACCTCAGACATGCTCCAACATTCACCGCACTCACAACACGCACTCACCTTCCTACGGAGCACCACCTTCTTCTTTATCTTTAAATTTGTTTATTTTTCGACAGCCTTCTGTATGTGCGTTTTTAGCTAATAACGCCCGTGACCTGAACTACGATTCCCTACGCTTGACGTTATGGAGAGGGCGAGTGGCTGACGACTGAGGTGTGATGATGATGTGCGCCTCTGGGGTCTCGCTCAACTCCTGCGACTGCTCCGCACCCGGCTACTTCTCGTCTTCTGTACTACGGAGTGAGCCTTGATGGGGAGCCAGTGCCACCTACTGCAGTCCAGCACTTCAGCAGCCGGGCTGCCTGACATCGACCTTCTCTTCTCACCGTCGTCATGTGGACTTCAATGGATCCTTAAGTGCGAGTAGGTTTGGAGGTACGTAGGTGCATTTGTCCCGAGCGTTCCTCACTAGCCTTCACGTGGCTGTAGTTTCCCGTTCTAGAGCCGTACTCTAAAATTAAAGCCGTGACTTAAAGACGTAAATTCAACTGTCTTGGATATATTCCAGGTGTAGGGTGCATTGCCTTATCTGTTAACTCAGAATCTTTAATCTATTCTCGGCAGCTCTCAATCCTACCACCGTCAAATTATTTACGTGCCGTCTAACTTATCTCAACAGGTCACGGTTATTGTCAAAATTGATGTGGGCGGCCGTCGGGTGCACCAACTTCCGACTTCCTACTTACCCAAGAAGTCTCCGACGTGCCTTTGTATGAAAACCTCCTTGGCTGTTTATTTATTACAATTATTATTATACATTTAAAACCACTAAAATAATTACCAGCATTGCGGCTACCTTATCCCCACTCTGTTTTTCCAATACCGTACTTATTATAAGCAAAATTTTCGAGAAATTTCTGTGTAAAAAGTGTTTTCTTATTTTAAACAAAAGTGATTTCTCTACTATAAACAATATGGTTTTCGTTCATTGCCAACTGGCGGTATGGTCTGACGGTATGTATCCAGGTCGCCCCATTGAACAGATCTTGCGGAACTCTTTATTTTCTGTTACATCAGAATTAATATTTGAATTAAAGAAAAATTTTTCCAATTGAACTTCAATATTTTCTTTGCCTTCTTGAGAAGTGCAAGGGAACTCAAAAGACCTACTCAGTTTTACTGGTGGTGGTGCAGTTGACTTCACTGTAGTTGGTGCTAATGCAGCAGGAAAGAATGTTGTAGACACCAAACTAGTGGGCCTAAAAAGCTAATGCAGATGCCTAGCTTGCAGTATCATGTTACACTTGATGACACTGACAGCAAAACTGAGAAAGCCTGAAAATCAGATATTCATAAGTTACCGAATGATACTTTTGATGGGTTGAAAGCTACTGCTTTTGACTGGAGTATATAGCTTAAGCTGTGTTCACACTGCACGCACAAATCATTGATGTGCGCAGTAAAAAAAATGACTCTTGAGTAGAATAACGCATACCTTAATCCAATAAAAATAATAAACAACAATAGAACCCAATGAAACTCCATAAAACCTAATAAAACCCCCAAAAAATCCAATAAAACCTAATAAAATAAAAAACCCACTGTTTTTTTACTTTTTTTCCAACCCTGGTTAGAATCCTCAATAAAATGATAAATGTATTGCATGAAGAGGCTTTGAAAATACTTTATCGAACGCTCATTTCTCTATATTTACAATCCGGAATAGAAGCATGACACGAAACTGCTAAAAAATAAAACCAATTTATTCTTTACGCTACCAAATCAAGCATTACAACGGTAATGAAATTAGAATAAAATGCTCACACAAATGATTCATTCAATAGTTTAAAAATACTAAAGACTTTGGATCTTTATACAGGGTGTTTCATAACTAGAGGTACAAAATGAAACGATATATATAAAAAATCGAAAAGTAAAGCGATTTTCGCGAGTAACAAAAATCTTAAAACCCCACAGTTTTCGAGTAATTCCAAGTTGAAAAGTTCTTAAATCTAAATTAAACATTAAGCTCTCACGCACCGGCTGCCAACGAAGTCAAGTTTTAGGTGATCTAGTTAAGAAGGGAAATTACTGTATTCACGACAGTGTGTGTCATTGATTACCGATTCACACTAATTTAGACCATTTGAGGCATGATTTTAAAAATATTTTGTAGGAAAAACTTTCGAATCACAAATGATAAATTTTATTGTTACAACAAGAGTATTAAAAGTGCCTGCCGTGAACTTCAATACACTTTTCAAATCTATCATGAACTGACTGCTGTACAGATGTGAAAACATTAGATTTTTCAGCTATTTGTGGAGTAGCATCAACTATGCAGGCAACCAGATCTTGCTCTCAATCCACAGGGGTGGCATACACCAGCTCCTTCATCGCCCCCACAGGAGGAAATCAAATTGTGTCATGTCTGGTGAGCGAGGAGGCCATGTCACTGGGCCGCGTCTGCCAATTCACCTATAGGGAAACTGCTCATCTAAAACCTCTCGTGATCCAAGGAAATAATGTGCTGGTGCTCCACTATGTTGAAACCACATTCTTCTACGTAAGTTCAGTGGAACATCTTCTAATAGTGCAGGTAAAACTTCTTGTAAAAAAATCCTACATGCAGGGCCAGTAAGAGGTGGAGGCATCCAATTTGGACTGATCAAATTGTCGTTTACAATTCCCGCCCACACTTTGACGCTGAAGCGATGTTAATGTTGATGAACACGAATTATGTGAGGATAATTGACAGCCCAATGGTGAGAATTGTGCGTATTCAAAACACCACAACGAGTGAAAGATGCTTCATCAGTGAACGGGACTCTCTTCGAAAAACCGACATCATTTGTTTCTTTTTGCAAAAGCCACCGAGCATTTTGCGTGCGAGGCTCATGATCTGTAGGAAGCAAGCTTTGCACTCTTTGAAATGATGTGGGTGTGAGTTTTGAACGTGGAGTTCTCGCCATACAGTAACATGACTTGAAATGCCTAAATGTTGAGCAGCATAGCGTTTACTATTATGAGAATTTTGTTCAAAATGTTTAAAGATTCATCCTCTGTGATCGTTGCGTGGACGCCCTATTTCCTGTCTGTTTATCCTGAAGCTTCCATTTTCACGTAATCTTCTGTGTAAGTTGGTGAAGAACCTGTGTCCAGGAACCTCACTATTAGGGTAGCGTTCTCTGTACAACTGTGAAGCAAGTAAAGCATTTTTTACTACAGCTCCGTAAATGAAATGCATGTCAGCAAGTTCTGCATTCGTGAAGCGCTCCATGCTTACTGTGCGACGTGCAGTTAACAAATGACCAATAAAATAGCGCTCTTCACCACTTAATTAACTTAGGACTATGAATTTAATTTTCAGGTTTGGCACAAACTGGCTACTGTTCCATAAACATTTCTCTTTCTGTGAATCTCCGTGCAGCTACATTAATGGCAGCCAGTGAGTGAGCGCTAAGTATTTAAGATTTAAGAGCTTTCCAACTTGGAATTACTCGAAAACGGTGGAGTTTTAAGATTTTTGTTACTCGTGAAAATCGCCGTATTTTGCAATTTTCTATCTATACTTTCATTTTTTACCTCTTGTTCTAAAACACCCTGTATATACAACCTCTCCATATGTAATTTCATGTATAAAACTTTGATTAATGATTACGACAGAGACCTTAAACAATTATTAACTGCACAAACTGGCCATCCTGACCATTTAACCTGAAATAGAAGCAACTTCATACTCAGTTATTATTCAAAAGCTCGGTCAAAACACAGTATCCTCTTCATTGGAAATATGACTTGGAATTCAGTCCCTGCTGAGATTCGTGAAAAAAGTTTTTACAAAGCCCGCAAAACGAATCTGGAATCCCTCTTTCTAAGGGAATATTAATCACTTTAGGTCATCAAGTCAAATCTTTTCTGCTTCATGACTTATCTTGATAGAGTAATTTGCGATGATGAATGACAAAGATCTTAAGTTTGTTCTCAAGTCTTTTCTAGAATATACTGTTCTCATCTAGCCCATATAAACTATTTTTGTAAAATTAAGCACTAAGTCTTGAGTGGCTTAATTCATTGATCAGTGTAGTGCCCAAATAGGTTAAGTGAATTAGGTTTAACATAATTGTTCTCCTTAGAATAGCGTTGATGATAGGATGCCACTGAACTTATTCGGGCCCACAAGTAGCTGTACTCAAATGTGTCCTTTGTAGTAAACTTAAGAAATAATCTACTTCTGTATCTCTTGTGGTAAATAAATTGCTTAAATTGTTTAAATAAACTCTAATGTTGGACGTAGGGAGGCCGCTGGTTGCCTGTGAAGGTTACCGATGATGATAGATTTATGTTTATTTGTTTGTACTCTCAGCCAAATCATTTGGATATTCCTTCGCTAACTTCATTTGCTGGAAGTAAAGATGTTTAGTATGCTTCTTTCAAGAGAATACAAAATCAGAGCGTTCAATCCAATATGTTATGAATAGGGTTTGCAATCCCGGGAGGAAATGTAAATCCCGAAATCCCGGGATTTCAGGAAGACAATCCAAGGAATTTTCGGGGTTCCGGCATTTCTTCGTATTTTTTAATCTATGCTATTGTAATTTAGAATGGAGAAGGTGTGCATGAAGAAGATGTCACACAGAGCAAACATGTCAGAAATGGTTTGCACGGTTCTAACAGCGAAATGTTTCACTTTATGCGTCGCATACAACTGTAGGCCAAATTTGGTGAACCAAGAGGAGCAGGCAGTCAAAGGTCTTAAAATTCTAGAAATTGCAGAGAGTACCCAAATTTTGTTCTGCTAATTATACGCATACACTTTGTAACGTTTCAAAAATCAATGCTTGTGTTCTCATGAATTACATGAGCCAACGTCACCATGAAAACTACGTTGCTTAGACGGAAAGAAAATTACCTGTTTTTAAAGAAACTCGTCACTGCAGTCCAGATATGAATACTGTACAACAGACATGAGTGAAAACAATCGTGGAGGTAGCCCAAACTACAACTCAAACAGTTTTGAAGCAGGGCTTTGTCCAATCAAGCAGTTACCGTCAGTATGAAAGGATGGCAAGATTATTGTTTATTATGAACTTCTTCCCAAGAACAACACCATTAATTCTGATGTGAATTAGGTACACCTGGATAAATTGTACCAGGCAAAGAGAGTATACCAGAAATGCCCATCGCTTGAAAATTGAAAAGTCGTTGTTTCCCACTTTGACAAACGCGTCAAAACTTACCAGGGTCGGGTTGCGATGTTTTCCATTTCGTGTTTAACGGATTTTGCTCTTGATTTTCGTCAGTTCTTGTTACGGTAAAATTCTTTTAATTGTCCCACGCTTGATTCACCAGAAAAAGCTTAAATTCGTCCTCAAAATCGTAAAGTCTTTGTACAAGGAATACTAGATCTAAAAAGATCATCACAGTTGCAAATATGTTATTAAATAGATAGCTTTGAGTTTTCATTAAGTGTCCATCGTCATGAGAAAAAACAAATAGATTTTTTGGGAGAACTGTTTGTACCTTTAATTGTTATAATTCGAATTTTGGTTAAGCAATAATACAAATGCTATTCCTTCCTGTTTAAAAATTCCGCACTAGTTTTTCATTACTTCACAAAAAACTAAAAATTGTTTTGTGTCATGTTTATCATGAAACCCAATCTAGCGTCTTTTATCTACCAACTGAACAAAAACATTGAGTGGCGTATAATAACTGCTCAGAACCAGATGCGCCAGACAAATGCATATTGGCATCAGGAAATCCACATACAATTCTTGAACACTTTTCCCATATATTTAGAATATTAATTTCACAAAACATTGATGTCAGAATTAAATGGAAATCCTGCAGTAAAATCACGCGGTTATAGTCACAAACTCGAGAAAATTCAGGACGTCTCATGCCAAAAGAAACATAATCGCAAATGGTGGTACATCCACTGTACTTAAAAGACCGACTGAGAATTTTCCCCGAATGGATAAAATATTTCAAAAGATGAGACGAATATTTCCATTCATCGTAGTATTTTCTAACTCGGAGTAGACGGATGAAAATGGTTCATGTAGAAAGATTATTAGTCTCATTTTAGTTCAACTGCCACTTCTGCAGAGAGGCGGTCAGATATTGATGATTTTCATTTGTGCTGATACAAAGATAGTTCGTAGCATTGCTATAGATTGAATAGACAGTATTATGTAACACATTTGCATTCAATCTGTTCATTCAAGATGCACAACAAACATTCTGAAATACAAAGAATCAACAGTAAAGTATCACTCATATTGAATTCATATTCATTGGGACAACATTGTACGACGATAACTTTATATATCACGTCTGATAATTTCCAGCACAGCTAATGTGGCTTACAAAAAAACTTAATATCGAAAAAATCGTATCCTGCAAAAACTGTCGCTTAGTGCCATCTCTCAACCAAAAAATATCAGACACTGGGATGGTAGTTAATTCTGAACGGTAATAGTATATTCAAAATGATTAGTGACGTACACCATTACCAAATGTGTGGGATGAAAGTTCTGTTCCTGTTCAGCCTTCTTACGATCAACCCTCTTTATCAGACAATGACGCTCTGCAAGGCGCGACTAGCGCATGAGCTGCTTGTTAGTGTAGAGTAGCGCCACGTAGGAGGACATGAGGTCATCCATCTTGTAGCCCTGGGAGGTCTCACAGAGTAGCTTCGTGCCGTTGATGAGGTTGCCGATGGTCATGTGGAAGAAGGTATTCCCGGAAGACCAGTTACTGACGCTCGTAAACGGATTTGTTTCCAGTATTTCCTGTGGAATAAAGTCACTCAGAATTAATGTGAACGAATATTTAAATGTACCAGACTGAAAAGTTCAAAATAAATTACTTGAGAAACATGCGTATGAAAGAATACTTAACTACTGAATGCTTATTTAAACCCAAATAGCATGAGCATTGTGTTAAAATAGTAAATTACAAGAACGTAACCTTTCGCCGTTTCCTTTCCGTTTTCACTTACTAGGCTAGTCAGTTGTATACCCCATTCACCTTGACACACAGGGAAAGTCTCTAAGTTAGCTATCATACATTGTAACTTAAACGACGAACAAGATATAAATAGACATGTACTCTCAAGTCAGTAGATACAGTACGTACCCGTTACACGGACTGATGATGCCAGTAACGTGTAAGGGTGGTAACTCAATATAACACTAAAACAAGTAGCCAAACTCAAAAAACATTGTGAATTATTCTATTTTATGGTCAATCCAGAAAGGCACGCATAAACACGAAGACAACTTATCACACAGAGTTATTTCCAGATTATAAGATGTTTGTTGTCTTACATCAACCATAACAGATGAGGAAACACAGAGTAGGCTAACCCTCGGGTGTCTGAAGGTATGTCCTGCACTCAAAGGCTGTAACAAGCAAGCCCTGGCACATGACATTAGTCACAACTGACAATGCGATAATTCAGGGAATGTCACGCTTGAAGTTCAATTGAAGAATGACGGGAGTACAATTCACCAAAAAAGGACAGAGTAGAGCTCAAGGCGGAGGAATAATAAACACAAAGATAATCTCAAGATAGCAGACCTGAGAGTCGTAAAGGCATTTCTATAAAAGATTGTGTTAAGTTTCAAAATGTACTGTAACTAAGATTTTATTGACGTTTGATTACACATTTTGATATTGAATTTTTTACTTCCGCTCTATTCCTCAAGAATTGGGGGTGTGAAAATCGTATGAGACGCCACCAACCCTATGACCATGGTACACCATGCCTATGACCCAAGTGAAGCGAGTGAAACACTGATTATCCGTTGTCCTCAACTCGTGAACATCATCATTTACGAGTCAACCTTACTTCCGGAGTAATAGGAAGTTCAGCAAGTAAATATAAGAAAAGGATGCATTATCCTGGCAATGATTTATAGTTTGCACTTATGTTATATTACGTGAGTTTTCAAAGCTTTTTGAAAATGACTAAAAATTTAGCTCATATTGTTACCTTAGTAACGGTGTGAATAAGCAGGACACCGTGGCGGTTGATGGCGATGAGCAGCTTAGTCGGGTACTGTGGGTCGCTGTTCTGGCGCACCTCGAAGAATGCAGACCCGAACGTTGGCCACTGATGGACCACCTTCAAGAACTCCACTTTCACCTGGTCTCTTGACATTCCTGACGGAAAACATTCAAAAATTACTGTCTAAAATGTTGTATCCAATAGTGGTTTTTGTTTTTAATAAGTTAAGGGTACTTTAATGCTCCTCTATGAATAGAGCAAACTACACAGGTGTAACTCACCAGCTGTCTCATTGAAGTGTTTCATGATCTGCTTCTTCCATTCGCTTGTACTGTACGCCTTTAGTAGATCTTCTGGCACAATAGAGCTCAGCACAGATCTGGAAAACAAACAGTACGAACTTTTCAATCTTAAGTCATTTAGGTTAACGACAAAAAATGTTCACATATATCTCACAGCAGGGCCAACAGTATATTTTGAGTAATTCATGAAATAGTTTAATTTATGAAATACAAAGTTAAACTTATGAGAAATTTGATCCGAGACAAGAATCACTGACCCAACTTGCGAAAGTCCGGCTTTGTCATCGCCATAGCGAGCTTTGAAGATGATGCTAGCCAGCTTGGCGGCAACTTCCTTGCTGCACTTGTGGTAACCTGGAGAGAGAAGTCACTAAATTTGATTCGCGAGCTCCTTCTTTGACATTCATATTATAATTTCATCAGCAGTTTTGTAGCCAGTATTGTAAACATTCAATCCAAATCAAGCCTACAGCTGTCAGACGCAATCATTTATGTGTAACATGAGCGATGTATCATGGTTCAAGGCTAGCTCATTAATACAGCAGCAGCACAGTGACGGAGAACTACAAACCGTCTTTGTTGCAGCGTTAGCCCTAAAGGGGAAATTTTTGATGTAAAATTAAGCAGGAACATTTACCAATTGGAGGGAAGGAAACTACAACTTATCAGAAATAATACTTTTGAATCAATAACGCCGAAACACGTCACATACACTCGCAGAATGATACCAAGATAAAGTAAAAACTCGTTGAAATAAATATTATTCGCATCGATAGAAACTTTTTCTTAATTGCGATTGACGACACATATTAAACATTTCAAAGTAATGTGAGATAATTCAAAGCAATGCAAAAGATATTAATTTATACTGTTATTTTCATGCTACCATCTGCAGAAATCACACTAGGAGAGCTGGTGTTACGTATAAAAATAATTTTAACAATCACAACTTTTCATTCCACTTCAAGAACGTGAAAGTTTATCCATTAGAGTTGCTCTGTTGGTAGGCTGTGTGATATATGATGTATCGTCAAAAATGAAAATTGAATTTTTGTATTTTTAGTACAATATCTCGGTTTCAAAACAGTTCTTGAGTTTCTCCAAAAGCTCACTAGATAAGATGAGATTGAGGTAGTTAACTGAATTTCTGACTCTGCGACACTGATCAGCGTGAACCGTTGTCAGTCAATCTCTTATCATGAAAATGTAATGGCTGGACGTAACGGTAATTATCAGTTAGTTTCTTACGGAAATTTTGACAGCTAACAATAGCTTTGGTTATTAACTCGGTTACAGCGTTGCTGCAGCATAAAGCACACATCAAGCAGAATGAGCGCGACTTAAGAAGGTTCTTGGAGCGGATGGAATGAACTCACCCTCAGCATTAAAAAAGCAAAAAAGCAGTAAAAGCGAACATCGTTACATTTTGATTATGCTGCTCATCTAAAATTGGCAATTTTCATCTTGATATGTCTCGTAAAAAGTGCAACTTAAATCTACAGGTCATGGGACACCATAATGACCATTGAAACAACGACGCCTTGGAGCGAAGAAGTTAAATTCTTTGATCCCCGTCTAACATAACGTCATCATGCTTCAGTTAAATTTAGCCGGTTCCTTTCCTCGAGGAGACCATACCTCTGAGGTACTTGGGCAGCTCTTGGTTGAAGTGGAAAATGAGGTCAGCGTTGATGTCCTTTCCTGGCGTAACATTCGTCCAGAGCTTCCTCATGAAGAACACCCGGTACGCGAAGAGAGCTTTGCTGCCTGTTGTGACACCAATTATTTGTTAACTAGGTCGGGTCGAAACAAGTTTTCTGGTGTTGGTTAAGATTTACGCGATTTAATTTCGAGTGCAGAGAAAATAGCCTGAAGAAGGTAATAAAAGCCTCTTATGTGCGTTGAAATTTTGCTAAAACCTTTCTACAAATCTTTTATTTCAATGGAATGAAAGAAACCAGTCATTAGTACGCTCAATAATTTGCCTCACCGTCCCGATTGGGTCTAGTCTTCCTCATCCAGTCGGTAAGAAGCCGGACGAAGTCGAAGAAGAAGTCACTCTCGGGCACAGAGATCACTTTGTCTGAGATCATCACAAAGAGACTGAACCCTTCAGCAGACTTTATGTTGAGGCGCTGGGAGATGGCATCGATGAGGTCTGCAGCGCTGGTGCCGGAGCTCACTTCGAACGCTTGGTCCGAGTCGTCAGGGAAGTACACCTGCGCACCAAGTCACCGTCATGCACCAGTCTTCTTATCAACATCAGATGTAGCTACTTTTTGGGGGACGTCCGCCGTAGGTTAAGAAACAGTTCTTCTTAAAATCGTTACTATAAACGTAAAGAAACCGTGTTGTCAGACTTGGAATTTCGAATGACGCCGGTTACGTCCTTTTTGAAGGGAATTTCAACTGCGGTGTCAAAACTCCAAGGGCATCAAAATTTTTTTGGTAACCTTGAAAAACTTCCAATTTTTTCGACGTGGGTTATAACTATTTTGCAATTGTTAAAGAAAAAGATCTTGGATATTATTAATTTTTTTAGTAAGACAAAAAAAAGAAATTAAAGCTTATGTGCATTTAACTATATTAATTTCTATTCTTTTATTATGTTCTAGCCTCTCAAGGCTGCAAACCTTGGGTTTAATATTTAAAATTCGAAGTTTTTCTGTCGGGCCTCCTTATACCTGAAGTAAGGGACATTGAAATATTTCTTTCAGATATCCTGAGGCTTACGTTTTAAATCGAATAATTTAGTAAAAGCATTATAAACTAATGATATAAGCCAGTTTTTATGACTCAAATTTCGGTGCCGATCAACGTTGTTTGAATAAGTCAAATCCAGCTCTATATAATGTCCAACAAAAATGTACAGTACTTCAACTGCTCTGAACATTCCACTCTACGTTCAACGATGTCTCACTTTGTGTGTCCCACTCGCAGCTATGAGCTCTTCGTTATAAATTGGTTGTAAACTTACGTAATAAAACCCGGTAAAAACGCATGTAATATGTGCGAATATAACAATAGGTGGATGAAATTATTCAGAAAATTTTTGAGCAATACTTAATCTATGAGGTCGGTTATTCATCATAAAAAATACTAAACAGAAATCTGGGGCTAAAACCTAGCGAAATATAACCATTTACAGTGGTATCTCGAGATACGAATTTAATTCATTCTTTTACCTTGCTCGTTCGTTAATTTGCTCGTATCTCAAAGCAGTTTTCCCTATGGAAATTGATTGAAATGCCGTTCATGTTTTCCCAGTTGTTTATGCTACGTGTTTTTGAATGAGAAATATGTACTTATAAATGACAAATATTGTTCGAAAGCATAATAAAAGAGAATGTAAAGAAATAATTGGGTTTTATAAAGTGCATTTACATGTACGAGGAGCTCGTGGGATTCGAACTCGGGACTAGAAATTACCACGCCAGCGCACTATCGACTGCGCTATCGATCACCCTAAAAGATGACCGAAGCGCAACGAAAGCAATGCTGGCGCAGTGAAAGCAGGCTTACGTCCTGACAGAATATATTCCCTATGCATCGAGAATTCAAAGTCCAACAACCCCCAGAAACAGTTAATGAATCTAGTACGGGAAGCTTACGTCCTCCACAAGGTTTTTCAAATCAAATAAATGTACGAGGAGCTCGTGGGATTCGAACTCGGGACTAGAAATTACCACGCCAGCGCACTATCGACTGCGCTATCGATCACCCTAAAAGATGACCGAAGCGCAACGAAAGCAATGCTGGCGCAGTGAAAGCATTTACCTTGGAAATCAGCCGACTTAAGCATACGGAACGCCCTTAGCTAGTGTTATGCCCATTATCGATTCCTTCGGTTCTAAGTACAGTACATATTGTTGATGTACCACGCCCGTATGGACTGGCCAAGTCAGTCACTCGCTCACCTTCCTCATTTTTTTGCAGGATTTTGTACTTTAATTCAAAAGACATCCTCTTCTTCTGAGCATTGACCTTTCCACTCATTTTCTTCAGACTCATGGATATAAAAAGAGATGCGATGAAGTGCTGTCAAATGTTTGTCGTATTTCAGACCAGAATATCGCTTGTTGGACGGCTTGTGTCTTAAAAATTTCGTAATTTCGCTCGTATGTCGAAGTACAACTGTATTTGTTTCTACGGAACACTTCAGAGATCGTCTTCAGCAGCTGCTGAGGTTGAATGAATATGATAATAACACACAACAATGTGTATAGAGTCATGCCAATCTGTGAAGCACACTTCCGTTTTATCTGGTTTGCAACACGACTAACTACAGTTGATCAGCTAGTACTCATAAATGATGTCAAATGCTAGAATCACCTATTTCCTTTCAGTGAAAGTGAAAAGTTTTCTACGTTTATTTTTCGAATATTCATGGAGATGAAAAATATTAATTGGAAGATGATCAATGAGACATTTACAAATAGATTTCAGTGGGAACTGAACGTGAAATCTCATTATTTCAATAAAAATATTAGAAGGGTAGAACAAAACGAGATCTTAGAATCGATATAATGTGAAATAAGACCTGTTTTGTCTATAATAGTTTTGAACTAAAGAGCCAAACTTGTTTCAAGTTGCTAGTTAAACCCTGAAAACTGGCGCTACCCGTGCGTTCTGCGAAGATACTACCACCTCATCAATCAATGAACGAATGAAATAGTACAGAGACAACGAGCATTACCTTGTGGAAGATTTGAGTGGTCTTGTGATGGATGGCCTCGACCTCGACCTTGTGCGGCGGGTACTTGCGCTGGCCGTGCTTGATCGTCTTCTGGAGGCGCACCATTGCATCGCGAGCGATTGGATGCTTGCGGGTCTTCAAGAACAAGTTCAACTCCTACGACAGAAATTATGGTGAGTCATTGCAACAAAATCTTTGATGTCAGCATAAATTTTTATCGCAAGATTGAAATAAAAATAGTTATTTAATAATTTTAATCGCTTTGCGTAAAAAATGTCGCCATGTTTTGAGGAGGAGGATGAGAAGGTATAATCTTGTCGAATAAAAATTAGGAATCCCACTCGAGTCCAAGTACAGACATTCGAGTAAGCAAATGAGAAATGAAGGGGAAAAATAATTTTCCGACAGTGGTTGTATAAATCAAGTGATATCAAATTATTTTTCAAAAAATTTTCATTAAATAAATAATTTGAGTAGAAATGAAAGCTCTTTTAACACAAGTATTGGATAGCAAGCGGCATAAATTAGGCTTTTAAATGACTTTGTGGCGGAATCGAAAAAATCATCGCCATGATCTTAATTGAGGGCATTATTTATCATTCCTATTAAACAGTGTTAAAATCTGCGCAAGAACTTTGGAGGCGAAAAAATTGTATGCTGGCTAAGTATATCATTCAGTAATTTAATGTAACTACCTGAATACAAATTTATATTTCTCTATGAACGCTTTTCAAGGGATTTACGCGAGACGATTTCTACTGTAAATTTTTATGAGTTCATACCAATGTTTTTTTTCCAAAGATTCCAATATTCCTGGCAAATCTTTGAACGTTGTTCGTGAATACATTAGATGCGGTAAGGTATGTTTATGTTAACAATGACAATAATTATAAATTTTTTCGATAAGGAAAGCAGAATACTAGCTATCCAACATAGATAAATTTTATTTGTTTGTTTTATATGAGGATGAGGAGATAACATGAGTACGTTACTTAATCTTTTCTTGCCGAAAAGATAGTCAGGACATCTCAGACCAAACTTTTACGTGGTGTTTTCCCACGTTTCGACAAAAATAAGTGACTCCTGGACTACCAGAAGCTCACGCCCTCTCGCAGGCCATAATTTTGGCTAAAATTGCTTTTCGGTTGTCACGTTCTCTTTCATAAGAGCAGCTACGATCTAGTTAGTGAACCGGATGCTTCCACGCCTCAATTCCTGTCAATCACTGCAAACAAGCTTCTGGAGTGTTTTACCATGAAACCGTTTTTGAAAACTTATGCTCTTAGTTCATCATTTCTCTTTTGAGAAAGCTATCTCGTTTGTGTGAAAACATTTTATGACTTCCGCCGATATTAAATGAAAAGGTTAGCGTTATATTGTCTTTTTATTAACTGAGTTTTGTTGAGTTCATAGCTTAAGCGCCTCGAAACCATTATTCACCAATTTTGATCAATTTCTGTCTGCCATTCGGAAATCGTATTTGCCAAAATCAACGCCATAGCATATACCTTATAGCTTCATAATAATCTTTGAAAAATCTATTTCCTGGAAGAGTTCGATTGAAGCTCCCTAAAAAAATGATCTACCTTCATAAGCGCCTGGGAGCAAACGAAGAGGCCTGTAGCGAGCCACATTAGCTCCCAGCCTCTCTCTTCGCTTAGGCGGTTCCTGTTGTCCGTGAGCTGCTTCATCAGCTGGCAGTATAGTTCGTCTCGCAGTATCTCCTGGGAACATATTGTGAGTCAGAAGCATAACATGTTGATTCTAACTCCGCACATTTCTACGTATTCCAAATACTTGTTGCTTTAGTTGGTTGCCCAATTTATCAACAAGGTTCATTGCTGTCTATTTAGTTGGGATAAAGCCAACGAACATATTCTAAAATTAAGATTTGAGCTATCGACCTCACTTCTTTGAGCGCTCCATTGAAGATCTGGTCAGTGAGGTCTGTGTCAGTGGGACCAGAGCGGGTCGGCAGCTCGCCCATGTATTTGAGGATGGCAGTGTAGCTGTGCACCGCCTGTTGGCTCAACGTCTCGTGGTCCAGTACCTTTACAATGGAATAAAACCGCATTACTTGGAATTTTATTGTAATCGAATATAAACGCAGCTTTTTTATTATACGACCTATAAGACAGTGGGTATTGGAGCTTCCTATTCCTTGTCTGGAAAGAAAGTATTGTCATCACTTTCGTTAGTTTATCGTAAACCAAATGGTTACATTGTTTCTCATAAACTCAAACGAATTCAACTAAAAATATAAAATATCATCCTGAAGAACAGATAAAGAATTAAAATATTTCAGCCTATTTCTCGATGACTAACTTTGAGCAGAAGTGGTTGCTGCAGAGATTCGCGCGAGTACTTCCAGAGGGCGGTGGTGCCGCGCCGGGCTGAGGTGAGCTGGCTGCGTCGCGAGATGGTGCCGGCCGTCGGCATCCTGGGATAAAAAGATGTTTACTGCTCCTCTTATCAGCATACTTCCCAAACTCGGCGCCTTATTTATGGTTTTACCATACCTATTACAGCTTTGATGTTTCATGAAGATTTATGAGGATGGATTGCTTTCTAATAAATTGTTAACTTCATCTTGAAGAATTTAGTAGTTCAATGAGCCAAGTATCGTTAAGCGTTAATTGATGAAGCTGAAATTTCCGCTAACGATTTAACTTTTGAATTAAGTTTGAAAATAATGAGAAGATTTTTATTTTGTAACCAATGTACACATTGAACTCTGATGGTCCCGCCTCTTTGTTGATTGGTATGTTGCTTTTCATGGTCCACATTTCGTTCATTAAAAAGAGAAGGTAAATTTCAGCTCTCTGCTCTTAGTAATTATAGATGAAGAAATTTAAAATTCCTTACTGAATCCCGTAGACATGATCGCCGATGAAATATTTATATCACAAAGAATATCTCCCAAAATTTAGTTACGTGAGCAACCTAAGACAGAGAGACACAGGTGGTCACAATCTGAGCTCTGTTTTCAGTTATAACAGGAGACAAAATTCACTGTAACATGCATGCTCAAGTAACATGCTAAAGCTTTATTGGTAAATCACGAATGGTCATCGAAGTTCATTATTCTGGTAAGCTTTGCCACGGTTAATGAAGCAACTCAGTGTAATGCGTAACTGCCATGCAGTGCATAACCATTTATCACGTTCTTCGTAATTCAAAGAAGCAAGTGACAAATCAGAGTAGACTCATCTTTGTAGGACAGAAGTATACATGCTACTGTCATCTGATTCGATTGCAATTTTCGCCTGTTCTGTTCAAAAATCACTTTTAGTTCAAAATCATTACAGTTGATTCTTTTTTTATGATAAGCACAATCGTAATATTATTCCTTTCCCTATCGACTACTTACCATGCTTGATATAATGATGCGTGATACATTGCCTTAACGAATCTTAATCGAGCTACTATGTATGTTGTATTATATTACGATCTATCTCTTACATATCAAATTTTTCCGCGTTAATTAATGTTTCTCTTTCATGGCCTTGTTTATGTTATTTTTTCTGCAACGCTCGCTGCAACGATCTCTTTTTGTTTTCATTCTGTATCGTAAACTACCCAACTCTCTCATTATAGTCTTCCATCATGACAGTCTAGCAATGTCTTCACAGACGAAATTTCATTTTTCTCTGGTTTATTTTCATGCGACCGACGTTTCGTACATTCGTAATTCATTTTCTTGCAATTAAACTTTCAAGCTCAGCCATCACACTCCCAAAAACATTGCATCAAGCGCTCACGCAACATTAGAATCGTAGGTGAAGAATTTATTCTGCTTCCTCCTTCTTCTCTTATACAACCAAATTTATTCATTAACAATTTGAATTAGGTAAAAAATTAGATCAAACCACAAAAATGTGCGCATTGTCATGAGAGGGAGTAATAGATTTTTAATGCCAATTTTTCTTCTGTTCCCTATTAAAGCAAGAAGCTTCTCGATCGCACATGTAAACTCATGCACAGAGCTCTTAAATTCTCATCTGGGTCGTGATACTCATACGCAATTTCCACTTGCGCTTGTGTTCACCTGAGCCAGGCTAGTCACTGGAAGTTGTCATCGGAGTAACGCTCACCGCCACAAATTGAGTAACGAGAGTTACATGAAATATTATCCGATCATCGAGTGCCTTCAATAGCATCTATAGGAATCATGATAGTAACAAGTGTTGGGTGTACAAACAGTTGTTGCCATTCCCAGGTTCTAAGATTTTCTGAGTTAAATTACAATAAGTTACTCTGTAATGAGTATGACATCGACAGCATAACTTGTTTGAAAATCCTCCCAAATATGAGGGTGGAAAAAATATAAACTTTAGTTTTATAATTAAATACGAACAAGAAATACGCCTGAAAAATGTAAGTCGGTATTCTTGGAAATGTCTCTGCCAGGCCATAAGTCGACATAAGCTGCATAACCATTTCTTTAGTCTCCATCATGAAGAGTGAGATGCTCTTCTCAGTTGCAGTGCAGTTTACTGTTGCAACGGATTATTGTTAAATTTCTAACACCAGAGGGTAGAAACCAATACTTAGGTATCGCTGATGGCACAGTTCGGGGCCAACACCTTAGAGAAGACGTGCTGTGATTATAATTTGTTTAAACAATTAAAAGAAGCATTCTCAGGCTAGATATTTCATGGCGTTGTTGCTGTCAAAGCGTTCGTGCACAATTGGTTGGTGTCACAACAATCTTAATTTTACAAGGGCGGGATCAAAAGCTACCCACGAGCCGGTAAAAAGGTGTTCTTAAGTAGCAAAATAAACCTATCAGTATTTTACTGAAGTATAAGTGTAATTATTTGATAAGATTCTGATTTATATTCGGTTCTCCTCGTACTTATCTGAGCTACACTAATCCATTGAGAAATTTCACCGGTTACCTGAAGTTCTCAGCTGCGTAACGTTCGAGCGTGTGCAATTTCTGGGCGGGCTCAGCATTGCTGTCTTCGGGCTCAATCAAATTGCGAGCTCTTTCTGCTTCCTCCGTTGCGTACAGCTCCTGGAAATGAAAAAGTTTCTCATGTTTGTTTAAACTAGGCAACAGCAATACATGAGCCTGATCAATGCTCCAAATTCAAGTGAATTACCGCGTCTGTGCCACATAAAATATTTCACACCATAAGGTCATTCAATTGCTTCCATCCCAACACCTCGTATTAATAATCTACTCTTAATCCAAAAATAGCCAATCAAGCGCATTGACTTTCGAAGAAGATAACTGTTAATTACTGTGCACAATGTAACTGGAATGTGCAACTTTCATTTCGACACAAACACTATAAACACTATTAAATGAACTCGGATCTTAATTTTAGACTCGAATACAATTAGATTAACTTTCATTGACAAGGAATACTTTCCCTACTGACGAAAGACCTTAGTGTATTTTTCGCCAGTGTTCTAATCTCTTTGACGGTAAAAAACAAAGAGTTTTTTTGATGATGTTGGTAAGTTACTAGGAGTAAATGATATTCGTAAATTCATGCCCAATTATATGCCTTTACCCAAACGATGCAGTCAGATTATCGCCGGCTGCAGTTAAGGGGCGATTATTGGCCTTCTTATTTCGTTATTTTATTAACACTATTTTGAGTAACTTGTGATCAAATAAACTATGAAATAAGTATATTCATTTGACCTCTGCATAATGCCACATCAATGAGCAGACGCAGGAAGAGAGAAAAAAATGATTCAAAGAGATCCTACGCTTCTAGTTTGTGCTCGTCAAGCTCACTTGTATGTACTGAAAGCAGTTGGCATAGAGAAACATTGTTCACGGATATATATGGTAAGAAAGCGGCTAGGAACACCAGTTAGGTCTTGTCGACGATGTGCAAGACGCTTGTACCGATTTTTTTTTAGAAATTCTTGGGCTTCTGCAAAGTCCCATCAGTTCACGGCTGAGAGTTCATGACTTCAGAGATCATTTTAACAATTTACCCCGCTGTATTAAGCAGGTCTTAGAAATCGTCCTAATAATTTAGGCTTTTCCCCGCGAATAAATCATGCATACTAAGTCGATATTAGATTAACAATCGTGTTTGTGAACGGTCTTTACTGACTGACTCCCGTACCAGTAGGAGGTTGGAAGTCACATTTCACCGTCGAAGACAGCGATAACTGTCTACGCCTTCACCAATGCTCCACATAGAGAGGAAAAATGATGAGTCTCTTCGTTAGTCTCTCAAACTGCAAACATATTGTTCAGCCGCCCAAATATTTTTGGTTGTGTATTCTCTTCTATACAGAGATAATGAGAACTGATCCACGTTAAAGTTACGTCCATTATTTTAAGAAAAATTGTCTGCTTATTCCGTTGCTCAGTCGCTTGACTCTAAAACATTCATTCACCTTTCTCGACAAAGTGTTTTACAGTCATTAAGCTAATGAAATATGGTGAAGTTAATTTTAATGAAACTCTCCTCCTCCAAATTCATAATAGGATATGGTCGCTAAATGAAGGAGGTCAACAGAAATTTAATCTTTTTTCTAAATCCCATCAATTGCAAAAGTTACACTCCATCGAATTTTACAGTCTTAAAAGCCAATGGAATTTACAAAGAGTGTATTGCGCTTCCTCGATCAACTATTTTGATTGAACACACATTTGAGTTTCTTATGATGTCTTCCAAGTAAAAAGCAAGATTTTAATCCTACTTATGGGTATATGAGTAGGAGTAAATTACAACTCACTACGAGTTCGCGGTCAGGCTTCGCGATGGAGGGTACAACGGTGACGGTTTCGGCTGGGAAGTTGCCGGTTTCGTTTGTCCTGTCGCACTTTCCAATGCACCAGCCCAGGCTGAGTGCAGTGTCACCCACACAGTCGTCTTCCAGCTGGATGAGGTCGCCTCGCTTGAAGGACAGCAGTGAGCTGTCACCGGGCGACCTGTAGTCTTGCAGAGCCACCACGAACTTGGAGCGCTTTTTCAGGCCTTCGATGAAGTAGAGAATGAGGGTGCGGATGTCTTCACTGTTCACTGATCGGAACTTGAAGTGCTCTCCTCGTATGGTTGTGATTGTGACGGTCTGGCCATACAAGCCTTGGCCTGCCACCTTGTGGCTCGATGCACTAATGATTTCTGGGTAAGTCAACTCTCTCAGAATCTGTAAGGATCGAAGGAAAACGGTATTAAGAGGTTGCACAAATATAAATTACCGTTAAACCTCGACATACGATTGCTTTAACGTATGAATTTTCTAACAAACAACGGGAAATTCGATCAAATTATCAGCTCTACAGCCGTTGGAAAATCCAACATACGACGTCAAAGTTTCGTGGTCAAAGCCCATATTAGACGGTGGCAAAAAGTGTGAACTTTTGCTCGCGGCATCGCTAGCTCCACCCATTTCCTCTCTTTCTGCCGCAACTCTGCTCTCGTTGGCGTTGTTGCAGCGTACAAAAGTGTCAACTTTCGTGTTCGCTCTCCACACGATAGGAAAGCATGCATGCACAGGCTGCTGCCCAGTAGCAGGGCTGCCACACCTTGGGAATTTTCCCCAGATCTTGGGAATTCAGACTATGTCTAGGGATTTGGGGAACTCGAAACAAAAAGGCAAAGAATTTAGGGAATTTGGGGTGTTTATACAATGTACTGTGTGTAAAAACTAAAATTGCACAAATTAATATTTGCTTCCAGCATAAAGGTAGAGTATCAATTGAAATTACTACAATTCGATCTAGAAATTAATCAAATTAACAGTACAAGGGGCCTAAGACACCTTTGCGAATGCATCATGGTAGAATAAAACTCGTTTGTACGGGATCCGAATGAAGCGCGCAGTGGCGCAATTAAAGCGCCTCATGGAGCGCCTGGCTCAGTCACTCATTTATTACTGCTGAGGTGCTATCTGTGGTACTAGCGCTGCCGGTAGCGGTGTTGCTTTGTCCTTATTGCATTATCAGCTTGTAGTTAAACACCATGGAACCACCTAAAAAAGTAGTACAGTCAAACATTTTCCGAATTCAAAGGCAGGCTACAGAAAGATAAAGATGGAAACCATGTCGGTTGTAAATGTTGCAATATCATGTTCGAAAGTGCGAACAAGTCTACCTTACAGAAACACAAAGAATCCGAGAAGTATAAGAAAACTTATGAACTTACCAAATCTAAAGTTCAACACCGCACAATTTTTCAAACAAAAAGCGCCTAACGATGATGACCAAGTGGCACATCCCCTCGCTTGTTGATGAGGCTCAGCTAAATAAGGTAGACGACGAGTGGAGAAGTTTTCACCTAATTACAGCTGACCTATCGGTAAGGAATGCACAATTCCCCGGTATTGGAAATCATCAGGTGAATTGAAAGATGGCTTGGGCGACCCTAAATTTGGTATACATTCATATTTTATGACTTGTCTCACTTGCTTACGCTTTCGTCTGCATCTGTTGAAAAAATATTTCCTCGACTTAACTGGATAAAAATAAAATTAACAATTCCTTAAAATAAGAAACTGCCAAAGACAGCTTTCTTGCCAAGCAGTGATAAGCAAGAAATACTGCAAATAGTGCTACGTGGGATCCAGTAAAAAGTTCAGAAACTGACCAAGATTTAAGTGAAGCCGCCTATCAAAGATCCCATCACCGATTAAAACGATTGAAAGAATCAAAGTCTCTTAGCGTTCATGCTGACATTAATGACGAAAATGAAGAATAAACCTAAAAATGCATTGAAAGTGAGCATAAATTTCATATTTATTACTTATAGTAATATCTGGGGAATTTTTTTACGATCTGGGGAAATTTCACGAGTCAGTCTGGGGATTTTGGAAAAAGTTGACTGGCAGCCCTGCACAGTAGTCCAGTGTTGCCAGATGCAGGGAAATTTCCCTGTTGTAGGGAAATTTTGGGTCCTAAAGGGAAAAAGGGAAAAAACTTCGAAAACTATGTGAAAACAGGGAAATTTTGCCATGAGGTTTCACTTTTGTGTAAAATTACGTGTAAGTGATTAGCCACTTAGCATTTTGTTCTTAGGTACTCAGTATTTATAGTTTTTGACTCTTTTTGGACATGTTCGAACTTTGATACACGTATTGTACGCGTACATACGGACTTGGAACCGACTCAGAGGCGCCACTGCATCGCAGCTGCGCAGCGCCAGTTCAGCTTCACTCGTGGCATGCCTCACGCTTCGCAGAGTCACAGATCATAGTTGCTTGACAGTCATTGTAATGATTGTAGCGAGAGGTAGTTGAAGCAACGCCCTTCAGCATTACTGAAACTTTTGAAGTGAATTAACGTAATACGTACATCAGTAAGAATGAAATTCCACGATCATGAGTAATATGTAAACATTTAATTCATACTCAAAAGTAGCTAGAGGAAGGGGCTTCTGAAATCAAATTCAAAGGGTGACTCAGCAGAAGTGAAAAAGGAGCAGAATATTCTCATTGTTAACTATGTGATGTACATGGAAAAGCTGGCAAATCAGAGATTGAAAACCGTGCTGAAGGGAAAAATGTAAAAAGGATGTGGAAATTAGAAACAACAAGTGCT
>JACJUY010000288.1:35889-54567 GCA_014220935.1 Platorchestia sp. MABIK
AGATATCAAGTCATGGTCTAAATTTCAAGATATTTGAAAGCATTTTGCGCTCATATTAAAACATTTGAACGTGCGACGTAATTCATGGGCAATTTTTACTTTCCTACGCCCGTGAGTGCATTAAGACGAAATCTTTTTAACTTTTCTGTTTGCTCCAGCTATACTGCAAATGTTATGAACTGATAATCCGATATACGCTCACACTAAGAAGAGTGTTTTAAACTACGTGTCACATGGATTTTTTTTTCTCAGTTCCTTACATTTATTAGCATTTTCAAAACTAAATTAATTACAGCAAAGAAAAGATGTTAATGTGAGGGTACTTTAGCATCTTTTTTCTCTTATTTCGTTTCATCAAAACATTTACAAAAAGGGCCAAGGTTTCAAAGAATGTCACAACTTCAAAGAACATCATTTTTTAATCTTCTTCTTCAGGTCTTAAATTGCTCTTCTTACTTTCTTACCCTAGTGAATACATTATGATAACACTATTTTGGCTAGCTAACTTTTTGTACGGCTCCACCTATGTTGAAAATGTCACGGCTAGCATTGTACAACAATCCTCTTCATGTCTTTGACTCCGATGAACTCTTTACGCCAGCACTATCAGCGTAAGAAATATAACAATTTTTTGTTTTGTAAAAGTGAATATTATGTTCTTTCCGAAGCTCTCCAATTGGCACAGTAGATGATGCGTCCATGTGAAAAATTGTCTCAAATCCCGACTGCCTACCTCATAGTTCTAGACGCAAAATAAATCCAATTTGCCCATTTTACTTCTAACATCAATCCCTCACACTCGTATCACTAGTTCCTATGCTCTTATGCTCATAATTCAATACGAGTACACACTAACGAGAGGGTTTTCAGCAATGCGTCACATGAATTATGCTTTCCTTAGTCACCTGTATTTTAAATACATTACCAGAATCCGACTACCGCGACAAAGAGGAACTCATTTTTTCGTGCTTTTCTCCGAATCATGTTTTCCACAATTATCATGTGTATTACGATAACCGTGTATGAATAGCAATTAAGGATGTAAATCATTTGTCTCAACACTTAATTAACATGGGTATTACGATAACCATGTATGAAAGGGTCTCTGTGTTAGGTATTTAAACGCGATTTTTGCTCTTATTTCAATTTAAATGCGCACAAACGAATACATTTTTCAACTAAGCGCTACGAGGATTGTGTTCTCATAGTAACTTATATTTCAAATGCACTGTCAAAATCAGATTAGGCAAAGGAAAGGAACTCATTTTGATGTGCTTTTCTGTCAATCATTTTTTGATTCAACATTCTACACGGGTATCACGTTACCAATGTGTTATTATCAATTAAGAATGTTTTAGGTTAAGGAATTTTTAAAAACCAATGTACATTTCATGTTTGTACTTTATTGGAAATGAATGTTTTTTTTTCTTCTTTTTTCTATAGCATTGCTGGCGGGAGTCACCAGGCAATGAGCACACAGCCTGAGAGTTCTTTAAAGTTTGAGTGACTGTGTATTCCAAGCCAAAACTGCATAGTGCCTTAAGGAATCACATCACCCTCAAAATGACTTCCTGCTTCCAGTCTATGATACTAATTCACTTATGTTGATACAATCCTGCGCTAAATGCAGCCTATGCAAATCTGCAAATTCTCCTTTGATTACTTGATGTAATATTCGTAAAGGATTTAGTAATATTCAGCAGGATCTAGCTGATCCTGTTGCTCTGCGTTCAACTGCCACGTTTCAGTTTTAAGCCTTGTGCGCCTCAAGAACCGAAAATGACTGAAAAAGCCAGAAAAAGGCCATATTTAACAAAAAGGCCAACCTTAAAATTTCGAAGCCAAACGCTTTCAAAAAAAGCCAGATTTGTGATATTTGGCCTTAAAAAGGCCAATATGGCAACCCTGGTGTGGCTGGCGAACACCGCATCGTATAATACCATTGCAGCGTGTTGGTGACGGCGGCTGCCATGACTTCGAAGAAGAGAGCGCATCTCTCACACCCAAAAGTGCCACTTTCTGCCACCGTCTAATAATCGGGCTTAAGCCACATGCAGCAACACTCGTGACATGACCTCATGGCTAGATGTCAGTTCACAGTTGCGCTTCGCTCCGTAAACATCTCTCGTGATCGACTCTTACTTCTTAGTGATGATTAGTTTTACTTTTTCATTCCTTTTCATTATTCCACTATCATGGCTAGTGTGAGTGGTAGAAGTAGTGAAAAAAGGAGACAGTTAATGCTTTCATTTGAATTAAAGCAAGAAATCATAGAAAACAATGAACGTGGTGTATGTGTGAGCGATCTGGCTAAGCAATATGGCCACAACATGTCTTCGATCTCGTTTATAAAGCAAAAATGGTAGGTTTTTGAGCTGGGGAACGAATTAAATGGTTTCACGTGTATTCCGCTAGGAATAATTGATCCAACATGAAAATAATTGAACATACGACGTAAATCCCGGAACGAATTAAATTCGTATGTTGAGGTATTACTGTATTTGGAAAGTTAGCCTGTTTTTATTTTAGGGGAAAGATTTAGGATATATGAAAAAAACTACTCACGTGTTCTTGGTCGTCGACAAAGTATATTCCAGTCCAAGTGATAGCAATAATTATTTCATTTTTCTCCAGGGGAGGACCAGAGATCCTGTAGACAAATTGGACAAGTTGAATTGTGAGTGTGAAGTTTCACACAAGTTTCTCTTCAATTTTTGATAATATTGGGGTAATTTAGCTCTTATCTACTATAGAGTCCAAGCTACCTGATTGCCTCAAAGAATCTCGAGAAGAGCAGCGGCCACTTGAACTTGGAGAAGGAAACGACGTCCTCTTTCAACCTGAGATGCTCGACGCCTTCCTTCACGTAGTAGCTCTTCTTGTAGGCGTTCGACACCAACTTTGCCCATCTGCAAGGAAAGAAAATTAATGCATTTATACTGTAATTTATATAAATACATTTATACAGCATGACCGTAATGTATTTACACCGTTTGACCGTAGTGCATTTATACCGTTTGACCATATTGCACTTATAGCGTTTGGTCGTAGTGCATTTATACCGTTTGGCCGTATTGAATTTATACCATTTGATCGTAGTGCATTTATACCGTTTGACCCTAATTCATTTATAGCGTTTGACCGTATTGCATTTATACCGTTTGATCGTAGTGTATTTATACCGTTTGACCGCATTGCATTTATAGTGTTTGGTCGTAATTTATCTTTCATTTGATGGAAATAAGAACCGAGCAGGAAGTGATATTTTTCCAAACGAAAATTGACTTATTCCGTTTATGGTAAGTGACTCATATCGGAGTGTAAAAATTTTAGTATTAATGAGACTGTACGACTATAAATTCGCTTACATCGGAGATGCAAGTTCTCGAGCAGTACGACAGTGAATGAAACTAATAATATGATCACAATTATTTCATACACTAAATAACTTTTCGGTTACTTGTCGAGGTTTGCGTCGCCGCTCGAGACGTAGTTGTCAGGGATGTAGCTACCGATGTTGCTGCGCAGCCTGTCTTCCCGCAGCTCGGAGCCGAACTCAACGTAGTACTGCTGGGCAGCGAGCATCGCAAGGTCTTCCTCCTTGTCACATTGGTACTCTCCGCACTTGACGCCCCGCACGATCTGCACAGCCGTCAAGTATGTCAAAAGGGTGATATGCTCTCCTTTAATTAAAACTAAAATTATTGATCACTGAGAGCAGATTTAGCACATTTTGTTACTCAATTCGCCTCATTTTCAAGTGTTTGACATAGAAAGCTTCCTGAATAAATTTTCAGGAAAAACAACAATATGGTGCGCTTTCAAAAAGTGTAGTTTCAATCATAGGATCAGAGTTTCAGTGCGTGATTCATAGTTTTGAAAGTATTTACCTGTTGGTAGATCAGATTGGTTGCGACGTGGTCCTCGGTTGGGTCGTGCCAAGGCGCAAAGATTTCCTTCCTGAAGAAGAGCCGCCAAGGCGCGTTCCTCTCCTGAGCGCCTTGCTCCTTGGCGTACTGCTCGCACTGGCTGATGGCGTCCATCACGTGGTCGCCCCCGCTACCCAATGACGACACCTAGACCATGGCAACAGTGAGATATTATATCAGGCTGGATAATTTTATTTTATCGACTCGTGTAGGTTGTGTTCTTTAGCTTACTTCTTCTATTAGTTAACTGTGCCCTTCTAAAGCTCAGATGAATGCCACGCGTTCAATGTCAAGAAAAAGTCTATTAAGAATCCCATTTACGCACACTTCCACCACTGACTCAAAAAAATGCACTTTTACCTACAAATAGGTATCTATCACAAGGCACCTGTTGCTAATTCTATGGTTTTGTGTGCAAAAGCCAGAAAACTGGACATGCTCAAATTTTGTTTTACTTGGTAGCGCTATTTTATGTTATTTCATCATTGTACTACCTAATTTCCGACATGGGATTTGAATACCATCACATGAGTTCAAGCACAACGCCACAAAGAGTAATATAATGGAAATGATGAGCTTTACTTTATCGAAAAGAGCGATGTAGAGAGAGAAGCCAAACTGGTCCCGCAGCTCGATCTTGTCGGTGAGCTGGTTGCAGAGCTCCCGCGCCGTCGAGGCCGAGTCCGCATGCAGCGTCTTCGTCGTACCGTCCATAAAGGTAATCGGCACCGATATCGTCGTCTTTGACTTCGTTGCCTGCAATGATTCGCAGATATCAAGTAAACATTTATTGCATATTATCAGTAAAATCGACGCAAGTCATGCAAACGTCTAATTATAAGTATACGAATTGTCAAAAATGCAAGAATTTCATTTTTATTCTTAAGTAATTGCAATGGCAGCAAGAAAACGAGTAAAACTCAACTTAAGTTTTTTATTTTTTATGTAGGTAAGGCCGCCGTCATACGGTGACCAAATGGTAACGTTTCGTCATAATCATCTACAGTCAGCGGTACTACTCGGTCTGTCTAGCGCCACGAAACCGTCAGATTTCAGCCGTAGTTTGGGACCAGTTTGGTCAAAGTAAGGCTGAAATCTGACGGTTTCGTGGCCCTTGACAGACCGACTAGTGCCGCTGACTTTAGATGATTATGATGAAACGCTACCATTTGGTCTCCGTGTGACGGCGGCCTAAGAAAAAAACGTTCATTGCTCAGTAGAAGATTTCGTCAAAATGAGAGGACAGAGAGAGAGACAGAAAGACCAAGAGAGACAGAGAGAGAAAAATAAGTTACGTGATAAAAACATTACTGAGAGAAATTGAAACTGAAAAGAGCGTTTGATGAAAATATTTACTTCATTGTGACCCGTTTTCTGATGGATAAAAATGGATTGAGAGGACCAAGTTTATTTGATCAAAAAGAGACATCTTTGAACTGAGCTCACATCAACAATAGTCGCAGCATAAAGGTTACAACAAATGATTGTTGAAGCTGTCACAAGTAGATAGACTCGATCTTATTTCACTGTGGTCTGTTTATTTCATGCATGGTGTCGATTCAGTCTTACGAGTACAAAGGAAGTGATCAGCTCAGAGTAACACAATGCCTCCTACTCCCCACCTGCAGCTCTAGCCAACTAGGCGGCTGAGTCCTTGGTCCGTTGGCGAAGGTCCTCCTCAGCCTCTTGTAGCAGTAGGGCGCGTAGCCCTGGGGGCCTCTATCGATGAAATTGTAGAGGTAGTTGACGAACTCATTTGAGGGAGCAAAACAGCCCACGCATAGCGAGAGAAGGATCCAACCTCGAGCATGGGAGGATTTCCCTGGGTTGTTGGTGAGCTGCTTGCAGATCTGACAGTAGATTTCGTCTCTGTTGCAAAAGAGTGAGATTAAGATCAATATGCATGTGTAAGAATAAGGTTTACCCATTTAAAAAATGTAAAAAAAATGTAGATGTTTTTTGATATCTTTTCAACGTTAAATGCTTTCGCAAAAATTTCATTGCTAAATTGCTCTTGCTCGCGAATGACAAAGACACGAAGAATGACAAGCCGTCCCTTTCTATAGGAATTAAATTACATTTTCAGAAACTGATTCTACCCCGATGAACCATAAGATAATTTTTTACATTGAATAAATGATGATTGATAAAAAGATGTTTGAGAGAGTACTGACCTAAGTTCTTCACGCAAGATACCATGCCCAATGATGAAATGGAGCTTCTCCATGTTGGTGGTGGGTCGGGACTCCAGCCAGGAGCGGTAGGTGTCTTCAGTGGCGTCCTCATCTTTGAGCTGACGCATCAGTTCATCCGTGAGCTTACCCTTCTTCTTCAACGTCATGGAAATTAGCTTGCGTTGTTTGCTCTGCAACAACCAAAAAACATAAAAAAACATGCTCAAATCTGAAGATAAGTAAATACCGTACTTCCGTTTAGAACCATTTAATTTTTATTGCCCATTGATTAGAAATTCGTGTTAATGGATGCAGCCCGAAATGGAATTATAATCCATTTTTAAAACTAAAATTGTTGAGAATTTCGCTATCAGAGGCAGTCGTTTCACTGCAAACTGTGGAAAGAATTCATAAAGGTATAACACACATAAGTAAATACAGTATCTCTCCACCCAAGCAATTTTGTTTTTACGCCCCACAAATTCCACCTTATATGAACCTCATAAAACGTTGAGGATCAGTGAAGAAGGATTTATTCCTAATATTCCTCATAAATGCCATGAAGTTTTATTATCTCAAACATAGCGTTCCAGCATACTCGTGCATTATGGTTGTAGAGATACTCTTGAATCAAGTTTTGTATTTGTCCGTGTAGCATCAACAATAGCAACAATGAAAGGTTAGCTTCACTTGCTTGCCTACTCTAAAGAAACTAGATGTATTATGCGCAATGCTAAATCCAAGGATTCATAACAGTATTGTTCATTTATCATGAATTACAGATGTTTCACAATTTCTGAAGCTAAGTTGATGAGAATATGCCTGTGCCACATGGTATACAGAACAAATGCAATCTTAAAAACTGGTCAAGGACATTCTCACGCTCACACGAAGAGAGAATTGGTCACTTACGGTCATGTCTGCAGAGCCAGACTCGGCTAGAGCCACAGCCTCCCTGTATTGCTGCGACTTTGAAAAGTTCCTGCCGAGGGTGCCGCTGATTTTGGTCATTACGGGGGTGTTGTCGCGCGCGACGCTACTGTACTTCGGCTCTGGCAGGTCCCCCATGAAACGAAGAATGGTCACCCACAGAGCTAAAGCAGCCTGCTCAGAAAAGTATATGCTTAGCTCCAAACATAAATCATAGTAGGTTTTCGTAGTGCCTCCAGTCAATAATAATTTAACTTGGTAGTTCAATTTAAATTTAGAAGTAACTTGTAACAATAGAATTTACGATTCTGCAATGCAAATACGTACAGAAGAACTAGAAAATTACCGCACACTCATTCTATGACGCAAAAACAGTTTATAATGAACAGGCAGGTCCATAAAGCAAACAAAATCCGTCAGCAACAATGGACGTATTGTACAAAACACAGTACTGAAATAATGGCCGAGAAAATTTTTCTGTAAATTCCTCTTCAATAAACAGAGTAGTGTCTGAGGGGCTTTCGGTTACTAATGTAGATCTCAGCTGATGTATTGACGAATGGTACCGCATTACGTATTTTTTTGCAACGATTGAGTAACTGTCAGCTTCTGGCTCTTTTTTTATAGTTGGTGTTCGTCTTTAGCAATTTTTGACAGAGTTTGAATATTCGTTGCATCAATATTGAATGCCACTGACATCATTGTGTATATATTCCACGCGTAAGAAACCTTGCAATGAATTTTTAACAAAAGCCTTGTTCTAAAAATACCCTCTTTCGAGCTTTAAATGCTTATTTCTTTAATTGCTTCAGTATAATACAATAATTAACTTCAAACCATGTAAAATTTATAAATAGATTTAATTTGTTTCATTGAATAAGTAAGAGCTGGAATCTAAATAATTTGCAAATCAATGCACAATAATACAAAATGCTTATTCTATTGAAAACCAGATCTAGATTGATCTCTCGAATACGAAGAATTTAAACTGGACCACTCACCAGCCTGTCTCCCTGATTCTGCAAGTTGAGCAGTGGTTGCTTTAGATGACGCCGAGTGTATTGGTGCGTGACATTGCCCTGGAAGTAGGTAGTGGCGTACTTCTGGAACGTATACTCCGACACGTCCTCTTGTAGTCCAGTCGAGGGGAAGGCTTCTTCCAGGCCGATTGGAGCCATGGAACCCTTTTTAAAAAGGCAGTAAATTAAATATTTTACGGTAAATACGATTTGTTAACTAATCATTTGTTGATTTTTTTCTCCTAACAGCTTACTTTATGTACGAAATAAAGGTATAATTAACATAAATCGAAAAAAATTAGCGTAATGAATCGTAGCACTCGAGAAAGCCTGTTTAGCTAAAAGTTACCTTATGCAAAGACACAAATTTAATGATTCAACTTAATTTCGCTGGTTCATAGACAAATTAAAATTAAATAATCCTTAAAATTTCAACGTTAAAAGCCTAAAGGTTATTTGAATGGCGTCTGCGTAAGCATGCGCTAATTTTGTCGCGTTTCAGCTCTAGCACTCAGAGAGTATGGAGTTTTATCTTTGTCACGTCAGCTGCCTGCAACAACGGCAAAGTAAGCATGCCCACTCCGCTATCGATTTATACTGAACAAGAAGAAGGAGCAGCTATCCGTTTTTCTAAAATGGTAGTATATTAAAGTTGCGAAATTCTGCAGAAATTTTTGTTTCGAAGCACTGAGCTATGCTTAAAATTTTTTTGTACATTCCGAAGAATAATTGAGGCCAGAAAAGCGTAACAAGAAAAGAGGGGGCTAAATGCCTGTCAACCTCGACCACGCATAATTATATTCAATGAGCTATGCCTATGGAGACAAATAGTGGATAGGCGAAGCACCATAGACGAAGCTACATCTTTTTCAAACATCAGTTAAGGATCTGCCCATCAAATCATCCACGACGAGCTCGTGCCGTCCTGTGTTTTAAGAGACTAAATATTCATTTGTTGTGGGAGAAGACTTTTTTCAAGCACTTTGGCCCAAACTGGCTGCTATTGATGAGGTGTACATCACCATTGTCTTCTATTTGCCAAAATGAATAACGCACGCTCTTCACGATGTAGCCCCGCTGATATCCAATATTATTAACCGGTCTCTTTTTCTAGGCACTTTCCCGAACTCCCTCAAAGTTGCTAGAGTAACCCCTATCTTTAAAAATGGTGAAAAAGCCTGTGTAAACAATTATCGACCTATCTCCGTGCTACCAATTATTATCAAGGTATTCGAGAAAATTGTGTATAAAAAAGTGTACTCGTATTTTGAACAAAAATCATTTCTCCATGATAAACAATACGGCTTTCGTTGTAAAAAATCAACAACACAGGCAATATTAAATCATCTACAATTCCTTTATTCAAATGTAGATGAAGGAAAGCCTGTCTTCTCTGTATTTCTTGACTTTCGAAAAGCATTCGATTGTGTAGACCATAACATCTCGAAACTACATTGTTATGGCATTCGAGGAGTTGCTCATGATTGGTTCAGATCATACCGAACAAATCGGAAGCAATACGTCATTGACGACGCAAAATCGGACCCACTAACGATTAGCCATGGAGTTCCACAAGGATCTGTTCTTGGGCCTCTCCTATTTCTGATTTTTATCAATGATATTATTAAATCTATATCATTTTTCATATTCATACTTTTCGCCGATGACAGTACGCTTTCTGCGGTCCTTCCAAACCAAAATCCCACTATGATCGCGGAGAGTATAGATAATGAACTCCATAAGGTTTCATTGTGGCTAAAAGCTAATTGAATAAGCCTTAATATCGATAAAACAAAATATCTTACATTCTCATACAAGAAAAATATATCTCTCCCACGCATTAATAGTGGCGAAGGTGAAATCGAAGAAACCAACTCATGTAAATTTCTGGGCATCAAAATAGATAAACATCTGACGTTCAAAGAGCACATCGCTCATATTAGCTCTAAATTATCAAAATCCATCGGAATCCTGAATAAAGTAAAACATTTCCTGCCTGAATCAGCTTTAAAAATGCTCTACCGAACGTTCATTTCACCATACTTGCAATATGGAATAGAAGCATGGCACGGAACTGATAAAAATCAAACAAATAAAATTTTTACTCTGCAAAAAAGAGCCATCAGAGTGGTAAAGAACCTAGAATACAATGCTCACACAAATGATTCATTCAAAAATTTACAAATACTTAAACTTTCGGGTCTTTACAAAATCTCCATTTGTAATTTCATTTACAAAACATTAGCAAATGATGGCGACAATAGCCTAAAAAAATTATTAACTGCGCAAACTGGTCATCACGACCATTTAACCCGGAATAGAAGTAAATTCATGCTTCCTTACAATTCTAAAGCCCGGTCGCAACACAGTATCCTCTTTGTTGGAACTAAAACTTGGAACTCAATACCTGAGGAGATCCGTGAAAGTAATTCTTACAAGGTATTCAAAAGAAATCTTGAGTCTCACATCCAATCAGAATACTCGTCGTGTAAGATCACCAAGTCAAATCTTTCCTCCCTAATGTCTGATCCTGATGATGTAATTTGCCACGGGTAATATCGCCGATCTTCAGTCTGCTCTTAAATCGTTTATCAAATATACTGTTGAATATAGTCCATTTGACCTATTTCGTAAAATGAAGCATCAAGTATCGAATTAATTATCTCATTGATCAGTCAAATGCGAAACTAGGTTAAGTGAATTAGGTTAAACTTTATTGTACACCTTAGAATAACGTGATGGTAGGATGCCCTAGAAGTCGCTGAACTTGTTCGGGCCCACAGGTAAGCTATACGTAAATTTGATCATTGTACTAGACTTAAGTAACATTCAACCTCTGTAACACCTGTGGTAAATAAATTGTTTAAATTGTTTAAAAATTGTTTAAAACCATGAACACTTGGCATGATGGCGGCGGCAGTTGAGGCTGACGATCTGGGATCGTCAGATCCGCCGGTTGAGAGCAAACAGGGCTTGCTCGTGGATTTTATCACTGGTAAGCACTTGATTGAATAAGAATGCAATACGGTGGCGAGAAAGCAGCGAAACGCAGGCTGCCACTCATTGTCTCTTGTGGACTTCCAATGGTGTGTGCGGAACCAACTTGCTTAGTTTGTACGCCTTACCTAGGCTGTGCAGGTGAAGTCTAACTGTTTCATCGGAAAAGTAGAACTGTCCAAGCACGGTGCACGTGTTTTTATAAGGTCTGACTTTCGGTTGTCCAAATTTGAAACATTTGCTACCTGCATTGCGTATATATTCCAGCTTCATTTAATGGCTAATCAAAACATGGTCAGAACATTTTTTGGTAACCTTGTAATATGGCATTTGAAAAACCAATGTACAAGATGATATGTATCAGGCTTGATTGGAATAAAATTTCCTTTGTGCAGAAGGTATTCTGGGGGTTGGGCTCGAGCCCCGGCAGCGGTGGTGGTAGGGGTTGAAGGAAACTACAAAGTGGCGAGGCCGCGAGTACAGAGTTGCACGTGACAGCAAGTCGGATAGGCTAATCGGCAAATTTCTGTATTTTCCTGAAAACCGTTAGGGTGGTGGTCGTGAATTCAATATGGGAAATAGAGAATGTTCCGCTCTTTCATTTGAAAGTAATTTGAAGCCGATCGGTGCATTCCTTTAAAAGTTAGTCTTCCAAAACTACCCCTTTTTTACCCTGTTTTTAGGGAGAAAGACTGTGTTAAAGTTTGTGTTCGCGCGAGTGGTCGAAATTTGGCGCGCCGGTAAGGCTGCGAGTGTTTTTGAGGTAAGCGAGTGCGCGTACAGCTGGGCTGCACGCACACAGGGTGTGTGCGTAGCAGGGTTACGTTTCACGCACGATATTATTTAGTTTTGTCGATTACAGTTGAAAAAATGTGCTAAATTGCAAGATACTATGGCAGGTATCCTGCAATCGATGAATTAGCAGACCAACCTGAAGAAAGTAACAGACACGATATGTCAGTCTATAACCCCTGGGCCGATTTCATCATTTATTCTCGAAATTTGCGAGTTCCTGTCGAGAACTTACTAGTATGTGTTAGTCAATGGATAACTGCACCTGCCTTCAAGAGTAAATATTCATGAACAACTATTTTGCGGCGTCCGGCTAGCACAGACTCCGATGTCGCCAGATCTCTACACCGCACACTCCTCTCCCTCCACCTCCGTAGCACCGCAGCAAGGATGTCATTCGCGCCATTTACATAACTAAATAATATTACTCAGTTTTATTGAAGTCTCTATTCGTTATAAAGTTATTATTTATCACTGCTTTATAAACAATACAAGTATTCAGAATATGGATAATGTAGCAGAATTTGAAAGTTAACCTGATTTAAATCAGTATTACCCTCTCGCTCCACCTACGAAGCCGTCGCAATACAGTTGCCATTTGCACCAATAACTTAGTATATTACTATTCAGGTTTATTAAACTATCTGTTCTTTATGTGTAGTCTTAATACTCACTGCATTATAAACAAAACGAGTGCTTAGAAAATGGATGCTACAGCAAAATTTGGAAGATAACCTGCATTTAAATCCTTATTATAAGTTATTACGCCTAACCTAATCTAACTTAATGTAACCTAACGTAACCTAACCTTACGTAACCTAACAAATCCTAGCCTAACCTAAGCCAACCTGACCTAACACAACCTGACCTAACTCAACTTGACCTAGCTGTGGTGCTACTGAGGTGAAGAGAGAGGGGTGGGCGGTGTAGTAATCTGGCGACGTTGGAGTCTGTGCATCCGGCTACTCATCTAGCTTGACCGAGCCCGTTCATAATGATGAATTGCGAAGACATTAATTTTTTTTTCAAATGATGCGCATGTGTTCACGATTTTGCTACTTCTGCCTAAAATACCTTTATCATGATGCTCTTACGCACATTTTCCCTTTATTCTCACCCTCCTGCGCACGGTGCCTCCCTGTAGAAAGTCGAACATTTCACCGACCAGCTGTGAATCGTCGATGTTCTCATCGTCTTGAGCTGGGGAGATTATCTCAGTCGTATCATCGAGCTCCATGAGACGTTTCTGTAATCATGGAAAGCGAAGTCAAAGTGAGATCTTTAAAGGCTCGTCAAAGTTTCCTCAGCTAGCGTACTCATGCAAAGTTCAATAAATGAATCTACCGACTAAAAATTAGAAGTGTCTCCTACTTTTATTCTCTGATTTAATGTGAGTTACAAACTCACCTCAGCTCGTAATATACTTGGCAAAAGGAATGTAATCGATGAACATTCTTAGCTGTCCTTTGGAAAACTGATTGATCTTTTCCAATACAGCTATTCTTTTCCAGCTTGATAAAATGTATTGAATACATTTATAGATTTATCTCTTCCTGCTTCGTAAAATGCAATGAATATTATTGTATATTTAAATCCCTTACTTTTACTTAAGTTTTGCTTACAATGTATTTCATTTTCTCCATTCCAATACATGCGACGAATTTCTCACCTTCGTAATTTTTGGTTACTTACGTGAGAACTTACGAAGAAATTTTCTTCGTACGAACAACTAATTCATATTTTTACTTTTTCTCGGCAAATGAAAAATCTAAACTTTTTCATCTTCTTTTTGCCATTTAGCGCACTAACCTAATTTTCTTCGACCGAAAATTGGGGCAGTTCCGAGACCGTGTCAATCAGCTTGTGTCGTGTACAGTAGTACATCGTGTAAGCCACACGACTTACTTGAGTTCCGTGTTCACATTCTATGTGAGTTCATTGTCCGTGTTTGGAGGTGACTTCACTTGCATGCACAATTACAATAATGTACATTGGTTTGTTCAGATAAAATTCATAATATTTTAAAGATGACCCAAGAGTTTAGCCTGTTTGACACTACTTTTTTAGACAAATATTAAATCATTCTTCAAAGAAATTTTTATCTCATCAATTGATAAGTGACTTAAATTGTTATAGAATTTTCGAAGAAGTTTAAAAAATATAACATTACGGACCAGACTTAGGCGTCAATCAGCACACAAGACGCTGGTCACACAACCAGCTTAAAAGTTCTGACCTGATAGTTGCGGTGTGCGATCTCTTTTGCAGTCTGTTCGTCCCCACGCCTGCGCAGTTCTGCCTCCTCCATGTCGCGCAGCTGCTTGGCCTTCAAGCGCTGCTGATAGCGCTGGCGTGCCAGGTATCCGCGACACCGAGCCTGTTGCAACATATAAGTTATCTTAGTTACTTAGTAAAATTCTTTCTTGAATCGTACATAGCTTTTTTCCGTTATGCTGTGTGCTCCGGAAAATCGATGCTTCTCACGTACTATTGAATTATTTCAGAAGGAACGCTTAAAAACGAATTAAATTTTTTCGGTGAGATGCGCAGATTAGAAGTCCATGTTTCGCTGCTTATTTTTGGTCAAATTGTTAGAATCACCTAAACATCCAGGAAATATTGTTCTCATTTCTCAATACGCAGTACTGCCAAAAACTCATGACCTGATTACTTTCTCTTCCTCTTTTAATTTTTGCCCTGAGGTAGAGTACAAACAGAATTATAAAACTGTCAACTGCACTTTAAAAGATCAACGTTGCGTGTTTCATCATTTCTGATGTGCAGATTAGAATCAAGAGCCATTAATTATATCTCTTGCTCACAAAGAGACTTTCAGAGTAAGTTTTTTTTCCGGATAGTCAAAATTAACAGCTAGCTAATTTATTGCTGAAAAAGCGAAATTGTTCTTTGCCTGGTGAGTTCAACGTTCAAGGGACAATTCGTAGCCGTCTGATATATTTTTGCATCACATATTGGAAAGTTAAGCGATGTTCTATCGTTACACTAAAGGGAAGTTGATCTTTGAACGAAATTTTCAAGCATATGCTCTGCGCATGAAATGGGGAACAAGACTCTATGTTAAAACCTACAGTTTAGTCAAGTTTACTGTTTTAATTAGGTTGTTGCACAAAGTGCAGGAAATGATGGTAAAATTTTCGGAATTTGAAAGTGAGGAAGATTTATTAACTCAAAAATCAATGAAGTAAGACTGTAAATCTGCTTATTTCCAAAACCTGAGTTTTCGATGAGAAAATTTTGAGTTTATCGAGTTTTGAAGAGCGTTTTTCACCAGTCTTATACAATTTTGAAGGTACATAACTCTCAGCGAAAGCTGAAGCTGACAAAAGTGGTCGAAACGGTTTTTCTATCAGGTCTTACCATAAGTCCTGGCCGCTTTCATGTGGTAATAAGTTTGAATTTGTATAACGAAGAAAAGTATAAATTTGTGATCTATTCCTCGAGGTAATCAGTTCACTGTGGTTTTCCATACACTTTGCGGTGAAATATTTGTGGACATTTAATCATTTTTTAATATTGAGCCAGCAACCGAATACATATACATGCGCATCTTTGCATTCCCGTCAATTGTAGACACATTTTTTGAATTGATTTGTTACCGGAGAAGAAAAGTGGATTATGTACAGCAATATTAAACGGTAACATCAATAGCTAGGTCGACATGCAAGACCACAATCACAACCAACAACAGGATTCCATCTGAAAAAAGTTTTTCTGTGTGTTTGGTGAAATATGAGAGGAATTATTCTTTACAAGTTTCTTCAAAACAACCGAACAGTCCTGCAGAACTGTACTGTCAGTAGCTGAAAAGACTAAATACAGCTTTATAAAAGAAGCGTCCAGCTTTGGTCAATCGAAAAGGCGCCATCCTTCAGCGCGACCATGCGTGTCCGCACACAGCACAAATGACTTTGGACACACTAGTGAAACGCTGAAATATGAGACATTGATGCATCCGCCCTATTCTCCAGATATTGCTCCTTCAGACTTCCATTTCTTTAGATTAAGGGGAAAAACATTGAAAGACAAAAACAACATCGAAAATGAATTGCAAGTCTTTTTTTATTCAAAAACCAAAGATTTCTGAGAACGACGCATTAAAAAATGGATTAGTAGGAGGCCAGAAGTTTTTACTAACGATGGAGAATATGTTGTTGAATGAATTAGTGTTACTTGATACATTTTTACTCTCCTTATCAAGCTAGTAAAAAACAGACAGAACTTATGGTACAACCTGATACACGCAAAATTTTGAACTTCACTTGATAACCTTAAAATGCTAAAATGTCGTTTATTCATTTGATTTAAATACATTCGGTGATACCTTACACACTTTGTGAACAAACACCGATATAAAATACCTCGAGTAATTTTACGTGCAACTACGTCAAGCAAGTGACTGACTGTGCTGAACGCTGCAGGGCAGCGCTGCAGTTTGCTTCATCGCTCACCTGGAGCCCAGTGAGGGAGTCTCTGAGCAGCGTGAACTTGTGGTTCTGTCGTCGCGCCTTGACGGCCGCCTGCAGGCGCGCGAAGCCTCGCTTCATGATCTGATAGCGCCACCACACCGTCAGGAAGAGCACGTTTTGCTGAATCAAAAGGAATCTGTGGGTGTAAAGTGAGTTCACCTTACAATATCTGATGCAAGAAGTGCTTTGAAAAACCTTCAAATATGAGGATTCATTTCCATTGACTGAAAGAATTTGGCTTCCAAATTTCGACTTCATGACAGAAAATTTTATAAGTATAAGTAAATGAATGTACACGCTTATTACTCTACTAACGTAACCTGAATTAAAGTTTACTAACGCTACTAAGTAAAATAACTTAAATTCAGGCAGAATTGCATGCAAGTCGTTTGCTGTGGTGGATTCTCAACATCACACCACACGAAAATAAATGCAAAATTTGAAGGCAGTGGCTTTATTACAGGTGATCAAGGCACCTTATACCGCACTCCCTTAAGTTATAATATGTACTCTAAATTCAATTCTTTTTTTGTTAGTTCTCAACACACTAAAATAAGGATACTTTTTATCAAAATTTCTCGGCCTGTCTTGTACCAACACACAGCACTCCTTGATCTAGAAGGTTAGTACATCCTAAAAGAATATTTGGCAGCCAGTGTAACAGTATTGACTGTTATATTTTAAGTTCGTTCATGAGTCGTGTGAGAATGTCCACGCTTGTGGTAAATAAATCTTTCCAATTTTTCACATATAATTTTAGTGATGTTTCAAATATTTAGCATTTAGAGTGAAACATTACCAGACTGTAAGCCCTGAGCCCAAGCCTGACCTTTTTCTGTAGTACCATCCACGCATGCAGCGCTGCAGGATGGTGATCTTGAGAGTCAGCACTCGGTCTCGCTCACGCTCTAAGAATGAGTCTTGGGCGTCCTTCAGGAAAACTTTACTGCGCCCAATTTGGTAGTCCGTCCCCTTGAGCACTTCCTTGCAGATGCTCTTAGCGGAGCCAGAGTTGTCTCCCTGCAACATTTATTGCAAAGAGAGCAATTGTTCAACACAAATTCTCGGAGAAAACTTTAATACGTAATTGTAAATTTTAATGGGTACAGCAACCAAGTTCGACGATTATTGGTTCAGCTAAGTCCTGCAAAACCATTTCGTAGCTGATTTTTGTTTAAGTTTGACACGAACGTTTAAAAATGGTATTGCCAGGTGGATGAGCGAACTATGAGCCATGAAATCTAATACTGGTGTCGCAAATATAAGAAAACGCGACGTTATAACATATGTAAAATACATAAATTTTGGACGATAATTGCACAGAAATTAAATACACGCTCTGTTATTTTATATTTGAAATTAGATGAAAAATTTATACATATAATAGAATTGCAGCTAATAACTTAACATGCGAAAAATAAATTTTAAGAATGAATCTTTTAAAGGTACCTCGCATTATTAAGGCCTGTTTACACGATCATCGAGTGCGCGCGTGAGCAGTGACGAGAGGCGCAAGCCACGCCCACTTGTTCTCGCTCCAGGCACATTTTCTTGCTCAATGACAGTGCGTCTGTTATGACACTGACAAGCTCTGGCCAGCGCCATGAAAACAAGCGTAGTCCACATTGTCATTGAGCAGTAAAAGGCCTGAAGCGAGAGCAAGTGGGCGGGGGTTGTGCCTCTCTTCACTGTTTACTCGCGCACTCGATGATCGTGTAAACAGGCCTTTACGTCTCGCCCGTCTGATTTGAGCGCCCAGCATAATAGAAGAGCAGCGTTGCAGTGTTATTACGTCTTCATTGCTACCATGTAGCACGTACAAGTATTGGCTCCCGAAATTCCTTAAAATATGTAAATATTTGATATCGACGAAAAATAACACGCGAAGGGATGTTAAATATTGACAGTATTCTGGTTCATTGGTTTTGAGTACTTGGTTTGAAGTTCACTTGGTTTACGTTACAAATTACATTTTGGGGAAAATTGACACTGGGGTAATTTCTGCTATCAGACGACTTTTTGCGGAATGCACTGTATAAACTACGTTTATGCATTTCCAATCGTTCAGGCTCGAGAGACCGAGAGCAACGGATAAAGCTAACTTCTTTATTACGGGTAATCAAAGCAGAAACGCCGGCTACGACATTAGTCTCGGAAAGCGCGTCTCGGAGGACCTGTATCATAAAAGCTCACCGCAGATATATAACGATGTCGCTACGTTGGAGCGCCAGGCATATGAATTTGTCAGGGATTATAAAATCTAAAATAAATTAATATGAAAACGAGCAAGCTCATGGGTTCGGAGGATCAGTCATGGTGAGAGAGAGCTAAGTGCCCACAAAGGAACATA
>JACJUY010000288.1:54810-72874 GCA_014220935.1 Platorchestia sp. MABIK
TGGCAGCGGACTACCGTCCTTCATTTAAATTTATCTTAACTTATCGTAAAGGAGCAGGAGGTGCGATTAATGCTCAGGGAAAGAAAATACCTCCCGAAGGAAAGAAAGAACAACCAGAGCACGTAATATACAGCACTGAATAAAAAAACTGCACATTAATTGTTCATTTTGACTTAACTCCTTAAAATAATTTTGATTTTGCTCATCCGTTTTATGAGTTAAAAAAACAGGAATTATTCTAAGCAAATTATAAATATCCTTATGTTAACGAAGCCGTGGAACATTCTAGTTACATTAACTTATGTGTGAACTATTATCACCAATGTATTTCTGATTTTTTTTAATAAGAGGACTTGCTTAGTCAAAAATTCCGATCTTAGTTCGTTTTTCAGAGAGTATGCATTCATGCATTGCAACGAAACTTATTCATTAATTGACTGTACACGAAAAGATAAAATTGTTGATAAAATGAGAGAAATGCTCATTGTAACTCGAAGAGGAAATTCTTTTTTTAACCCGGTAAATGTTGCACAATAGTAGTGCAGGACATCAAAGGGGCAAAAATTGTTGAGCATGTCACACAAGTAAGTTGTCTGAAACAAAACTAATCATTAGATGAGAAGTTTCTTCCTCGGATGATGAATAGTCAGTCTTCCGGGGGACGCTCATGTTCGTTTCTGGAGTATGTGTCTTGTCTTGGGATAAATCTACTCTTGACTAGTTTTTTCATATGACTTAGACGCGTGGAATTCATGTCTATGGTCTACCGCATTGCGTACAGGAAAAGCATGTGCCTAGGACGAGTAGCTCACGAAATGGCTTACGAAACCAACTATGATCTATCCTCAGAAGCAGATACACCAGATAAGAAATTAATCGAATTCCTCGTGTAGGCTTAAGCATTTAAAAAACTTCACGGTGGATCCCTCAATAGCGCAATTTGCCAATTTTACCTTGAACATCACTTCTACTGTGCAGTTCTTTTTCTTACTGAAATTCCGCATAAGTGTGTGCCGCTAGAGTTGAAATTCTGGAAGTGCCTTCGTTGCTTGAATCGCAATGGAACTCTTGACAAAGCTGGTATTTGAGTTTCGTAGTAATATGACGCATAGAGACTTACATACATTGAGGGGCAAAATAATACACCACGTTGATTAAATTGCCAGATTCCACATTTCTAAACTATGTACAATTACGAAAATTGGACTATATGTAAACAATAGTATAAAAAGGTTAATAAATATCTATAACCCACAAATATTTAATAAAAAAACAAATGGGAGCATGTATAATACGTGAACAAAAGTTTGTAACACATTTCAAGTATAATACTTTGTTGCATAGCCGTTATTATTAATTTTGACTTCGAGATGTTTCGAGTAGTTCACTACCAACCCTTTACAAGTTTCGGGTGGAATCTTATTCCATTCTTCAATACAAATTTCTTTGAGTTCAGCGATGTTATTGAGGCCTCTCTTCTGAATATTCAATTTCAATTCCCTCCACAAGTTTTCGATCGGATTCATGTCCGGGGATTGACTTGGCCATTTTATAATGTTTATCTTCTTCATTCTTAACCATTTCTTGGTCTCATTTGCAGTGTGCTTTGGATCGTCGTCGTGTTGGAAGGCCCATTCACGTTTCAATTCTAACAAACGAGCTGAAGATGTGAGTTGCTCTTTCAATATTTCATGATATTTCCTGCCATTCATGGTTCCTTCAATGATGTGAAGTTTACCTACACCTGATGCGCTGAAACATCCCCACAACTTGATTGAGGCACCTCCAAACTTTACTTTACAGTGGGTATGGTGCACTTTGGTTTATACTCTTCATTTTGCTGCCTTCAAGCATGGTTTGCACTGTTTCTCCCAAATAGTTCGATTTTGGTTTTATCTGACCACAGTACTGAGTTCCAAAACGCTGCTGGCTTGTTCAAATGGTCGTTGGCATACTTCAACATGGCCTTGACGTGACGTTCTAGAGAAGAGGTGTCTTACGAGGGGTACAGGGGGAAGACCTTAACGGCGTAGTGCCTTGCTGATTGTGTGTTTGCTGGCTTCGATCCCAGATGCCTTGAGATCATCCTTCAATTCTTTGTAAGTGGATTGAGGCCTCTGCACTATTTTTAGGATCAATAATTATTTTCGAACAGAACGGTCGTTAATCATCCGTGGACGGCCAGTTCGAGGCTCGCTGAGAGTCGTATTCCGGCATTTCCACTAAACGTATTATTCTTCCAGACGAGGCTATAGGAACACACAGTTGTGCACATATCTTCCGATATCCCAAACCTTCATAATGGATCACCACAATACGTTCGCGAAGATCTTGGCTGATGTACCATGCCTACGACCTTTCAGAACGAAAGCTGCTGTGCCAATGACGCGTTATTGGAGGTGAATGCTGACGAAAGTTCGGTTGCCAAATAGTAAAATGTATTAGAACATTCTGGAATAATCTCCCAATAATTTTAATGTATAATATCGGGAAAAAGTCAGGTATTATAAACTTTTGTTCACGTATTTATTATACATGTTCCAACACATTTTTCTATTGAATATTCGTGGGTTTTTGATTTTTCATCAACTTTTTTACACCATCGTTTATATATAATTAAATTTTCATAATTGAACGCGGTTTAGAAATGTGGAATCTGTCGATTTAATCCACGTGATGTATTATTTTGCCCCCTGTGTATTTCTCACATCAATCACATGACTGTTAAAGATACCATGTCATCATTCGTTCCCGGTTCTTTACAGTTAAGTAATGCTTAATTAGCGGCTCTCCATTCGTAGCACTGTCAATTGCCATTTCAAATGACTAAAGGCTTTTTGAGTAAATTACGTGATATTTGTATCTTTCATTTTAATCTCGTAGCTGACATGCAACAAAACATTTTTTTCTGCTACAATGAGATATGTCTATTTGTAAAAAATACGGCGTCCTTTGATGAGTTAGTGTACCTCAAAAAATGAAGTATGGCACAATACCGTCCTGAATTGATCAATGGATTGTTAAGTATTAAGCTCATTAAGTTCGTGACCTAGGAGGAAATAGACGTGAATGCAAGTTTCCAACAATCACTAGAAACTGACTTTGTGTGCTGGTGGACAGCCGTGGATGAGGAACCTGTAGCGCTCGACGAACTCCTTGAAAGTGTGCCGGATGGGGTAGCCTGCTCTACGAATCCTGATGGTCTCCATCATGCCGGAATAGCGCAGCTGGCGGCAGCACAGCTCTCGGTCGAACACCTGCGATGGAAGGCAGAAAATATCGTGAAACAATTGGGTCAGGAGCCTTGTTACTGGTAAATATAATTAAATCAATTTAACACAGAAGTAATCCACACTAACAGCTGGGTACAGCCTTATGTCGAGCATCTACAATGGATGAGGAACCAATTCTGTCAGGGGATGCGCCCCCACCACTTACAGTATTTCTGCTGTATGGCCTGCTTGAATTAACGATGAACATGCATGGCTAGCTGCACACATGCACCAATCTTGTGAGCTCATTTATGATCACGCGCACACACACTCGCAGTACCTGATGCCTAACCCCATCAGATAGAAATTCAAATATTTTCGTTTATTCCACGAGAATGCATTTTGAAAGACATAATTTACTCAGACGGAGTGAGAGAGAATGGTACATTCCATTCTTCTTGGGATGTGCAATCTGATAGATAGAGGCAGTATAAAGATTCATGACAATATTTACGAATTCCTCTCGTCGTCATCCGCCAATGCTAAACAAATAGCTGTGCTTTATCGACATAAATTTAAACCTATTTTCTGGTAAGACTTCCTGACTTTTCCTGATATGTAGAACCAAACAAGCATGCCCAGTTTATTATAGCAACAATTGCATTGTTCGAATTTTGATGCTAGTTTCCTCATTACAATCATAACAATGAACCTTGAGCCCGAATATGCGTCAAAATTAAATATCTCCAATTTGATCAGAAATTTGCTCAAGGACAAAGTATTTTACTATGAACTTCAGTTTACCTGAGAGCTGAAACTCAAAGGCAATGAAATTTTTTAAACTTAAGACCCAGATACAGCAAAGTAATTTACAAATTACTATTTCGATAACACTGAAACAATTTGTAACTGTGATTCACAGTGTCATTTCTGGCTGCGGATCTTTAAATGTAATTTTCAGATTGTTCCTCTACTCATTTTTAAAATGAATTTAAAATTAAATACTTAGAAAAAACTCAGACATAGAAGTGTCGAAAAATAGTCATATGAATGGTCACTTGAAAATAACAGAAGTACAAAGTTTGACCAATTTAAAGTGAATGGGTACGAGGAATTTGATTTCAAATGAAAAATTTCTCATCACGAATGATAGAGAACACTTTACATTTGGGCTCTTGGTTTCGTTGGGCTTAACAGTCCTGACGAAGTAGGGTTGGCAGCTGTTGAGGGTCGTCATGAGGGAGTCGAGCGAGCGTTTGAACTGCGAGGAGAGCGTCCGTGCCTGCTTGCGTCCCGTGCTGCTGCCCAGTGCGTCTGGGGACAAGAAAATGCTACCACGTTGATCATACAATGGTGCAATGGGCTTGTTTTCCTCTTGTATCACTAGGTTAACCATCCTTCGGATGACACCAACATGTTACGAACGTTACGAGACGTTCCTCAGTACTCTAGTCCTCGACTCCAAGCTGTTTTTTACATTCGGACGAAAATGCCAAGAGTTGTTTTGCGACTTTGCAAGTTTCCAGAATTTTTTTTTGTGATGCCACGATTTTTAAATTATTCAACTAGCAACTGCACCCATCTACGCATAAAGTTAGGCAGTGCAATAATTTCATGTCATGCATTAAAACTTACGTTTTATAAAATTTTGCCAAATGCATTGGTCTCCGATGTGGGACACCCACTTTGTAAAATTGAACACCGAAAAACTAAATAAGTATTTTTTATTTTATGATGGTATAATAGAGAAGTTAAAATACATCTTATGACGTGCGAAAGTCTGTGACTTTCATCGGGGAGCATCCGAAATTGAAAAACAGCACAAAAGGATACAAATTCATAGAGCAAATTAAGAAAAGCGGAGTTTTAAAATTGTAATTGCAGCGAATGCTAGTTCAAAAACAGACAACTCCTCAAAATTATAAGTTCTAAGGATTTCTTCGACCTTGAATAATGGTAGCAAAGTAAGATAATAGCTACAATCTGCGAGGTTATGAACTGGTAGCATAACCGAGTATGCTACAGGGTAAATCATCATAAATTCTCTTCTCATGCGAGAATGAATCCGAAGCGTTCAGAAAATTAATAGCCTAATTACTGAATAATGACATAACATGCATTGAAAATTGTTGAAGTGAAACATGATGTGCATTTTTGCCCATACAGTACATAAGGATTGGTAGATCCCTTCGACAGCAAAATAAAATTCGTACTGCAATTCTATGATTTCCGTTGAAAATTCTCAAATTCGTTAAATTGGACTGAGAGCCGACCGAAAAATTTCAAGTATTTATATACACGAGAGAGACGCACGAGGGAAGAAATCCGTACAAAAAAAATTGGAGTAAACATAGAATGGCCGAGGATTAAAAACTGATTGATGAATGTATCCTTATTCTTTAACTTCAAATTTTTAAGAACAAATGAGAGGAGCGTCTTTCACCTGAAACAGGGTAGTCTAGAACATAGAAAAGGAATAGGTCGAAAAATCAAAAGTAGACGCAATTAAACTAAGGCTTAGAAAGTTACATGATAAAGGATTTTTAAGAATGTCTTGTTTCAAAACTGAAATATTCCGTGCGTTAGTTTCTGAACCTTTTAACGATTATTGCCGTCTATGATGCTCAACGGTTCTTCTTTTCAAGACATTGTTTTGCGATCTTCAAAATGTTTTATGTCAATTAGTTGAACTACTGTAAAATTTGCAAGTACGTATTTGGCATGCACTGCGTAATTTGTACTTTTAAAAACTTATATCACATGTTTTTATAAGATTCATAAAAGGCAGTGTTTCTTCATGGCAGAAAGAGTACCCACAAAATACATATAAATTGTCTAAATTAACTGCGAATGAAAGTAAGTCGACGTAGGTTAAATGACGTTGGACTGTAATTTTGTTTAAATGTAACGTAAAATATATCTAATGTTCAGTACAAATCACGGGTGAAATTTTGCGTGATTTTCCATAGGAAAGTCTGAAAGACAAAATCATAGATGATAAAAAAACATGAATTGCGATTTAGGAACTTACGACGAGTACTCCTAGCTGTATTTGACAAAGGGAGAGATTTCGATACTCTGGCCCCTTGAAAATATACCAATTGTGAAATCGATAGAACAAGTTTAACAATGGCAAGTCAGAGACTAACCTAAGGAGCTTTCAAAGGTTTATCAATTAAGTGACGTCTGCGTAACTTAATTGATTGGAAATATATTTTTCATTGTGCGGTAAATCAAGATTGATGCGTGAATGTAATGTGTTACTTCTCGACGCAGTCATATCCACTCACAAAAAAAATTAACGAGGAAAATTTGTTCAACAAAAAATCTAAAGTATTCCGCTGCTATTATTTCAGAAGAAAACTTTGACAGTGCAGCTCTACAAATATGAAAACACCTACGATTTCGATCCTATCTTTCATAAAAAACAAAATTCAGAGTTCAACAATTCAAGTACCAGTTTACAGGAGAGTTCAAAATGAACCATTAATGCTAGCTCTTAGCTCACAAAATGTATTACATTTCTTTAAATTACACGATCTAAGGTTCAATTAATTTGTGGACACAAGGGAAATATATATGAAAGGTTTCTCCCTATATCAATCCTTGCATCTGCATACTTTCGAGTATATTCTGCAGAATATCTTATTCGACTATTATACACAGTGCGTCAAGACGGACTACTGAAGCGTTGATGTCAAATCAACAAGGGCGAGCTTCAAGATGAGAGGCCTGCTGAGGAAATACAACATAAATCGGGTGAAAATTCTACTGGCTGGTCAGTGTTATTCCCGTGGGTAAATCGTTCCTAATCACAAAGAGTCTCACTTATTTTGTAATTTATCTTGGATTATACACTCCAATCTAATGGTCATCACAATACTATTTTATGCTTTACATAGCGGAAGAAAGTGTCAAAATTATCATGAGCTGTCGTGTGGGATGTGCCCTAATTTTTTTATTAATAATGGAATTTAGGAGTCAAATACAGGCGTTGAATATTTTATTCAATTAGATATATATGTAAGTAGTAGTTTATCCAGTATGTAATCTTAAGACAATTCTCCTTTTCTTGAAATTGCTTTGCAATCGCAAAAGTGTGGTACAATAATAGGCTAAACCCCTTCAAATCTTTTGAAACACGTTTATAACGATTTTGTAGATCTGGGTCGTCTGTATACGCATACTACAGGGTTAACGTAGCTGCGTCCCGTCACAATAAGGGCAAATTCATAAGTGATACGTGTAAATAAATTCTATTGCATTCATTTTGAATCATAATAATTGATCAAAACATTAGTACGATTTTTGTTCAAGTATTCTGGAATAATAGAGAAGGTACTCAATTTACAATAAATTCTGTGTATTTACCTTTTCAATGTTTAGTGATCTAATAATTCATTTGACGGAAATTTAATGCCTATCAATCTTGATACAATTTTGCACAACGGTTGCATTTTGTACGAAAATTAATATATTTCCAAGAAGTTGAAAAGAGTACACTCGTCAGTAAGTTGAGGGAATCTAAAGTAGTTCACTCTTGTATAGTTGTGCGCTGCGTCCATTCGCTCCAAAGTATTAAGACCAAGGCGAGGAAAAGTTGCACTTGCCTTCTTTATCGAAGAGGCTCTTCAGGAAGTGGTTCTTAATAAGTGGTCCCATCACAAGGTTGAGCAGGTCCGCACTGAACGTGTCGCGGTTTTTCTCAAGAAAACCTGCAAAAAAAGCTTCGTTAGACTTCAACTCATGTATAGTCTTAGTGACTATAATTTTCTCAAAAAATGTTTTTAGAAGCATTTAGGCTAATAGCTCGAATTTCTCACTGCATATCAAAGTTCTTCGTAGTACAATTGAATTTCAAGGAGAACAATTTTATGGCCTGAGTGAAATGACAAATAAAATCCCTTTACGAGAATAGAATAACTAAATGTAAGAATTTCATTGAAACATTTAGATCTAAGTTCCAATGATGAGGGAATCTTGCTACGAATCACATTACTAAGATTCTAAGAGCACAGGTATTTTATAGAGTCAATTTAGTTAATCCCGTGACTTTTTCCCTAGACCCCTTTTTTTAATCCCTTGAATCCCTTTTTTGGCTTTCAAAAACTTCGAAGAAAACCACAGGGTTTATATGCTGAGGAATTGCGAGGCGTTTTCCTAACTTGTAGGAATAAAAATTTTTCCTAGATACTTAACTGTGAATTATGGTTCAGACCTGTAGTGTGTCCATGAGCATAGTTTAAATTCAACGTCAAGTTTCAAATTAATCGGTTAACTGAAAATTTTACTCTATTTTTTGTTTAAAAATAACATTGGTTGGTATAACTCCTAATGCACCCAGTGATTGAGGAATAACACTTGGTGATAATGATGCTAAAAAGTTGAATAAGAAATTACGTTCCACACGTGATTTCTATGAACTCAGCAAGAGAACCTATTCCGTTATTTCTTGCATCTTAAGGTACAACCTTTTTCATTAAAAATTACTTTGCAAGATATTTCACGTGAAATTAACACTTATCAAATGAAAATGGAGAAATGAGATTTTTAAACACCGCGTACGAATTTACCCATATGACAATATTATTTACTGAACTGATAAACTGTCCTCAGCTCTCTTACTCCTTATTTCGAATATTTAGAACCGTACAAATATTGAATGACTATTCACTGCAATTTGTGCGACGAAAATAGGTGAAGTGAAAGGGAGGGATTATGAGTTTCGTCACTGCCGTACCCAGCTCTTTAAAGTCTCGATCAAGTGAAGTATATTTTAGACATTTTTTTGGTGGTTTAACGAGGCATCCTGAAAAGTATATCGTTTTTATATTTTACTGACCAAATAAAATTTTATCGAACCAAAAATGTTGTCATCTAACCAGTCGTGGTGTAGTACACTGTGCCGGCGAAGTGGTGGATGCCGAACGCAGCCTGGGCTTGACTTCTGAGCTGGGCGAAGTGAGGGTGACTCTGATGCTGGGAATACAGCTTCTGCAGCATTGTGCTGTCTGTGCCCTGTGAGTTTGAAGCAAACATACTAAAATCAAGCTATTATTTATTCCGGCTAATTATTAATCACTTATGTTTTAGCAAAATTACTTGAAAAATTCTAGCAAAAGTGAAACACCTGTTACTCGTCCGCTAACAGATTGGATAACTTTTACATTCAAGAGTTTTCGCGAGACCACAGTTCCAAATTAGACACTTGTGGCGAAATGGCAACAAAATATGCATTTTGTAACATTCAAAGTATTCAGTGTCTCATTCAATGGAAAACTTAAAATCTTGTGGCTTAGTGCGTATCCTCAGTTTTGAATATTTATTCTGGTTCATGTATTGTAATATTAATTCACTGTTGTCAATAAATTTGAATAGTATAATTTTTTTCAGGTTGTTTGGATTTAAGTGCCCAAAGTATCAATATAAAATTCTATACAATAAATGCACTCACCGTGTTTACTGCTATCTGTGCGAAAAATAGCGCAAACGAGGAAAAACTGTCGCCTGTGTAAAGTTATTATGTACAAGCTTAACTAGATCACTCACTGAAAACGGTATTTATGTAACAGTGAACAAATTATAAACATAATAAATTCTTTCACGTACTTTTGGAAATTTTGCCTCTTCATCTACTAGCGCCATGATGTTCATAGGCTTCATAGCGATCATGTCGAGGGTGTCCTGGTTGTCGACGAACTCTATGTTCTGCCAGTTGATGTTCTCAGCGTTGTACTCTTCCTGTTCCAGCTTGAAAATATGCTGCACGAAGAACTGCTGCAGGTTCTCGTTTGCGTAGTTGATGCAAAACTGCTCAAAACTGTAAAAATATTGTGTATAAGGTGCTGCTCATGATACTTACTCCACAGGATGCATACCTCGGGTTTTATGTACCCACACCACACGCTAATTGGAATATCTCCAACGAGTGAGTGACTTAGGTCTCCACCATTAGAAAGACCTCCTCACGATTGTTTTCAGCTTAATACTTGATTTTCTCGTTATTTTGAGACCGATTTCCTGAACCAAAAACTACGCGTCAACTTATTGTGACCGTCTCTAGCAATCAAGTAGCATTGCTTCGCAGCAGTATATAGTATTTAACTGAAAAAAATCTCATTCCTGATGTTCACCTCACAGTTGTATGTAAGTGAATTTGCGCTCATTCTAAATTATTTCTCTTACCTGTTGTTCTGGAAGTTTTCGAACCCAAAAATGTCAAGTACACCGATAGAGTTGCTTTTTTTCATTGAGGGATTGTAGATGGCAGAGTTGATCTTCGCCACGATCCAGATAAACAGACGCCCGTAGATGCCTTTGACGAATGCATCCCGAGCAGCTGTAGCATTGTCAACGCTCATGGGAGAAATCTGAAAGAAGAATTGTTAAACTAAATAAAACGAGGCTTTAGATGAAAGAAAGACTCGGACAAGCCAACGCTCATCTTGTTCGAGTCGTACAGGCATCCAAAGCGACGCATACATTGAAGTGTTCAAATGAACGTTTGAAAATAAATTTATAGCAGTCACTGATTCCAACTCGAAATCATTATCATTCTTGTTTTAGCCCTACAACGATAATGAAGTATTGAGGAGAAATCTTCACTACTGCTGCGGCATTAACACTCGGATTCGATATCACGGGTGCTTTTCATTGCTCTAGCCTCTTCCGAGCAATATTTATAAACAGAATGGCTTTAACCAAGAGACAAACATTTTCGTGGAACTGAAACCTAGGCAAATAAATTAGAACATATATCTGCTAGTTGGCATGTATCATTATCAGTAAAAAATTAAGTTTTATTAACTGTGATTCGTGTATCCACAAGCTAAGCTCTTTTTTATTCCCTTTAAAAATAACTGAGAGATAGAAATTTAAAATTAAACTCTTATGTAGTCAGACAAAAGCTATGCATCTGTAATAACTGATTCAATGCTTGTTAATTTTAAAATGTCGCTGTGACGATTTCCCGACTACTGAATACAAACTTCCACAAAGAATTAAGTTAATTGTATTTTAAAGCTTTCAAGTCATATACAATCTGCCGACCCTGTTCGTCAGCACATTTCATAATAATAAAGAGCCCTGACATCCACAAACATGTACACAATGGCTGCTGTTGAAGTTCTTGAAGAAGGAGACATGAAATAAAGTATCACTGTGTTTCACTTTAACCGTGATTAATTTAGCACGTAGAAAGTTCATCTTAGTTTACACTTGGGTTCTAAACACGTTAGCGTACGACGGTCTCGCCCTGCGCGGTGATGGAGCGGGAGGTGAAGCCTGCCTTCAGGTGGCGCGCTTCCACGCCCAGCAGCTCTGCCACCCACGTCAGGGCAGCGTTGTCAGGGATCTCGGCTCCATCCATGTTTGCTGTGAAGTGATATCCTGTTACTCCACTTACAGACTAGTTCTGGGTGAGGATCGTTCTGCTACGATGTGCGAATGAAACTCGATGTGATAGCATTCAGGTGTAACTTCACGCTTTTTAAGTGCTGCCACATGGTGATGCGATGTTACCTCCTATCCCAATGATGACTCATTGCCCTCGTAATGGTGTTGGCGCACTTACTAACAACACTCCAACCTAGTCGTCAGTAGGACTGTTGTTTCCTTAAAATCGAATCATTTTAGAACAATGTAGATTATCGGTGCAAGTGTAATATGTATATCCATGCAACAACCACGACGATTTCTCGAAATTCATTGCTAAGCATATATTACACAACAAGCAACTTATCTTCACTCTTAGTTGATCATTACAGTGTATATTACAGAAAAGTTTTAAAACAAATTTACGCATTGGATGCTTGATGATTTTGAAGTCTTTCAAGAAAGTTTTAAACCCAAAGTCTCATTCTTACAGAATAAGGTGAAACAACTTTTCTGGTAATAATTCTTTGCTGCCGCGAATGTACTGTTTTTGTTTTAACATTCAGCGACGAATAATTTTCAAAAGTTACAATTGACAACAACAAAAAATAAAAAACGACTACCTTCCAAAATTAATGTTAACATAATTTTCAAATATTACGGAGCCAAAATTATGTAAAAACACTTCTAGACAATAACAAAAAATGTACTGCATACCTGTAGAAATTAAAGCACATAAAGTCCAAAAAATCGATTGTGGTCGCACAATGTGCGTCGAGAGACTACATTGCTTATGAGTTCTAACGCGTTTCATCTCGTGTTGAAAACAATCGCTGCGTCATTAAGTCGATTTAAAGAACTATTAATTTCGGTACTTTAGAGTATTTCAAAGTTAAAAGAAAAACAAGACGCACCCACTCCATTGACTCACCGACGGTTTTGGCCTTGAACTTGAGGTTGCCCATGTGAAGGATGGCGGCGAGAAGCTTGAACATTTCGTTAACTTCGGCGTCAGAGAACATCAGCACCTTCATGGCGGACCTGATGTCTGCGAACTCGCGCACGTCGTTTCTACCTTCGCAAGTTATCGTTTCGCCCTGAGAACCAGAGATTTAGGTAGACTTGTGTCATTTTGTTCTTTGGAGATTAAGAATGAGTATTTCAAAATGTGTTTATAATAGAAAATACGCCTGTGAATTTGGTGATCAGAAATGTTAACTTGGATCTCAACATTTGAAAGGAAAAATGATGCTCTCTTTTATTTCTGTGAACGGTCTTGTGTGAAAATATTCATTTTTGAAATCTGTCTGTGTGCAAAAAAATTAAGCTTACCTAAACAGTATGCCCAACGAAAACCCGAACCGAGTTTTCATTTTCCCGTATCTGGAATACCATCAAAATCAGTAATTCCTTTTTATAGGGTAATTTTGAAGGATAATTTTGCCAGAAATTAAATGCTTATGGTATTCTTATGATGGTATTACTGATAAGAAAAAATAAATACTCGGTTCGGGTTTTTGTGGGACATACTGTACATGGGAGAGAGGGGAAAGTAACAACACTAGCAGGATCCAAGGAAATTCCACGGACAATGTCATCAATAAGCTAGGTAAGCCCGTAAAAAAATTCGGTCAACATTGCTGAACAAATTTTAACCTAACCTGTCTAAACCTAACATATTCTAACCTATCTTGTCCTAACTTATGCTAATCAAATCTATCCTAACCTAACATATCCTAACATATCTTAGCCTATCCTAACCTATCCTATCTTACCTAACTTTAACCAATGTCATTGTTAGGCTAGGTGTAAGGACCCGTGAAAAAATTCGGTCAACATTACCTAAGAAATTCTAACACACCTAACCCATCTTAACATAACATATTCGAACCTAACCCATCCTAACATAACAAATACTAACCTATCATAACCGAAGCTACCCTGATAATATGTCAATCATAAAAGAAATGTGAACCCCCGAAAAATTTCATTAACAAAACCTAACCTATGCTCTCCTAACCTATCCTAACCTAACATAGTCTAACCTATCCAATCCTAACGTAACCTGTCTTATCCTAACCTATCTTATCCTAACATATCAATGCATGTTAAGACGATCTTTTAATGCCACAATCAGAAATTCGGTATCCATGATACCGCAAACTCGGATGAGGAGCGTTACACGCGAACTTAGTTTTAAGCGTATTAATACATAAATGCTAACAACCTGTAGCTTTACTGTACCATTTCAACATAGGAGAACAAACGTGAAGAATAGAGAACTGGTAAAGCAAAGAGCAGTACTAACGGGCGCGTTTATGAAAAATCCTTCTACATTGGGATTATTGCAATAAAAAAACGTAAGGGCATTGAAAAAAAGAGGTAAAATAATTAAAAATGTGAGTATAAATATCAGGTAAAACATATGGTGAGGTGTGGACCGTTCATCATTTCTGAAGCACTCGAATAGTTAGTCCTTGATTTTTTAAATGAGGCGAGATCCGAAATCACGGCAATAATAATTGTATCATTAGTTTCTTTACTTTGTACTATAGGACAAAATTTTCTAGCAGAACTATCATTTTTAACTGTAACGTGGCTCTCAACTTGAATTTTGAGCAACATCGAGAACGCATTTCGGTCAGTGGGTACGACCGACATTCTCAGCCAGTTTTTTGTACTCTTATTTATGAGTTGACCTGCAGACTCTGCGAGTTGCATAGAGAAGAACTGTAATTTTATTCTCGTAACTATTACACTGTATGTAAAGCAGTGAACTGCTGTGCAACGCTCGCATTAATAGCTGGCATTTTAATTAGCGAACTTTTTACTAATGGTGGTCATAAGATCATGTCTTATTTTTTTCAGGTATACTACGCATTTAAGAAATTTAAAGTAACTAAGTTTAACGCGTTCAAATTAGTTGAAACATGTGAAAGTCACCTAGCCTTTTAGCACAAGTTTTCGCATTGAACAAAATTATAGCGAAAGCACGATGCCGTCATTCTACAAAACCGAGCCATAAATGAGAGTATCTTATACATATAACAGAGCTACATGAAGTAGATATATTTAACGAACATCAATATTTAAGACGTAGGAGGTTGCACTCTGTTATTTGCCTAAATGCTTCACTGATAATTTTTTTCCAGTCAATAAGGACGATTTAAGCGCAGAGAATGGACTAAACAACATTATTTTTAAGTTGTGTAAATTGTTGATGCAGTCGATTAAATGAATTCAGATACTACTCTACTGTAGTTTTAAGACAGACACCAAATGTTCAGACAATTGTGAATAATCTGTTTGTGCCCCCGATACAGAAGCACATCTAAATAAATGACTCAACAATCACAAACCCTTGCGTAGCATCACTTACCTCAGTGAGGTACTTGTAGTTAGACGCCGACTTTAGCTTGAGCTGCTGGAGCTCTTCTTTAGGAAGACCTGCCAGCATGCAGTAGAAGATGTGGTAGTTGCGCTCGCCTTTACTTTGTGACACCAGGCGGGACTTCTCCAGCAGGTACTGCTCAATTCGGGCGCCCTCGATGACGCCCTCGCTTGAGAAGTGAATGTCTATGTATTTACCGAAGCGCGACGAGTTATCATTCTTCAAAGTCTTGGCGTTACCAAAAGCTGGGAAAACAAACATGTGATGATTTCATGGGAGAGCAGGAAAGTTTTAAAGTACGAGTATATCTAAAAATCAGAATACATTTTGAAGGTCCTGAAATAGAAATTTTGCTTACACTCAAGTAAGGAGATTTAATTTAAAAGGCTTCCAGCATTTCGGTTCACCATTTTAAATAATTGCTAATATCACTAGCAAAGTGTCAACCTTTCGTTCGCAAAAAATTATTTTCGTTCAATGTTTTATTTCATACACTACAAGATAAATTTCTTTTCTTGAAGCTAATTGAGTGAGCGTTGCGTTTAGAATGCAATCACTCTGATGAATAAAATTGTTTTATTATCTGAATATATTTAAACTTTATCGTAAATAATCTAGTCCGTTCTAAGGAAAGCCTCCAAGACCGCATGCATTATGTACTCAAAGTTAGATTATTTATTCAAGCTCTTTAGTATCGAAGAAATGTGAGTAGCGAATACGTTACATTTTGTGCAAACATCATTCCTTTTCGACGGCAACGAATGTATTAAGTTACCGTGTAGTTAAACGTACATATCACTAGTCCTTTTGCAACCGTTATGAGGTGCATACCTTCAAGGATGGGGTTAGCCTCCAATACTTGCTGCTCAATCCACGAGTGTCGAGCAGAGATGGCTGTCAAATACTGCAGGATGAGCTTTGTGTTCTCAGTCTTTCCTGCTCCTGATTCCCCGCTGCACATGAAGAATCATTTTAGGAAGTACTGTTCGTTGTACATTCACCATCCTATTCCTAACATTGTGTTTTATTCATGGAACTAACTTTACGTAAGATAAATCACAAGTCTTGGAAATTAATATTGCAGGCAAGAACTATTCTCCAAGAAAATGTATTAACCTATATGGTAAACGCAATTTTGGCACATAATTAATCTTACGTAAAGCGAGCGTGGTTAATATTGGTTGAAAGGCCTGAAGCTGTTCGTTCTAATCTCTCACCTGATGACGATGCACTGGTCTCGCCGGTAGGTGTTCATGTTGGAGTAGGAGTTATCACCTATTGCAAAGATATGAGGCGGCAGCTCACCGAATTTCTTGCTTTTGTACATCCTTATCTGCTCCACGGTGTAGATCGGCAGGTTTTGGTAGGGATTCACCGCCACCAAAATTGATCCGGTGTAGGTCTACAAGTGTAGAAACGATTGTGTTGAAATAGGCATAGTTTTTCAAATCAATGAAATTTCAAAACAATTTTGTCTCATTATTTTGCTTTTGTACACAAACTCTTCGAATACCTCTTTCTAATTCTCTTGAATATGCGAGAGGGATGCATTTATCTTCTCATGGAAAGTCAATATTTAAGTTCAGAGCATAAAACGCGTAATTTCTGCGTCAGGGGTAAAATTGCTATCACTCTAGCAGAACGAGAACATGAAACATGCGCACCTCTGACGCGACTCACATCACTGCATCCAACAGCGCAACGTAGCTGACGCTAGTGGCCATTTTACTCTGTTCTGCCTGTGCGACATTCGTCACAGTAATCACTAACACACTTCATAAAGAACACACTGCTCTTGTTTTGAATAAACAGGTTGCTCAGAATGCCCGCCTCGCTTACCATTACACTCCACGGGATTTTCAGTATGGCTCATCCAAAGAAGGAAAGAAAGTGAAACTCACGTAAATAAGGTTCTCATTGTATCTGATGAGCAGGTTGCGCAGGATGCCAGCCTCGTGCAGGTCGCCCAGGCTGATCATGTCCTCGACGCCCTGGACCGACGTGGGGTGCATCGGCTTGATGCGCCGCTCGGGCGGCAGAACTGTGGACTGTACCCCAAAAATGGCTTCATCATATCACTCGTCACAACTGTCGGACGTAACTAAACAAGCATGCGTGCCTTCGTTTGATTGCGTAATTTTTTATGAGTTAATAAACTGAGTTTCGTGGCATTGTGAGGTGTATTTGGTCTACGAATTGTGTTTTTAATGGTGAGTTATCGTTCACTTGCAAACTTCATGATAGCTGATAAACTCGAGCTACGAGCTTGCATCAAAAGCCTGAAAATGACCCTACATTCATCTCAAGGGTCATATCCAGTGATGAGAGCTACTTAATTTAACGCTTGATCTAGAATCGAATAAAGACATCAGCCGTTACATTGGAAAAATCCTTGATCTATTGTATTATGACGTTTTGCGGCGGATGAGAGGAATTGTTCAACAAAAAAGGCCCAAATTATGGATGAACCAATACTGGCTTTTGCATTACTGTAATGCACATGCTCACGCTTTAATGAAAGCTCAGCTTTGACCAGGATCAATACGGCCGATGTCCCACACCCTTTGCATTCACCAGATTTAAATACCTGTAATTTTACTCTGCGTTCGAAAAGGAAAATTTTCATGCAAAGTTTATCTTTAAACAATGCAGAAGTCATTCTAACAAACCCTGGGCATGCGTCACAATCTTCACAGAAAGATTTTTTGGCACTTCCCAGGCATTACAAAATGCAGAATTCGTTGTATCGATTTGTAGGAAAACTGCTTTTGAAGAAATGTAAACCATTATTGACCTACGTGAATGAAAAAAATTTAAACCTATTTCTGAAATCTTCTGATCGTTTCTTGTAAAAAGTGAACTGTCCCTTCGTTGCGAAGAGTTTATTTCATTACTTAAAAGCAGATTAAAAATTAAACTCTGACACTATTTTAGCTGGGTATACATTTTTTTATAAGTTTCTGGTCGTCAGTGTATATTTTTCCCAGTAACTTTTCATTTTGTTCATACTTTTTAATTCAATTCTTATCACTATGTTAACTTTTGAGAAGGCTTTTTGAAAAATCTTTCATATGAAAATGAGTGAGAT
>JACJUY010000288.1:74195-113866 GCA_014220935.1 Platorchestia sp. MABIK
CCAAACAACCAAGACATGCCTTCCTTCTGTACCTCGCATTTACGATAAACATATTTGGGAGAACATGGCAGTTACATCATGAACATTGGAGCCTCTACAACTATCACAGACTGGCTTGTCCAAAAGTAAAACAAAGTATTTCATCGTTTCCTGAGAAGTTCTAATGGCAAGAAGAAAAACGAACTAAACTCGCCTGTTGACTTTGAAATTCTCAAATCCGAAGATATCGAGAATCCCAATGGACGTTCTGGTCTGGGAGTGAGGCTTGTAAATAGCTGCGTTGACTTTAGTTACGATCCAAATGAAGAGACGCCCGTAAATGCCTTTCACGAATGCGTCTCTCACGTCCATTGCTTGTCTGTGACTTAGAGTTGACACCTGGACCAGACAAATGAATAATCACAGTACAGGTATTTACACTTGCAACATCCAAGGCACACGCGAAAAACACAGGTCCAAGTACTCGCTGTGTCATATGAGTACGAAGAAAAATAGGGGTGGAGTGTCGGACCAAGGACAATAATTGATTTGATTAGCTGACGAAATATGAGGGTCAGCCACAAAGCTCCGAAAAATGCATCATGTTAAGCAAACAACAGAATTATTTCAGGCTACAGGAACCAAGCAGAAAAGTAAGAATGTGGTTATGGGGCATTGAATTGCAATTCATTTTTTCCACAGCCCCCTTGTTCTCTAACATCTAATTATGAAAGGGTCAGAAATGAGGAAAGTTGTTACTGATGGTCCTGGATTATCGAATTAGTCAACCCGAATGAAACCAAATAAATTTTCTGTGAACAATTTTAGTTTTCTGATATGAAGAGAAAGGATTAATTTAAAAAATCATCTTCAAGAACACGCGATGAAACGTGTTGTGCCTTGACAGATAAACAGTAAATTTATCGCATTACAATAGTTGTGACTAAATAATTTTCAAACCTTACCCATTCGATCTTTTTACTCAACGCAGAACAAAGTCCCAATATATGCTCTTATTTCCATCTTATTAGAGAGAGGTTATATCAAGAGATACTATGTTACTGTCAATTGAGATGCTTCTTATTTCTCTCACACCCTGGTCTCGAAGCACACCCTGGTTGGTCTCGAGGTCATCAATGAAGAACCAGTCTGGTCATATCTACAAACTTTGTATACATAGACACGTCTCGACAAAATTGATCTTCATTAGAGCTATACGACCAGGCTAACTCCAGTGGTATTGAGTGATACAACATTTTCTGTTGATCACGTTAAATAAAATCATTAGTTTTCCCGTCGAAGCGTAAGAACTTAAGTTGTGATGGTAAACAAAAAAAGGATGTTTTATTCCAACTCATCAAGCCTAATACATACCATCTTGAACATTGATTTTTCAAACACCTTTTAACTAACACCAGGACGCAATGACGGTTACCCCCGATCAAGCCGATTCCCATTTCCGACACCTGGGTAAAGTGGGGAATTGTGCTCGAGTTCTCCCTTTACCCAACGGGGAGAAATCATCGCGCAGCGCCGGGATTCGAACTGCCAACACTTTGGAGGGCGCGTTCTTACATTCTCACTTGTTCGTGTCCTAACTTTTACAGAACTAAAAGCCCTATTTTATGAGGATTCGATGTACAATTTGATGATTTTTTCATCGTAACGAAAACCTTCAAACTCAAGAGTGCTTCTCTCGACCAATTCAGAGGCAAATGGCATTTCTAAATAATGGCAAGAGAATAGGAGTAGAAAAAAGCAACTAATGCTTATAATCCCATCAGAGGAATACAACTTTTGTATTTATAGGAATTGGCGTTCCCTTTGGGAAGTTGTGAGTTCTTGATCTTAAGGGTAGGCAGGCATTCGTTTTGTTGATATAGAATAAGTTATTCATTATGTTGCGGACCATCTTTTCTTCGGTTCATTACTATCCTGTTTTCTTCATCTGTTCTGCATCTATTACTTTCTTCTTCAACTTTTTCTTGTTTCATAAACTTCTTTCAATCTTGCTGTTTCTATGCGCAGGGTGTGAGAACACACCTTGTACAAAGATGCTCTGTTCCTTCAATTTTATCTTAGATGATTCTTGGGAATACTTTTGTTGCGGTTGGGAGGCTTACACTAACTTATAATCATGCTTTTACATCATCAACTAACAATAACACGGAAAAAAATTTAGCCTGCGTGGATTAATGCACTACACTGACTTAGACTAAAACAAGCTACAACGAAACAACGGCACTCACGACTGTCTCTCCCTGAGCGAAGAGTGTCCTGAGAGTGAGCGCTTCCTTGAGGCTGCGAGGATCCAGACCCAGAAACTTGGCCACTCGGATGAGTGAGGTCATGTCCGGCACCTCCGTCGCGTCCAGGTTATCTGGTGGGAGCGCCAAAATTACAAATTCCAGAGCTCGAATGAGCAATCATCTAAAACGAAAAGCCTAAAACATGGATATTTTAGGATTTATTTCCTTTCTGTGTACCTAAAGAGATCAAATTAATAAGCTACCAATCTCACCCTAGGAACCAGTCATCTCACTACACAATTTTTTGTTAAAGTTCTGACATGCATTATTTATGGTTAACATGATTTGCTTGTCGCGAGAGTCACATCTAGAGCAAGGACATCAGAATATAAACATGAAATAAAAAATTAGTTAACTTCCTAATAAGTTCGTATTCGTATAGATTTTCTTTCGATGTAATCAGAAAGTAACACGCAGACTACCGAAACAAACGAATCTCACCAACGACTTTGCCCTTGAACTTGATGTTGCCCATGTGGAGAATGGCGGCGAGCAGCTTGAGGATCTCCCAGACTTCAGAGTCACTGAACATGAGCACTTTCATCGCAGACCTGATGTCGGCAAACTCTCGCGCATCGTCGCGACCGTCACACGTTATGCTCCCTCCCTGGCTCATCACAACAGTAAATATGAGCGCTGCGCTCAGTGCTAGTGCTGGCGCTGTTGGTGCAGTGCATTGGAATTCCACACACAGGAAATATTGTAATAGAAAGTACTTTAATTTTTGCGGTTCAAGGTTGCAATGCATGAAAACAGAAAATTAATTACAATAATGATCTTAGACGATTTGAACACGTTAAGTCAAAATAATGTTCATGCAGTTTTTTTCCAGCTCTAGAAAAAACATGCTTTAAAGCATCGGAAAAGTCTACTTCTTCACTTTCACCCAAGATTAGAGAAGAAAGAATAAAAATTAATATAACGAACTGCAAAAAACAACGCATAGTAGAATGCATTAGGGTACAGAACCTATGCTAATGGAAAGAACGGGGAACGAGGTGAGTTGATAATTTTTAGTCCTTGTACTGTAGCTTTGTCATTAGCATATCGGGGAACTAATCTTGAAAGAGTGTCTGACACGACCATGAAGGAAGAAGAAAAATAAAGAAATTAAGACAGTTCTTTCCGACTTACACTCTTCCTACTTTCAAATTGTGGACTTTTAAATCGATCTCAAAGTGAATCAAAGTTAGAAAGTACACGCTTGAAAACGATCAAATTTTTAACTAAGATACAAATCTAGAAACATTGAAACCAAACTCGCACACTCTCGCAACTGACCCCGATGAGGTAATTGTAGTTGGAAGCATCGGACAGCTCGAGCTTCTGCCGCTCTTCTCTGGTGATGCCGGCCAGCATGCAGTAGAAGACGTGATAGTTGCGCTCGTCGGAGCCTTGGGAGACCAGGCGGGACTTCTCCAGCAGATATTGCTCGATTCTCGCGCCTTCTATAACCCCGTCTTTGGAGAAGTGAATGTCGACGTACTTACCGAACCGTGACGAGTTGTCATTTCGTATTGTTTTGGCGTTACCGAAGGCTGAAAGCAAGACACAACACTTGTTTAACGAGCGTTTTACTTGAACAATTATGATAAATTAAAATTTCAGTAACATGTCAGGAATTTCGATACTCGTAGTAAATGGACTGCGGAAAAAATTAGAAGAGTTCTCCCACCTTCCAGGATTGGATTAGCTTCAAGTATTTGCTGCTCGATCCATGAATGTTTCCCTGAGATAGCGGCCAGGTATTGGAGGATCAGCTTCGTGCTCTCAGTCTTGCCCGCTCCTGACTCTCCACTGCACAGAATCAGCCAAAAAATTAAAACATCCTTTACCAATCAAAATCGTTTTCACGATTTTCACATTTTAAAACGCTAAATAATGCAGAAGTAACTTGAAGCACAAGATCGTACACTATAAGCACACTTCTTAGCATATAGGGCTTACTTTTTATAGCAGCAATAGCATATTGCAAATCCTACACCGAAAATTACCTGATGACAATGCACTGGTCTTGTTTGAACCTCTTCATGTTGTTGTAGCAGCTATCACCGATCGCAAATATGTGAGGTGGAAGTTCTCCAATCTTTTTGCCTCTGTAGAGTTTTATTTGCTCGACTGTGTATATGGGCAGGATTTGGTAGGGGTTCACGGCCACGAGAATGGAGCCTGTGTAGGTCTGCAAAAATATGATTACATTTTTTTAAGTATAATGGAATGCATACAGCTGTAAAACCATCTGGTGTTAAAATTTGAGGATTAACAATAGGATAAGCTACCAAACAATAGCGGTCTGTTGCTAGATTCACACAAGGACTGCGTTCTTATCGTATTTCATAACTGTTGAACAAATTTAATCTAGTTAACTTGTACATGTAAGCCCTTAGTAAATGAGAACCAAAAAGTGACTCAAAATGTTGGTGGCGAGTAGTCATAATGACCTGGTAGATGAATTTTATTGAAATTATTTGACATATACTACATAGCAGTTGAATATCCGTGTGTACAAGAGGGTTTATTCAAACTGAACACATTGAACACTTTGAAGCACTTTGACCATACGCACATTGAACACGAAACACATCTTGTGCAATACAGCTACTCAGAGAGTGCATTATAATTTAATTTCATTTACATTATGTGCTTACGACGCGCAAATAAACACATTGAACGCGACACAAATCTTGTGCAATACAGTAACCCACAGAGCGCATCAAAATGTAATTGCCTTACCATAGGGCGTTTAAGACTCACGGATATGAGTGCATTAAACATGTTACAAATCTTGTGCAATACAGTAACCCACAGAGCACATCAAAATGTAATTGCCTTACCATAGGGCGCTTAAGACTTACGTAAATAAGGTTCTCATTGTATCTGATGAGCAGGTTGCGCAGGATGCCAGCCTCGTGCAGGTCGCCCAGGCTGATCATGTCCTCGACGCCCTGTACCGACGTGGGGTGCATCGCCTTGATGCGCCGCTCGGGCGTTAGCCACAACTCCTGGAATGAACGTCAGATGGCAGTGAATGGCCATATACTAGAAATCAACGGCACGGAAAATATCTCCCTGCTTTCCACTGCTTCCAAGACGGGTGAAAACACAACCAAATAAAAGGTAATAGAACAAACAGCAGAGTTCTTTCTAATATGAAAGATTTCAAGCGCTTTATCGTGCACAACATGAGTTTTGCGAAGTACTTATTGCAATACGTCAGTGCTGCTCACAGACAGCAGCTCACTTTGAGAGTTACAAAATATAGAGGGCAGGCACATCATCGAGAGTGCATTCATGGTGCGCTTCCTCCCTGCGAGGAGCAAATTTATTTATTAATTTCATTAGTCTATAAAAACGTTCAGTAGACTTAAAATGAATTACCAAATGTCTCTAATTCTGATGAAAAAAAAATCATATATTTCGGTATTTTTCACTTTCTGTTTTGTTTACCATCCCGCTTATCTTTAACTATTTACATTCGAAATAAAATGCCTTGCATGAGTACTTTCAATATATTGAAATTTCAAATTTAAAAGAGCAAGATAGAGCTGGTAAAGGCATTATAATATAGTAAACTTCACTCATTTTCTTCTCACACTGGTTTTAAAACAATGTTTGTGTTCCTCTAAAAAATTTAACATTTGAAGTGAATAACCACTTGCCCGAAAACACGTACAATAACGCACGCACCCGTCAAACTTCGAAGTGGTAAGTAGATGCTGTTCATACTTGAATTATTGAATACAATGTCCAGAAATTCAATCATCGCATTTTGTATCATCTAGGCCGTAACCTTTGTGCTAAGTAGTGTTATTATACACGATGTATTTGAAATTTTCGTTACCTACTCAAATGATTATAATCACCTTGCCATCGAAATCATCTATGCCTACGAATTACAGCCCTTACCCCCAACGCTGAAGGTAGTAAATTATTTACTTTAGCACGCTCAGACTCCCTTTTTTCTCACTATTTCGGTGGTTATTTTTTGAGTGAATCCTCTTTTTAAATGGAGATATTCCTAACATCATGTCTCGAATACCGTTCCCCTTCCCGTTGCTTAGTCAAGAGTATGTTTTTCTAGTTGTAAAGGCCCAAAGGAAATACTTTTCTTCATTTACCTATTAAATTATTTATTAAAAAAGTAAGGTTTGCCAACAAGAATCCATGCACTGTAGCTTAAGTGTGTGGAATTCGTATTAAGCTCAATAAGAAGTATTTTCCAGAAAGTTATGCACAAATGTGGTGACGAGGGGATAGCAGTCATGGACGGGTCAGCGTTACCGATACAGAATCGAGCAAATCAATAAAAAAAACTCATACACCTATCGTGAAAAATGTAACATACGAAGAAGACAGAGTTCAAAATGCATTTTAAAGGTCCTACAGTCGAGTTCTCATTCTATTTGTGACTTATGTATAATTTAACCCATGGCAATACCCAAACTTAACCATCACGTGATGAAGCTGAAGCGATAGCGCGGAATCACGAAGAAACCACTTTAGAAAAAGAAAAAACTGGCATGGTATATAAGAGCTTGAAAGCAATTAAGATGCTGGGGTGCGCAAGCAGCAGCGAGAGCAGGCGGGCAGCTGGAGGCCACTCACGTTCTCGTCATCATCTTTGACCTGGATGCGGCGTCCCTCTGCGCTCACGACACGGGCGCCGATGGCCACATCGAACTCACGGCGAGACGTGGGCTCGATCCAGATGTAGTCACCCTGCACAGCATAGGTCAGGTCACTGTTTTATACGAGCTGTCAATACTAGGTTAACGAACTTTGGTGCACTATTAGGAGCACATTACAAGTCAAATTACATTGTGCATGCGTCATGGAAATTTGCGTGGGTTTCGAATGTGATGAACATATTCCTCCGATTTGATTCAACACAGCGAAAGAAAAAAATAGGTGACTCGAAAAAGAGCTGACATTCATCACCATGAGATGAAAAACATAAAAAGACCTGAGTGAGATTTAATACTGAAACGAGTATGCTGTGAGTTGTAAGTCCGCTTGGAGATTCGACTTTTTTCAGCTGCGCAAAGCATTTCTCACATAACAGTGAAGGGAAACATATAAAATCATAATGCTTTCATTAACCAATCAGCAGCCCTTGGAAGCTAGAGGATTGAGAAACCTGTTCTTCTCTCTGATCAACATGCTCCTGCATCACAGCTATCCTTCCGTTGAGGAGAAGAAATCCGGATATATAACAGCAGACAACTATAGTGTTGATCGATATTCCGAATTCTATCAATGTCACAACTACGCAGAACATTTGAGAAGCATGTACACGTACCTAGAGGATGCATACATCGAATTACATGTTGTAATTAACTAGTTTTGTGATCGGATGAGAGTTTAGGCAAAAGTGTGTCTGAAAGAAATTGAAATTAGGAGTTTCCAATCACCACATTTGGGCAAGCAGCGACGGCAGTATCATCAGTTCGATGAATGTATTTACTGTCATTTAAAAGAAGGAACGAACACATGACATTTCAAAGGCTAGGTAATGTTGGTGACGTTTATATCTTGCTAAGGAGAATGCGATTCAATTCAGTTTTGGAAAAGAGAGTTTCTCGAACAAGCATGCAATGTCGTATAACTTACACACAGTATCTCGTATTCAGTGTCAAAGGTTCAATTCCATAATCAAATGTAAAATTAAAATGCACGAATTGCATTGCTTCATGATAACGAACCGAAAAATCACAAGTACGGGCTAGGAAAATTCATCCAGTGAGATTCACCGAAAGTTCATCTAAGCTTATGTGAAAGCGTACCTCATCCCACGCGTAGGAATGAATGAAGAGTCAACATGTTCACACGTTAGAAAAGGACCCGAAACTCTGTGGCTGAACAGCAAAGCATTATTTGTGTTTGAACACAAGCCAAATCAACTAACCTTCAACTTACGCATCGAAATTATTACTATATACGAACGCATGCGAACGAAAACCAATGAGTAATCGAGAAGATATGTAGACGAAACACCTATAAACCCAGTTGATGTTACTTTGAGAAAAGGCATTCTTGCATAGTACTCCACGGTATTAGGGGTAGAAAGGGGTTTCATCAATAAACTGTGAGAGTGAGTTTATTTTATTAAAAACATATATACATTAAAAGTGTTCACAATCAAGGATTGTTCGAAAGTTCTTATATTCGTTATTAAGTCTTGGCCGCCAGAGCAGAAAAAATTTCCACACTAAAATGAACTAACAGGGCAATGAGTTTGGCTCAAAAACAACTAACATCGAAATTGAAAACATCGGGTGATAACATTGGACACAGACAAACTTCTTTCAATTGCTCTCACTACAATACCAAGTGAGCAACCAAAATTGCTTAAACTCACAATATCGCATTGCTGAACGGTAGCTTCAGAGTTTTCACAGCGCGTTAGCATTTTCAAAGAAGGTTAAAGCTTGAGCACCAACACTATCTCACAACCCTAGCAGCAACAGGACCCGCAACTCACAGAGAGCGCCTGCCTCGCACAAAAAGAACAAAGCTCGTATGGTAACTCGCGGGAGTATTTGTTGGACCGACCAAATCGCACGAGTGATCAGTAGACGATAAGTTATCTCGAGCAGTGACTAAGGCTGATGTTTTTACTGGATAATTAACCGCATTTTTTAAAAGTTTCTATTGGTATTTCGATTATTGAAGTTAATACAAAATCCTTGTTGAATTTATATCAGACCGGCGAAATCAATTTAAATTTAATTCCTCCGCTCATCAGTCATCAGTAAAAACAGTTAAGTAATTACATGCAATTTTAAGGCTTCAGCACCACAAAAATATTTCTGGTTCATATTTAGTGAGTTGGAGCATTTTGTAAACAGTGCCATTTAGACTCCAACACACAAAAAATATTTCAGGCAAAAGAAGACGCGGACCCTTGTAGTATGTATAGAATGGTAGTTTACTCTGTTATGAATCTCTGTCCTTAATTGAATATATTATAATATTTTTTGAGATTTTCGAACCTCAATCACGACTACAGCACATCTCCAAAAGCACGCCGATGTACATTGAAATATTCCACAACTACCTTTAGTCCATCAAAACAAAATAAACACAATCAGCAGAAAGCTTCAACCAAGAAAGAAAACTCAAAGCTCAATTTCATTGACAAACTCTGACTTCTGAACTCCCATGCTGAATCTGAAGAAATTGCACCATTTATTTGCTTCGATTTGATAAGCAAAACGAAAATTTTTAATGGTACAATGCACGCGTTAGACGCAGGTGACTGGCCTGTACTGTAGAAGCACAGGAGCGAGTACCGCCATAACACTGAGAGGTTTTAAAATAGTCTCTTGGCTTGGTAGGGCAAGCTCATGAGCATCGAACCTCGACGTGAGAGGCCTTCTCTGCATACTTAACACAGGGTAAATGTATATCAGTTAAATGGATATGGAGCACGCGTTATCTACAGCGGTTTGGAGAGAGGATGTCGCGTCATCAAAGTATAGCAGACAGTTGCACGGTGGCCCGTGAAATCCTTCCGGTCACATGTCTATCACAATACAGTATTTTGCTTTGATATTTCGGTAATATTTAGCAAGAAAACGTACCACTACAAACAATGAGACGATTTACGCTAAAAACGGCCTTAGCCATCGCAGTTCATTTTTTTTATGGAGGGGGATGGGGGATTATTCAGGTATGCAATTTCCAATTTTGAAAATTTCGTTCAGTTGCAAATGAACGGAAACGGAAGAGACTGAAACTCTTTACAATTTTAGAAAAACACAGCGTCCAATCGAGTAAAACACTCTCAGTAAAATTACATGTTGCTAATACATAGTAGCGCAGTATTAATATTTCCGAACATGATTAGTATAAGGTTGTACAAAGAAATACAAGTTTCAGAAAAGGTGAGCGCGAACCAGTACATTGCAATTACTTAGAAGGCTCATTTCATGAATGTTGAAGACCCAGGATGACTTTCCTCATGACGGCGCCCACAAACTGATTCCTACCAACCCCACGTGAACTGGAGCAGCACACACACACACACACCGCTGATGAGGTGACAAACTCGATGCTCCCGCCGTCGGAGTGGCTGTTGTCCCTCCAGGTGCCGTCGTGCACCCCTGCTTCAGGATCCACGACGAGCACCCTCGAGTCAGATGCCGCCGTGAAGTATCTAAACGCCTTGTTTCTCTTCAGCTCCTCGGTCTCGTAGATGTTGCAGAGCGTGCTCACGCTCGGACGTTCTCGCACACTCATCGCATCAGGTAACGCGCTCCCACAGATTATCCCCGCGTTTTGGTATAAATCACATTCAACATCAAACTAAGATCATGAAGGTAATATTGTTCTACTGAATTAAAATAAATTTGCACTTCCTTTTAGTCACATCAAAAATTAATACGATCGATGAGCTTAAAGCTGAAACGACAAATAGTGAAGGAAAGAAATCACAGACAAGAGAAACAAAAGCACTCAGGATGAGTCATTTAACAAAGCTGCACAGGTCAATTCACTTCCACATATTTCAGAAGACGAAAACAGTCCAGCATTCGAGCTACAGAGGACAGCAATAGATACATATATATAACGATTGTTTTCCAACTCGCACCCTGCCGACCCAAGGAAGAATTTGTGCCAGCGCCATGCGCCTGCGCGCCGCGGTCGTGCCGTGGCATGAGGGCGCAGCTGGGCAGGACGAACTAGAGCGGCGTGCGCGCTGCGCTCCCACATGGAGCCCCTCATTGTTTGGCCGCGTTGTGCGCCTCAAAACAAGCCGCACCTAACTCACATATACTTTTCCTTCTAATACTTCTACACAGAATTATATTCTCAAGAATGTTAGCTTTAACCTTTGAAGAGTTAACGAGACTTAGCTCTCACTTAACATCCAAAGGAAATGCAAGTAAAGGCTTTACGAGCATTTCTGGGATGCCTAATTTACGATTATAAATTAAATTACGGTAGAACAATGCTGCAAAAAACTACATTAGTTTCGAATGAATATCGTGTTGAAATAATTTTACTCAGCATTGCACGTCCTCGTTCCTGAAGGGCGTGACAATCCAGGTAAGAACTGGCAGGGAGAAAATCAGTAAACGTTTTCAGGAAAAAACAATTAAATTGCTGTGACAATTTCATCCAGTAGAAGCAAAAACGAGAGAGCATCGGTAAGCGTTCAGTCGAATAGAAAACCCTGATCAAAAATAAAGTTCAATAGTGTTGTTGCATTACTGTGAGCTAACAAAACTTTTTTAAGCCATTACACTCATTAAAAGAGTACAAAATCAAAGGAAAGTAACCCATAGCACAAATTTTTTATCAACGCTCTGTTGAACTCCGCTTCTATTTCAAATTGTGAACCAATTGAATAATTTTCTTTTTTACGTTGATTTAAAGCTTGCAGGAAGCCAGCAGTGAAAACTAATATTTAAATAATTCAAAACAGACTAGAAAAGAAAACGTTTAAAAAAATAATAAATGATGACATTTATATGTGAGACAATATACGAAAAAATTACATTTGAATCTTATCCAGTGTAACCATCTGACGAAGTAGATTTATAGAGCGAAGTTGATCAAGGTACAGATTAGATTGGATTAGTAGTTAGTTTAAGCCTTCCTATCCACCACTAAGGCGATCCAAAGAGAGGAAGGAGGAAGGCACCATTTAGCATGGAGTTAAGGGAACGCGAAATTTAAGCAGAAAGGGCATAGAAACAGTAAGTTGAGAAAGAAGATTATGAAACAAGATCAAAGTTGAAGAAAAAAGTAGTAGATGCTAAAAAACAGGACAGCAGTGAACCGAAAAAAGGTGGTCCTTAGCACAACAAAAACATTTTATTTCAACAAGAAGAAGGCCTACCTAACTCTCAGCTCGGGCCCTTACATCTTCCCCCTGGGAGTACCAATTCCCATAGACAAAATAGTTGTATCCCCCTGAGGAGAGATCAGGGCGCAACACACTGTGTGTACAGGAGCTGGGGTTCGTGTGGCCCCAACAACCGATATCGCCTGAGCAGTTGTGCGCCGCTCGCGTCATCTCAGGAGCCTCCTCTGGTTCAGGTTTAAAATCGAGAGGACAGCGATGATTTGTTCGCTGTAATTCTACATCTACTCGTGGGATGAAACTTATCCCGATCTGAGTGACCTCACAGTACTTAGTGTTATGTTACAGGGACAATCATTGGGCAGCAGTTTTGCTCTTTCTTAACGAACGAAGATAATCATGATAAAATATTTTCCCAAAGAAAGCATCAAGTCGTAATAATCACTTGGAAATCTCATAAAACACTTTCAAACACTTTCATTTTCTAGCTCCCTGTCTTCACAATACGTCGCTGACTTATTCAACATACTCATGAGCGAAACAAACAATGGAAGCACGTCCTCTAGGAAACAATTTGTGGAATCATAAATACAAATAATACCGGACAGAAAAGTGAATAACAAAGAAGGCCACATCTAACAAAGGGTCGATGAGGCGGTCATGTAAACTTCCGGTGAGCCCGACCGGATACCTGCGAGTAGCACAGATACGATAGACGGAAGTTATCGCGAGGACACCAGTGCTATAATATTGAAATATAACGTTATTGAGCAGCGTGGAAAGTTTCGAGAGCAGAAAGCGCGGGTGTGCGGCGGCTATGTCTAATGTGGACATTTTCACTGATAGTGGCGCTAGCACTCCACCAAACATGTTGACATAAATTTACTGTGCATAAAGAAAGATGGAGAAAAATCAGGAGAATTTATACATTTTTGAGATCTACAGAAGAAATATCGAAAAAAATTGGAAATCATTTCACAATTAGTACAGGTAAAACAGTAAATTTGATTACTATTTCACAGAGGGAGCTGGCATACTGAACGACGACAAAAATAAATGTAGAACACGAGAGTTCCTAAATTTGACGCCACTGAACTTTACATCCTCAAATTTGAAGTTTACGTGGTCCTGTGTACGACTTTAATGTTATTCATTTAAATATTTAAAACAATTTCTCTGAAATTTCAGCAGGATGCAATTTGATCTAAAATCGTGGATGATTAGCATCAAATAAATGGAATCTTTCTGCAACAAAGCGCTAGACATGGGCATCAGTTTAAAAAATATCGCTTTTACGAGAAGCAAACCGATACGATCGAATTAGCACCTAGTCTGAATGAAAAAAGCGTGCCTATTAACTAGCACGACTCGACATTATTTAATGAGTTCTTTCCTAGGAGATATGGCGGTAGAACACGAGAGTTCCATCCACCGCTTAACGGGTAAGTGGTACCCTAAACTACAACTTTGTAGTTTCCAGAAGATTGAACACTAATGTTCGCATCTTTCAAGTACACTTTGTTGCTAAGTAGTTAAAACAGCATTAGTTGTCATTACTCGTGCAATGACATGCAAAACATGTATCATTTTAATCAACCGGCAACGATCAGAATACGCCAGCACCATCAGGTTTGTTCGTCGGAAATCGGTCACTTTTCTAATAGGTTCATTATTTCCGATCATACTCAATTCGCTCATGTTTGACGTAAAATGAGCGTTTTTTAATATCTATAGGCACAACAGATATATTTCGTGTCGTTGCACGACACAAAATGTCGTGCAACGACCGCTCCTCAGCAACCAGACGCCTCTGTGTGACCACTCGAGTGACGCCCGGCCCTGGACACCACCGTGCACCCTCCACACACCTCGGTTGCGCAACTGGAACTCCCGTTTGATGAGCCTGTGAGTGTAGGGAAGCATCACCACCCTCCCTTTTTCAACGTCCGGTCACCTGCAAACTGCGGGCAGATCAACCAATCTCCTCGTCACATTCTCGCGTGTTAGGCCTCACGGGTCCGATTGTACGGTCTGTTGTCTCCAACACGCATATTGTACATTCTTTGGAAGGGAAGTCAACGCTCAAGTTGCTATTTAGGCCGCTTAGCTTCCTTCAGTCGTGTAACAGGTCACAAATGTGCAACTTGCTCAGAGCAAAAGAGAAGGTAGGACTCACAGCCTCCCGCTTGACGTGTTTTGCTCTGTTTCTTGCACAGAACGGGATACTCGCAGCATCGAAAAACGGTGAGTAACCGAGCTACAAGCAATCCATAAGCGCAGTAGATGCTGGTTACCTCGTTCTCTTGTCAGTAAACATGGAGGTATTGGCGTCTGTCCTCTGCGCTCGCGCAAATGGTACGCAGATACTATCGAACGCTTTCATTTATTCTTTTGTGGCTTGGGACAGGAAGATGTTTCAGACGCGTAGGCACATCAATTTGCCGTTGACGGCGATATAGTTAGTACCGAGATCATTCGTAAGTCCTTCAGTATCGCATATTAAAACGTCTTCGAGTTAACTGATGAAAACATTCCTAGCTTTTCATTCCACAGTTAAGATTAAAAAAAATTGAATAAAAAGGTTCCATATTGATACCAGTCAAAAAATAACAAGTTAAGTATACTCTAGGTGTGAGAAGAAAATTATTAGTACAGAAGCAAAGTTTGATGTCATCACGACACCAATTGTAAATATCAATCATTCACGTGAGTAACTAACTGCAGAATTTTTCTATGTTTTTTATAATATTTGAGCAAATTTCGGCTGTGATATCATGGTTCTTAGATAGTCAAACGTATCAATTCATGAAATATTTTCGAGTGCGACGACTTTTAACCTTTTGAGAGACTTAACTTACGGATTTTCAATAATATTCAAGTCATGATTTGTCGAATCCATGGAAAAGCTAATTTTGTTTGGTTTTTCTGAAGCCATCCACCCTCTAACTTGAACGTACATTAAAGTCATGTCTTGCTGGAAGGTACACAAACCAAACCAAAATTCTAGACGAACAGTTTTAGGTTTTCATTCATTTTCTAATTCTAATACCTTCACTAGGAACAACCTTAAAACAACTCACGCAAAATTTGCCAGTTTCATTTGTCGTTTTCAATCCTTCATTGGAAATATAGATCTTCATTGTTATTTTGATGTATTTGATAACGTATAAAAAAGTTTGCGTCAAATGAGCTTTAATTTCTAAAAACTGAGTAAAATTATTGAATGCATTATCGTTACTAATAATTTCGCAAATAACTGTATGAAACTGCAGTATATTTTAATTTAGATGCACCTGCACAGAGGCTCAATCATTATTACTGTACTTTTCACTTTAGCAGTATATTGATATATACACGATTGATGCATGTGCATGTCAGCAAGTACGTATTTATATCTAACAAACTTTTCAGAATAAACCTGTTCGCTAAAGCACAGAAATAATGAAAACCAACGCGAAAAAAATGCGCCCAACGCTTTAACTAAACAATTCACTCCCTAGAAAATGATGCCACAAAAAATATGGGTGTCAGAATTTTTAACGAGTTCAACGATTAACGACACGTGCACTACGCCGTCCATCGAAAACATTTGGGTAAAAAGTATTCCACAGACGTCGTCTGACTGGCCTCCGGACGAGCTTCAGTGCTCACTGAGTGACACAAAACGATTAGGAGCGTCTGGAAATAGGAAAAGTTGAGCGGGTGTGGCCTGCAAGACGTCTCAAAAGTGTGGAATGGCTGCTCAAAACAAATGTGCCACTTTAGGTACGCATGTCACACGCAGCCAAACACGAGCCGGCGTCCAGAACTTTTGGGATACTGAGTTATGGTCTTTAAAACAGCACACAAGCTTCATGTGATAAGAAGTACATTTTTGAAAGCTCTGCCTTTGCGACGAATTTACGCGTCACGAAGGCGCGGATATTTTGTTAGAGACGTCACGATTTCTGAACTTCACGCAAGTCTCTCTCAGTAGTACTGACACATGTGCATAATGAGCTTTGAGTTGTATTTTAATAATTCCATAGAAAATAACATAATTCATCTACTCAGATCTGCCTCGAACTTAAGGAACATACGTCAAAACCAAGTCGGTGCACAAAGTTAAACAATGAAACAATTTTATGGAGAAATATAATGCAGAGCACACGGCCCTAGGTATCGGTAACTCAATTCCTTCCAGAAAGAAGGTACAAAATATGGAAAGCTGATACGAAGTTATCACGAATACAAAACGTACAGTATAAACTAAACGCGCTGGTGCACGGGTGTGCCGCCTACTTCCTCGTGAAAATCTATGAAACTAAATCAGATAAACTCAGATTGTACAGCGAGCCAATACTCAATGGATTGTAAATACGCTCCTTCTCAGGCAACACAGCTCTTGTTTGGAACTTGCCAGAGGGTTGGAGAAATACTGCAAAGCAAGCGTAAACTTTGAAATATTTAAGGTTAAGAATAAAGTTCGACTATCTCAGCTTTTTCAACAGTATCTTAAATTATTGAAATATGTTTGTTGTTTGGGCTTTAGTGATTGGCTGCATAACTTCCACACATAAAAATATCCAAACTGACAGTTTCCGCAGTGGAAATCATGCGTACAAAATAAAACTTCAACAGTTGAAACACACCATTTTAACCATTATTAAATTCATTTATCCTTGCCCGTGAAAATGAATGATCATGAAGTCAAAAGATCATATTCCTATGATTACGATGACACCTCGTAAGTTTGTCCTAAGATTAAATCTTCCTAATCTCCATCTTCAGAATCCAAATCAAAATTTTACGCGTCAAATTTTCCAAATTTTGAAAGATAATCATAGCTCTTGATTGGAAATTGCATACAGTACGTAATGGGCTTTGCAATTTACGTTCTATTTTAAAATTTGTAGATTATGTCCCACGAATATTGTGCTATACAACTCTGTGCGGACATGCGTCGAACTAGCAAGGCCCACAATGTAACACACGAGAAAGCTCTTGAATGAAATGCTGCTCTTAACAGCAAAAAACGTATAATTTACCAGTTGTATCTACATGAGCAGAAACTGGACATCAACACCTGAAATTTAATAACTTAAAACTAAACCTAAATGTCTTGCAGTTAGTTGCTAGTGCTGCTATCATACCAGACTTTTCCATGTGTGTTGAACTCTTATTACATTAAAAACTTAACAGAATTTTTAATGCTTAATGGTATTTGGCAAAATTTACACGTTTCAGTTCCATTCAAGCAAACTGTTTTTTATATTACGCTATTACAATAGTACAATGTGAGTAATTTTAACTCTATTAACTAAGGAGACATCAGAAAATCATTTGGTGCACTCAATGTTTCAAAAGATTGAACAGTGAGCTGTGGAGCTGAAAGAGTGTAAATTCTTTTAGTCAGCTTATGGAAAGACTGAATAAAATAACTCGCAAGAAATACATACTTTTAATGAACTCAGAAATAGAAAGTTCAGCCTTGAAAATACAGACGGAACACAAACAAACAAACATCGTCATCTAAAGATGCTTTATTTCCAATCAACCCTGATACATATCACCTTGTACATTGATTTTTCAAATGCCTTATAGCCAACGCCATGCAGGACGCCATGACGGTTTCCCCCGGTCAAGACCGGTACCCATTTCACACACCTGGGTAAAGTCGAGTATGGTGCTTTGAGTTTTGTCCCCTATACCCAACGGAGAAAGTCACCACACAGCGCCGGGATTCGAACCCTCGACACCTTCACAGAAAGGCGGGTTCTTTAACACACGGCTACGACGAGCACTGCAGCACAACATCAAACTGCGGTGCATGAGGTCGTTGGGACAAGCCTAGGATATCCTGGGGTATCAGTGAAAGAATCCTCCTACATTATACCTGCTGCTTAGCTTGAAATGGCTTGTCCTCGATTTTACAGAATAACTTGAAAGATTTATCCAAAATAAACGAAGAAATTCAGCCTGAAACTTCCTAATTCTTTTCTATGAAACCACAAAAAATTCACACTTGTGGAATTTAAAAGCTAAATAATAGGTCCAAAGAAAGTAACCATTTGATTCCTGATTATCTACGATGAAACGTGACTTGAACCAAATGAAATCACCCGTGCAACTTTTTTACTCTTTTTTACATTACTCTGTACCCAAACCAACCACGGCAGGAAAATAAAAGTATTAATGCATGATAATACATGAGAGTAATGATCACGTAATAATATACAACTAACAGAACAAATATGTTCATAGAATGACAGTAGCCGACGACTGCAGCTGCAAGCGAGAGCGAGTGTGGAGCAGGCAGGAGCGTGCGCTGTGCAGTTATCGGAAGTAGGCGGGGCTCGGAACCTTCAAGTGTGGTTATGCATGCGAGCGATCACAGGCAACCGCGGCTACAGCGCGGTGATCAGCAATGATTATGAGCACACAATAGATCGGAAGTACTACGCTGACATCAGCTTGGACTTGCTTCAAAATAATTCTCGATGACGATCATTAAATCAAAATATTCAAATATTCTCCGAGGGAGAAATCAGTCCCTCTCTCCAGCTGACTGATGCAACATGCATGTGTGCACAATCCCACACGTTTAGTTCCGGTCCAAAGAACATCAAGTAAAGTTAGGCTGATGTAGCAAAAAAATTAAAACAACCATCAATATCTGGGCGGCTGAGTAATCCGATAACATACTTCTTTTAATAGCAAATTAACCACCCAACTCAAAAATAAGGACAAATAGGACATAATATAAGAAAGTTGCATAGAACGTATGAACAGTTAATTTCTCTAAATGCATCATTTTCCACCGATTGAACACAAATCTAACAGTTCCTGTCTCCGTCCTGGGACAACGTGATCAGTTCCGATCAATGTTACAAGAATCAGCTAATAATTGGCACAAAACCTTGACACGTAAGTAATTGCCGTTCATATTCAACTAAAATAAAGATACTAGAGAACAGAGGTGACATTCACAGTTAGCTAAATTAACGAGCAATCTTTGACTCGCTAACTGCACATTCAAAGCCTTGAAATGTGCAATACAAAGCCTTGAAATGTGTGTTGGACTCACCACAGACACTCAGCTACGCGTATACTCATAACATTCGTAATCTACAACAAACAAGGTGCTGGAGGACCACTGCGGCGTGTTGTGCAAGTAATTTGGAAATAAGCCCTGTAGTAATGAATTAATTTAATTCAAATCAGGTAGAAAACAAAGGTTGAAGTCATTTTTGGCGTTGCCGGTATGTTATACAAAGTCGTTTACCTTCACAATGGAATTTCTTTCTTAAAAATTTCTCAGCTGTAGGACACTCATCATAGCCCAACATCAAATGTGATAGTTCACTCTAGACCCAAATTTGCTTGAGATATAAAAAAGTTACATCGCCGTGTAATTCCAATCCCCTCCAATAGCTGCGCATCAAATACTACAATAATGCCCGAGCTGTACGGAGATGAACTGTCTCGCTCCAGCGACGCGCCTCCTATCAACTTTTACGCTCACTGCATGTAGCAGCGAGCGTGCCCGCTAATGTTTTTCTTCGAAACTTTCACAAGTCTTTGCTATTACCCCAGAGTTAGTCTCTGTAAGCTGATACTTTCTGTACTATCAGATAATACAGCCACGCACATATGAAAAGCAATTACCGAAGATCTGGCAAATAAGGAATATCATCCACATGAATGCTAACATCAATAAGAGGCTCAGAAATGTCAATCGTGAGACCATATTACATGTGAGTTGTGAGTGAAGATCAAGCAAGAACTTTTTACATCAGGCCATGAAAGAAACCAGCGTAAATCTCGAAGTAGCACTACATTAAAAGAACTGCCGAGGATTTTAAGACCAATAAAATTATACAGTAGGTGAATGAAAAGTTTCACAATGATTATTGAAATATAATCATAGAGAACATAGACTAACTTGGATGAAGCTCACAAGATAACTAAAGAGCGAGAATAAAAGTTGATTCCCACTCAAAAAGCAATTGGCCAAAACTAAAGGAAGCTAAATGAATAAAATTGTAGGTAAACAATACGAGCAGCTGAGGCTAACAACATTTTTTACAGGTCTTTTTACATAGAGCGTGGAGCCACACTGCTAGAAAATCTAAGAATATGTTATTGCCATCCAAGGTAGCTCGTCAGCGTCACAGACGCGACGTGAATGGTGTTGTTAGACTCGCAGTTTTGCTCGACATAGCTTTCCAACAGTAGGTTTCATAAATGTATAACGACTACACATTACGGAGCAAAATGTCTTCACATATTCTTCACTCGGCGAAAATGTGAGAATTTCCTCGTCGTGATTAGAAACTTACATTAAGTTCTTTACAAACGCCCGATTGTGACACGTAAAAGCCTAAATATCCGTTTGTATAGATAAGCAAAAACCAGAGACATCATCTCAGATGACGACACCTCTAACCTGCATAAGAATAAGGTGTAAACAAAAAAGGTTCGAACGGACTGAACTCACCCTGGTGACGATCACCATCTTTGCGGCGAGTGAGGTCTGAGGTCAAATTTGAGATGTGGTAGCGGCCTCGCTGTCTCTGGAAAAAAATGTTGAGTTAGTTCTTTGTCTTCACTTAGAGCATGGAAAAAATAACCCTAAGCTGGTAGGGTTCATTAGAATCCAGACTACGAAGTGAGTGTTACAACTATTTAACAGAATTTGCCACTTATTTTCTAGAATATTATACTGGACAGAACAAAAGAACTTCCTTATAATTTATATTATGAAAAACAATTTAGGATTTTCAATTGGATCCACCTTTACATCAGTTTATATCAGTCTCATCACTGTATCATACAAGTCGAATCAATTTTACCGGATTGATCAAGCTGTGAACGGAAAAATGACTGCAAATATTACTTCAAATGCTGATAATGCAGTAAGTGAAACAGAAAGTAGCTATCTCGTTTTTGAAGAAAACAGTTCACCGATTACAGTATAAAAGGCAAACCAAGAAATGTCGTCTTAAAATTTTGTAGCGAATTTCGTAAGATGTTGCGAGAGCAAATCCTTCAACAACTACGCTAGAACAACAAACAGCTGATGTGACCAAAAGAAATATTTTGCGCTAACTCGAAGACCGTTCAAATAGTTCCAGAGGATGAAAAACAGGATCCACACGAACTGTCCATACAAAGTATATAAGTGTTGATTTCACGACACATATAGAGAACAATTTACCTAGGCTAGTAATAACTGTTGAAATAGGGATCTAATTTCATGAGTTAACAGCCGTCACGCTTCAATCAACTAAGAAAGCAGACCTGTTCAGCAATCAGGAGAAGGATTTCATGCTAAGGAATTTATGCGAATATGTGATGTGATACATGAGGTACTCTCTTTAACGATCTGCTAATTACCCATCCATCAAATAATTACAATCTCAACAGAGACTAGCTTCTCCTTTTGAAAACTCTTTTAGCTCAAGAGTGACTCTTTCATCAAAGATGTCATTCTCCACCACGGCACAATCAACTGCAATTCAACAGTTTATCCGCTCGACGTAACTCGACTGGATGAGATTACACACAAAATACACGAAAATTGTAAAGCTCTCAAAATCTGCTACAAACTTTCTAGAGTCAAACTCACTTCAAGACAACCAAAACAGAAACAATTTTAAACTGCTCGGGTGGTGGCAATAGAAAAACCATCATCCAAACATACGTACTTGGACAAGTGAGGACAAAGTACCAGACTAGGAAAAATACTGGCGTTTCATAACGAATAACGAATAAAAAGAATTATGAATGAGATCAAGATTTATTAAAAAATTTAAAAATTAAAATTATTCACCCCAAAGATTCATCATGTCATTAATCATTGTGTGCAATTTTCAATACGCTGCACACGAAAATATTTTTGCTGATAAAAACTAACAGTTGAAATTGTATTCTTCGATGATGAATATTGTTCATGAAATTACATCAGCGCTCATTCAGGTCACTGCTTTTCCTGGTATAATGTACAACTTGACAGTGGTTTCAAGGATGGGTTTATAGAGTATACATTCCACTACCTTTCTGCATTCGCATCCCGTATAAATTTTTTATACAGACGGTGTGTATGCACACACACATTGAGCACCGGAGGGGAAATCACTTAATGTCAACGGAAGTGTGTAATTTTTCTACTCTCGACTACAGGGCTAAAATTGTTCGACGTTCAGCGGTGGCGCTGAGCAGTACATAAAGCGTACACCACATCGATTGATCACACCAATTCGACTGGGATAAACTTTTTATGCAAATATTTTGCAGAGATTCAATGCATTTGTTCGCTCTATTTCGCTTCAAACTTCAAATTAAAACTAAAGAGAAACGTGCTTTGATAATATAAACTTTGACATGTAAAACGGAGTTTCGCTAAAACAATATCCAAATGGAGATACTGAATTAACTCAACTCCGTGATTAACTGATAGAAGTAAAACGAACAAAAATGAGAGCAGCAAACAATTTCTTACATTATTGATTTATGAAGCTTTTTTCCTCATAAAAAGCAGGAAAAACGGAATGTTTAACTCCTGACCTTGAACGTGTTCAATATTTTCACAAAGTCTGCACGATTCTCCCAGTTGATCAAACTGGTTTTGAGCTAAAATTTGCTTGTTCACTGTGTGTTATAAATCAGCCCAGCTATTGGACTACGTGCGCACAATAACTTCAGTTATAATAGACTACATGCTTGATTAATAACTTTTGATTCCATTGTCTTCAGAAAATATCTAACGTCATTTTCATGCGCGGATTCCAATGAGGATTTCTTTTTTTTTCTGTAACTCTGTAGGCATTTTTGCTCATTTTGAGCTCAAGATGGCAAATGATCTAATCGTAAAACGTAAAACAAATCCTCCAGCAATTCCGTTTTATTCAAATTTAATGCATTTATTTCCTTCACAGTTTCTACTATTACCAGTTTCTGAGCGCTGCATGTGAGCAATAATAAAAAACCCTAAATTTATTTGCTACTGCAGTTCAGTAATGTGTTTATTCCTATAACTAAAGTTTTTCGCAGAACAATATTTTGCTTTGATATCTTCATATATTCACCGGAGTAAAATTTACTAACAAAGTAACCGCAGTAAATCTTTTACTTTGGAATCACGCAAAAAGTATGGTAAGGCTCGCGTACGTTGCGTATTCATCGTATTATTAATGATGCAAATCCGTCAAACTGCTCCAAACACTTAAAAATCACCCTAAACCAATATAGATCAACTAAAAAATGCTCAACATTCCTTCTCTTAGTTAGGGGTAAAAACAGTACCAAAGAACCCGTCAAGGGGATAAAAATTAACAAAGAATTGGCAGAGATCGATTCGCTACAGTCGAGCTCCATGTCAGATTTAAGTAATTCTGAAGCAAATTGATTGATTGATATTAAGTTAGTTTCAGCCTCCCACACCCCAACAAAGATGTTCAGAGAAAGGAAGCTGAAGGCACCATTTAGTGTGGAGTTAAGGGAACGCGGGATTTATACGCACACTGTGTTCCCGCCCAGGATCCCCCGCACAAAGGAACAGCGGGTTGAGAAGGAAGGTTAGGAAACAAGTTAAAAGTTGAAGAAGAAAGTTAAAGGTACTGAACAGCAGGACAGCAGTGAACCGAAAAAAGTGGCCACAACAAAACATAAACATATTTTGTTTCAACAACAAGAAGGCCTACCTAATTCTTAGGTCAGGACGTCGCATTTTCTCCCAGAGAGTGCTAATTCCCATCGACACAATGGTTGTATTCCCGGGAAGAAATTTCGAGGTAAATTTTCTAAATCCTAGAAAAGTGAACTGTAAACTGAGAATAATATCCTATGTATCATCAGGGAAAGCGTACAATTTTCCAGCGTTTGCGGAGTTCCTACAATGTTTCATTTCATGTTAAATGCGAAAAAATTACCTGAGAAGTTGAGTGAGAACAGGGCTAAAAAGTACGATCTGCATTAGTTGTTCAAGTCGTGCGAAAGTTTCGTCTCATACTTTACGACGAGAGAAGATCGATACTTCTCCCTTTTCCAAAAGATGAAAGCAAAGCATCCTGGAAAAATATACACACAAATATTTAAAGGCATTTCAAATGCATTGAACTAATTTATATGAGAAATCGTTCTGAACCACCATGCGTAACGCAGAGACTAAGAGATTAGTTTAAATTACTTGATACGTACTGGTTCGATTAACTCTGGCTTGACATTTCAGGATTCATATTCTCAGATATTTGAGCGAGGATTATTGCTTAATCGTTTAGAAGTGCTTCTTAAACGTCAAAAATGTTTTTAAACCGAAGAAATGGTATAAACTGAAAATGGGAGAAACGCTCGTCATGCATTTGTAACAAAAAATCTTAGAAAACGAAAGGAATACAGAAGGATCAAGTTAAATTAGGCATGCTAGAATTCAGAAAACATTTTCAAACATCAAAATTAATTTTTGTTCAAAATATAAATGATTAAACTGTCTTATGAAAACGCAATGAGAAGCATTTACGTCAGCATGAGTAACATCCTACTACAAACACTACTCGCAAGGCAGCACACAACAAATAGTTCTGTATTAACTTGCTACTGAGTGTGAAGGCGACATTTTTTTTCTCCACTCTGTTGACGAGCTACGAATCGTTGCTAAAAACAGAGCTTTCATTTACTCATTCAAAGTGTGACGTACGGTGGCAGAGAGCAAATAAAGCAGCTCGCTCTGCGCAACAATCCGCACAATGCGGGGAAAGTGAAGCAGTAAACGAATGTGGGACGCCGAAAGCGTTTCAGGAATGAAGCTGTCATGCTGGACTGCACCGAGATCCGTCACCTTCGGTCTCGCATGCAAATGTTACTCGCCATGCACAAAGTATTAGAATGCGCTACTGAACATTGCCTAAAATTTAACAAGAATTACAGTCTATTTATCATTTCAGCATAGCTCTGTAGATACATAAATGCGAGGGTCTCGTTATGGAAAATTGGTGGAAGCTAAAACTAATTAGCAGCACGGGGGCGTTAACTTCCTTCGTCTCAGTGAGCACATGTCTTAAATACACTTTTGCAACAAAATTAAAGACAAAGAAAAAACAAATAAAATAAAATAACGGGGGGGAAGAGCCACAAAGAAACAGAAGAACGAAGCTCAAACTGTCCCCACTCATAGTGCTACGACAATGCACTCACACAACCAGTGTTGCTAGCCATGCTGTACTGACCAAATGAATCAGTTTCTGAGGAAAGCCCCGGGAGATTAAAGTCAAATGCTCTGATATATCGAAGGACGATCTATATCAGAGCATTTTCTCCTCTCAGGATAAATTAAAGAGCACAGCAGACCAGAACTCAACAAAAGATTTACTGATACCATAACACATGCACTCACTCTACTTGGTAACCTCGGAAAACAATCCTTGTCTTCCTGATGTCTCACATGAACAGTTGTGCGCTTGACACTCGTTTGAGCGGTTTCAATTCGAATAATAATGGCTTCTGCATCCGATTTGTAATCCTCCTCCAAAAATTATAATAAGCTCAATAAAACTTGATAGCTGCAATGAAATATATGGAGAGGAATAAGATTTTCCTCAAGGTACTTCATTAACATCATTACAAGTCTCCAGAATTAGAAGGTCCGAAGTTCTTTGCTTCCCGGAAAATCACTCACTATAATTCCATTACAAAAATATCACTATTTCGAGTTATTTATCAGTTATCAGTGGGTTTTAAAACATTTACCTTTTAAGACTATTGTTAAAATATAGTCCAATTTTCGTAATTGTACGTGGTTAAAAATGTACGTCTGGCGATTTAATCAACGCGTTGTATTATTTTGCCCCACTGTGTGCCCATGCACCCTGAGCATAAAAATAGTAAGATTAAAAGAAGTTTATGAAACATGATTCAAATCAAAATTTAAGAATGAATTAATAAGCGATGAAAAAAGGACAGCAGTGGATCGGAAATTGTACGTAACAAATAAAAAACTTATTCTATTCGAACGAAAGGAAGGCCTTCCTAACCTTTAGCTCGAGACCTCATATCTTCGTTTCAGTATCGCTAAGTCCCAAACATAGAATGGTTGTTTTCCCACGATTCATGCAAGTAATCAATGCATACAAACGCAAAATCCAAATATGTTACTAATGTTTACTCCTGAAAGGAAATTTTCCATCTAATAATAGAACATTTTCTAATTCTTCTAACAGGCTAATATGAATTAAAGCCAATGTGAATTAAATTAATGAAGTTAATGTGTATTAAAGCTAATAAATTAAAGCTAATATTCAAGCTAATGTGAATTCAAAAAAAAGCTGATTGCATTGCCGCGCCTTAGCAGAGCCCCCTGTACGATTGTAGACGCCAAAAAATCTATGTATTTTTTCCCTAGAAATATACACACGTAGACGCAATTTTATACAGAAATTTAGTTTGGGTTTCAAATGCAAAAAACTAAATGAGTTAATGACAGTGTTCTACAGCCCGTCTCGCCCCGCTGTTCCCAGCAGTGAGCTGCTTGTGCTTACTGAAAAAGGACTTGCTATCCCCTTCTTCTCTCTGTTCTGTTTAGCACTTCTCACCAACGTCAACGCCTTATAACTAGCCTTGTTTTCCACCAAATTTCACGCCTTCTAGATAGCATCCTGATCATATATCTAAATAGAACGTTTGGCAGTACCAAACGTTCAATACAAAAATTCCATTGGCCTACCTGTTGTCTCAACAAAGGAAATCAGAGAAACGTGTGTCCGCAGACTGGCAGGTTAATGAAAGGTCATTTGAAGCCTTAAAAAAGAAACTATTGTGTTCGCTGTCCTCCGTACCTTACCATTATGAAATAATGACTCTGGGACCTCGAAAAGAACTCTGGTCTCACTAATAGGATGTAAAACCAGAAATAACATAAGGTCCAGCCATAGCAGTCAAATTCAAAGAAATGCATCCTCCAGGTCGAAAAATTTCGCTAGGAGAACTCTCTCCTAATGGCTGCAGAATGATTTGAAAATCCCAGCTCGACGTGCCGCCATAAAGCCCCTGCTCATTTATAAAAGGAAAAACAGCTTGATTTCTACAATATACGTAAATATTGAGCATCAGAGCAGTGACGAATGCACGTTCAAGTTGCTCAGAAGCTGTTCTAATATTGTTCATCGCCCCAGTGATGTCTCCACGTTGGACCCTCAGTACACGCTCAAAGCAGTAAAATGATGTCAGGTGCCTTTAAGGGTACCATCCGGGATTTTGACCTTTTTCCGTCAGATTCACTTGAAAATTGGTCAGTATACGTATTTTTTGAAAGTAAACCTTTTTTACTCCTGTCATTTTTCCGATTTAGGCCTTATTTTATTTTTATTTTTTTTTCTTCCTTAAAATGAGTCGTTTTATACACTTTTATGTATATTTCAAGACGTATCTCCTCATTGAATTTTGCTGCTAGAACAAAACCAAAGACAGTTTTAGAATTCTTAGAACATTTCTAACAAAGTTATTCGATTCAATTATTCAAATGTGACAAACCAAAAATTTTATATGGATCCAAAACCCAAAAATAATGGTTTGAGATGTTATTATGACGTTTCGCATTTCACAAAAGTTTTTTTTTAAATGTTCAAATTGAATCGAATAACTTAATTATAAATGTTCCAAGGATTCTAAAACTGTCTTTGGTTTTGTTCTAGCATCAAAATTCGATGAGTAGTTACGATTTGAATGGATCCTTTTCCGACACAAAAAGAAACATACTCAATTTTTTATGATTTCGGCCCCATTTTGGACCCCCCCTGGGGAGGGTTCTGGTGTCCGTAGCGCCATAACATTTCATGGCACAATAATCCATACCCTAAGGATCCTTTTTCGACCAAAAAAAACACACTCAATTTTTTATGATTTTGACCCCCATTTTGACCCCGCTGGGGGGAGGTTCTGGTGTCCTTAGCGCCATAATATTTCATGGCACAATAACCCATACCATAAGGATCCTTTTTCGACAAAAAAAAATTTGAGTCAGGGGTGCCGCGGGGGCCCAATTTGGCCTCGGATGGGCCCCCGAGGCCTATGCCTTAATGGCAACAAGGGCATAGGTTCACGATTAATTGATTGACAATAAGAAAGTTTTAGCCTCCCTTTACCACAACAAAGATGTTCAAAGAGAGGAAAAGTGAAGGCACTACTTAGTATGGAGTCAAGAGAACGCGGAATCTACGCACTAGGTGCATAAAAACAGTAAGCTTAGAAGGAAGTTCATGAAACAAGATGAAAGTTGAAGAAGAAAGTAGTACGTACCGAAAAAAGATAGTTTGTGACAAAACAAAATATTTATTCTATTTCAACAAAAAGAATGCCAACCTAGACTTTAGCTTGGGACCTTACATAATCCCCCTGGGAGCATAGGTTCATGATTTTGGTTTACTTCCTCCCCTACTGGGAAGAGAACAAACGGGCAGAGATGGAGTAATATTTGAGCCTTATCGTCTAAAAAACCTTAGTGTATAATATTTAAAATTTTTGCGACCACTGTAATATATGACGTAAGAAATTAGTGCAATTTAAATGCATCCTGAAATCGATTTAATATCCAAAAAAATCTCTGTGGTGTACAAAGGGAAACCTTTTCACGTAAAAATCTTTCATTGAGTATCTTACAATGCGTTTAAACTTGAATTCCGTAAGGGAACCTGATGTGTAGTGAGAACACAGTTTTGTTTTTCAAGTTCACAGCATTAATGACTGAACTTTTAGTCAAAAATTATTCTCATGCTCATTCAAAAGATTAAATTGAAAAATGTGATTTTTTGCGCTCTGAACTCTACAGCTGATTTCTAGGGTAAAACATTTTCTTCAAACTTTTACGGCCTTCATACTTGAGATACTTGCTTTCAAATAACTATTCATAACAGTAGGGCAAGCGCCTACAAAAACGAGTGGTAGATTGATAATAACCCGCATGAACCATGATGTTAAACCATAATAAAAATGTTATTTTATACAATTTTTAGGGAGTGTCTCGTATGTAATTAAGTAGAGGCCCGTACAAAATATGCTGTGTAATTGGCGCATTTCTCTTATGAGCATTAGATACTAACATTTGTTTCAGAATACACAAGGCAATCTTCCACATTTAAATGTTCGTTAACATCACAAGTGACACTGCTGTACATCCACGCGATCATATCGAGAAGGTGCCGAGCTGATGCTGGATGACCCGATTGGAATCTACGAGGAACTCTTGGTAGGTCACGCAGACCCACTGACATTTTACCGCGAAGCCTTTTAGTGGCTTCAAACGACAGCTATTGAAGAAATTAAGCAGACTATGCGTACAGCAGAGCTACGTGCGATTTCAAATCGAAGCAAGGACGAGCAGCTCAGGAGAAATATGCGTCAATAATTCAAGGTTATACAAATGTGGGGACAAATGTAAAATGAATTACCTTGTGTTTGTGAAATAGCGAGTAATGTCTCAAACGTCAAGCTTACAAATCTTAAAACGACATAGGTACGGAAGAATGCAGTGAAATACATAAACAATTGAAAACTGTTTAGCAATACATCGTGTGCGTGATGTGCTCCTTGCAGTCACCAGACATTATTAAAAATTGTTGTCCACCTACGGGTGAAAATTAAAACATTAAGTGTCCTTCGGCAAGCACACAATGATTGAGACTAGTTAGTTGCCCAACATGCTGCACGACTGTTAGCAAAGAAGGCAAATGTGATGACGGGGATAACGACTAAGAGCATATCTCTGAAGACCCTTCAGGTATTGATAGAGACGTGAAAAACTCTGGTAACCATGACATTAACGTGTAGTTACATTTTTAGAAGTTACCTTCAGTGACACAGGTTTCAATAAACTCTAACTTTATTTTTAGCGGCAGTCACTGACCAGCGTATGTCCCATGGTTTATTACACTTTACAAAGACACGATGTGCAATGACGCGTGATGCCGCAGACACGAGACGCGCACGGTGGTATTCCCCTCAAATGTCAAAAGTTATAATAAAATACATTGAAATGCAAAATTAATTCTTAGCCCATCGCAATGTAATGATTGCATGATGACATTTTTTGATGTACATTGTTGTTTTTGATCCGAGTCTGGTCTACAATATATTTTCATGAGCAATTCTTTCATCGCAGAAAGTTTTGCGCACCTCACACTTCCGCGTTGAGTCTGATCTGTGACGGACTGATTTGAATCACTTGAGTAGTGTATCAACGGATCTGATAAACAGCCCAGAGCGAGTAAATAGCGTAAACGTCAAATTGTCATTGAAACTAAGCTGGTACACTGAACAACGCTGAAAAACGGCACATAGCGTGGAGTTTGATTACGATGAACAAGTTTTATCCTGGGCGTCCTCGATACTAACTTCCGCACAAATGCAGTGCCATAATAGCCTTGAAATTGCGTAGACTCAGCTCATTTAATGATCAGTTTACAGATCTTACAGATCATACAAATGCATACTTATGCCTTTCTAATATAATGTTAATGACAAAAGGCAATGTTAATGTTACCATGTGTTCGGTAATTGTTGATGGCATCAATGGACTAACTGTCCAACATAGAGTATGTTGACTGGCTCCACGCCGTTTCTAAACTTCGCATCTCAGTTTGAATTTTCGTCAAGCAAAGACGAGAAACGAAATAGCGGCAAGAAATCTTAAAACATTTAGTTCGAACATATAGAGTCGAGACTCGTTTTCAACGATTTTTTTATGACATAAATAGCACTTAATAGCGACTAACATCGAAAGCATTTTGTGGTTAGTCTCAAACAGAGAGGAATTTAAAAAATTGTAAGCTGGAGGGGATACACCGATAAAGATATCAATTTATTCTACTAAAACAGTTCTAGAAACATGAATGTTGCATTTGATCGTCAGGGAGTTTCTGGAGAAGGAGGAAATGTCAAGTTCACCCTGGTATAATAACTGAAAATTGAAAACAATAAGGGAGGAATAAATCAAAATGCAAGCAAAAATCAAAATGAAACTGAAAATTACAATGACTGAAAAAAAGGGACAAAAAATATAACATTTAAAATAGTTCTCTGGAAAAATAAAAGCTAATGATTTATAATTGTAAGTGGATATGAGCTATGCATGTGATTTCAGGAAGATTTCATTTTGTGTCTATACAGAGACTTTGAAATACCAAGGTCAAACTCAATTGGGCACGAATCTAATATTTAAGCTGACTCTTGTTTATACTTTAATTGAATTCGGTATTGCAGTGCTCTCTAATGGTGGGGTGGGATGGGCACCCTAACATTCTACAGCTTCGATGACCACGTCCAGCGTACTCAGCTACTCGTATGTGCAGTGCTCGGTGGGTCGAACCGACGCACTGTGATGCAAATTACGCACAGCTGAAATTATAGACAACGGAAAATCGCATGCTTTTCGGAAGTACGTTTTTGAAGTGTCAAAATTAGAAACTCATTAGCCAAAACAATACGGAAAGAAACATCCAGATAAAATTAGAGTAGATATTCAAAAGCTTTAGTTTATAACTTTTCACACTGATGACTAAAAATAGAAAAACACAATGGATTTGAGAAATATTTTGATTATTTACAGAAGAAAGCTAACAAACATTTAACAGGAATTTACCAACTGACCGAGATATTTTGCTTACAGGAAATCTACTTGGTATGAAAATGGATTCTAGAAAATGAAATTCACTGTAAAAATCTTCCTCAATGCAACCTTCTTCAAATAAAGTACAACGCTCATCTCCACTCGGAATTGTAATTAAAGCTTGCGCTTTAATTCATAAGGTTTTGATTTTTCTCTAACTCATTTAACATTAATTTTATCTGGCATTGTAATCTTTCATCATTCATTTAATTTTTCTCTCTTTAAATGCTTTTAATTTATACACTATTTTGAACTTGGCATTCCCTCCTTTCTTTACGAACTGCCAAGCACTAATTGTGCACCGTCAGTGTTTTCTTAAATGTCTTAGTTACATAAATCGGTATTTTGTTCAGTGGGTACCCTCTACATAGTATTAAAAATATTTTGGGGGCTTTCACTCGATTCAAGAATCACAATGTGGCACGCTTAGTGTGAATCTTCTTCAAAAGTTATGTCTCTACCGAACCCGTTGAAAAATAAGCCTTGGCTCGAAACGCTCGAACTAAATGTTTTCACGATTTCTCTTCGCAATTTATTTTCTCGTTAATTTGGAACACATGCAAAATATACATAAAACTGTTTATATAACATATTCTCATAAGATATTACTTCATTGCATGCAACTAAGGAATAAAATTGTGATCACAAATCCCTTAGTGATCTAATTTCCAAGGTCAGAGGATGACATGAGCATGTCACATGTTCAGGTAATGGAGACCATACTAGCTGCTATATCGCATCGTTTTTCCGAAATTTGTTGCCACCTGTGAATGAAATGCTGAAAAATAAAAGGAATAATGATATGCATTCAGCAGAAAAATGTTCTACAGAACAACCCCACGCACGAAGTTTCTCGAACTATTTGTTGCGTGCATTACACAAACGTCCTTTTTAGGTAAACAAAACATGTTTCAAACATTTTTACACATCTATTTCTCCATAAGCTGCATTACACAGAATGGGCCCCCAAACAAGATAATGCGAACTTGTCAGCATACAGAGGAGGTCAAGTTTTGGCCGAGGATAATTTTTGCTCAGCATTCGGATCTCAGACACGTGTTCGGAAATTGTTGATGGCATCAATGGACTGTCCAACATCGAGCGTGTTGACTGGCTCCACGCTACTTCTAAACTTCGCATCTCAGTTTGAATTTTCGTCAAGCAAATGCTTGTTTTGAAATGAACGCACAAGAGGTGGTATTCTCTTACTGATTTCGTACCTAATCTTTTCATTGTTATTTCAGTTGAATAGCAAATTTACTTTATGAATCTATCTGTTATGATTTTTATCTCAGAGCAATTAGAAAAATTCAATGGAATACAGCAACATCCTTCATCCCGGGGAAAGGGAGAAATGAACTGCAAAGCAGACGCACAATACTGGGGCACCATATGTCGCTTCAATACCGTTACTGCAAACGTCATCTCATTTATTGGAGCGGCAAAACAAGACTTCAAAATTTCTGCCTGATTTTAACTATCCTAAATGCGCAGATGAATCACCATTCATTGCTAACATATCTCACGTAATCTTGCTGACCTCGTCGAATAACTTGTCCTGTAAACCTGCACTCTAAGGGATTCAGCACATTGCACACCCTTCTGTGGAGTCTGAGAGCACTTTGTGAAGGGAAAGAGAGAAAGAGAAAACCGGTCATTTCCAAATAAGTGGACACATGAGATACATGCCAACATATTGGCTTTTAAAAATTTCTTAAAATAAGACGTCCTTAGACAAACGTACCTTACGAGGAGTACTAATAGACAAATTATACGAAGTGTACTAATAGACAAACTATCCGAGGTGTACTAATAGACAAACTATCCGAGGTGTACAAATAGAAAAACAATACGAGAAAAAAACAATACGAAAAACCATGCAGATACGACCATAAAAACCAAACAAATCATACGCGGCGTGTAAATAGATTAACTCTGTCAAGGGATAGTTAAATTAAGGACTATTTAAGTAATTATAAACGAATTTTCTAATATTTATTAGGAATATCAGTTATCTATCAAGGTAAAATTTCTGTAATTTGACACATAACCAACGAATAAAAGAAGTAACAGTTCGCTGGAGTACACAACACGAATACGTAATGCCCACACCAGACGCTCGCTAAAATTTGAGGTCACGTAGGCATCAGCCAGCTGAGCCTTGGAATGCTCTCAGGTATAATGCAGCATTGACGTCATTAGTTTACACACACCCGGAAAATACTTCATGTAGCCAGAGTAATTTTTTTCTTTTACATGAGAAAATACCTCACAAGATTGAGTGATTATAAGCTAGTTTTAGCTTCCTTTACCGCATCAAAGATGTTGAAAGAGAGTAAGGATGGAGGCAACATTTAGTATGGAGTTGAGAAAGTGCGGAATCTATGTCCAAAATGTGTTCCCGCACAGGATCCCAGTGTATAGAAAGAGTAAGTTGAGAACGAAGGTTAGGAAACAAAATAAAAGTTGAAGAAGAAAGTCAGAAGTGCTAATTCCCATAGGTACAATAGTTGTATCCTCTTAAGGGGTTTCCTTCACAGGTAAAAAAAGACAATTAATAAAGTTAAAAAATCCGCGTCAAAATTGTAATTGAATCCGTTGAAGAGCAGAGCAACAACTAACATCGGTGGTTGAATAATTGGTTACATAAGGAACGCCAAAAACTTCAAGATTTCAAATACAACAGATCACACTCGAGACCACCTAGTCACAATTTCGTCAACTTGGTTTTCACGTCAAAATGGAGATCAGAAAACAGACAAACAGAAAAAATCATTTTATGCCGCCTATTTCAAGTGTGCAGGTGAGTGAGGGAAGAGGGAAGGTAGCGTCCATACTGGAAGCACTTACAGAATTGCAGTACAATTAACTTTAAAATTAAGTTCGTCCTTAACTATAATGGTATTTTAAACTGTTTTTTATCTACTGCAAAGCGTAGAAAATCTCAAATTATTTACTCCCATAAATTATTTTTCCTATAACACTAATGGACTATCAACTACTTTCGAAGAAATCTTATCCCACAAGCAAATTTTCAAACACCGAAGTATATTCCAAATCAGAGATTAAAGTTTAAGAAGCTGAAAACCTGATCCCGCAAAGCGCAGAGAATGTAGGGTTAAGGTGTTAATATTACATATACAAGTCAACCCCAATGATAAAATCAACTTCCATGAGCAATATCAGGTTAAGTTTATAACATATGGGTCCTCATTTTACTCTAAGGTAAGATTTAAATTCAACTTCGAACCATAAGGTTGTCACATATTTTAATGGAGATCTCCAAAAATTTACTGAAATTCTAATTCGCTACCCATTAGACCCAAATATTTTAATTCCTGTTGCCTACGTCGTGAAAGAGGAGAGAAGCGAGCACATATCGAATTAAATATGATGAAACTAAACACCGCGCACAGCGCAGCAAACACAAGCCAATAAGAAATCTTAACATATCAATAGATAAAAAAAAGTAACGCACAGGCGAACAAAGATAGCAAAAAGAAAATATATCAATTAGATACTTGAGCAGGAGCGCGGCTCCTTCTTATAAGCTATGACTGGCTTACTCTATTCTTGCACGTGTTCTCAACATCACCTGACATATTTCATCCTGGTGCGAACATCTAAACCATTCTGTTGGAAACCTGCAGCGTGAATTTTTTACTTTGATACATTATTTTTTTTAAGTCGTCAACCAAACTATGGTATGCATTAACCCTTGCCGCGAGAACACGCGTGCATAGGTTCATGAGACGATAATAAGGCTTGCTTACACCAAATGAGTCGACGTTCATTAAGATTTCAGTGTCAAAGAAACTCATCCTAACGGAATGCCACACAAAAGTAGCTATCCTAAAACTCTTTTTGTGAGTATGGCGACATGAACGTCAAGCGCAGTTCGCAAGACCGAGATGCGGCTCACCACACAGACGCCAAAGGTGCTCGAGTCGAGCAAGCTCAAAATGTGCTCACTGCAGTGACGCAACACGAACTTCAGACTGACATCGCCCGTCAGATTTCGCTAGGAGAAACAGAAGTGAACATTTCGAGCAAGCCCAACCCAATGACAACAGCAATTTTCAGCAAGAAGCACAGAATTTCACCAACAAAAGCAGTTGTAAACGAAAAGAGTGAAGATTGATGAACTACAATTGTGTTTACAACGTTTACAGAAAATTATGGTAAAATAAGACTCATGAACTGTAAACATTTTTCAATAGTTTGCATATTCAAATGTTGATAATTTCTGATTCACTATGATCGTTCAAACTGTAATCAATATATGTCTTTACTTCAAAAAACAAAATTGACAACATAAATAATTGGACGGTCATTATTTTTACTCTACGGTAAATGGTAGTTAACTGAATGGTAACATTGCAATCTTATTCCTATCCGATCCTCGAATAGCTACAAGAAAGATAACGGCTCCTAACAGCGTCACATTTCAATCAATAATTTCTTGTTTACTAGTCACTGGTAATAATTTACTAGTTACGACATCAGCGTTGGCTTGGAGCTTGAGATTATGAGAGCGCCGCTGCTGGGAGCTTCAGAGAAGATTTAATTATGTAGATGCTAGTTTAAGCATCCCTACCCTCAACAAAAGTGTACCAAAAAGGAGTAGGAGGAAGATAAACCCTGAAGAAGGAATTGATAGGTGATGAAAAACAGATCAGTCACCCGTAGAAAGATGGTCTGTTACAAAACAAATAAACTATTTAATTTCAAAAAAAGGAAGGCCTGGGAGCCTAAATCCTACATACAATAGCAGTATCCCCCTGAGGAGGCTTCAGAGAATGCGAGCGCTGAAGCTTCAGCGGAGAACATGAGCGCTGCTCTGAACGTATGGGGAGAAGGAAGGACGCGGTGCACTGAATGAGTTCATCATCCGAGGAAGTGAAGTCAGTCAACCCTGAGGAGTGCGGCTTGCACCAGCAAGAGCTGTTCGAGTTGATCACATCAGGCTACAAAAACCAGTTCTTGACTGTGGCACAGCCCTGAGTCAGCTGCACTACCCAGTAACGGTACATTTGGCTTGGGAAAGCAAATTTGCGGTTTGCAAGGTTTCTACAGTCAGAACCCATCTAATTAAAAAGCTAATTTTTCTATCCAGCCTTGTCACAAGAATACACAGCGCCTTTAGATTACCAAAAAGTTATGACCAACAGAAACCTGCGCTAGCTTACACACGAGCTGTTAGTTCAATACTTCTTTATTTTAACATGAAGCGGCTGTCAAGGTACAATAACTGAGTACGGATGTAAAGGGAAAAGGTGGAATATCAGACGAATTATTGTTCAATCGTTCAAAAAAGACCTCAGTAATTAGAATAACAGCACGAATTTTTTGCAATGCAGCACCAACTATTGCACTAGCCTTTTTTGCTGATCTCTCATCAACCTTCACCCACTTGACCACGCGAGAATGAAGACTTTGTAGCGCCCAGTTTCCGGATCGAGAGGTGATGAAGCTTGGCTAAGAACGTCTCAGCCAGATACCAACGCAAGCCAGACAGAAGAAGTTCAAAGCTTCCTGAGTTTCACTTTTTTGAATAAGAGGAAATTTCTCATTATTATACGTAATAGGAAACATCCGACAGAAATTGGTTCCCCTAACTTGCATGTTAACGGTTGTCAAAATGAGGTGCACCGCACCAGTGGTGGTGTGAGGTGCAGAAGCGGCTTGAGACCGGTTCTCGTAGCCTGTGAGTGACCTCCAGGCTCCACTACCTGCACTGACGCAAAGAAGATCCCTTGGCCAGCTGTCGCCCCACGTGAGCTAACAGGAGGCAGCGCCACACAACCGCTCACACACAACGCTGCAGCGACGCGTCTCGAAATTAGCAAGCATCTCATTCTAGCCTAGCGCTCACATTGGTAGGGCAATAAATGTGGAATTTTACTCTGGTGTTCGTCTAAAATAAAATCAATTTAGTAGCCAATTTTCTATACTTCTTTAAACTTTAATATTACTCTGGCGATATTTACAAGAAATCATAATTATACAAAATCCTGTTTTACATTCTACTTTACCCTACACTGTCCTCGTCCTACTTTAACCCTGATCCCCTTTGTCAAGCAGGAGAAAAGTGGGTCTCCAATCAGCACATCTAAATATCCCTATAAAATTAGTCGCCATCAGAAATATGACAATTCAAGTGCTGAATGTGTCAGCTTTTATACAGCCCTCAAAAATATTTTCATATCGATGAAAAAATTAGTCACTACCTCTTGTGCTTTAAGTTGCCTTTTCACTGACAACTGCCATTCCCGTTGGGACATTTTTACATTTTGCTCTGTTTCTCCGTCCAATCAAGTCTACTATTGCCGAGTTAGCGACCCCTCCTCCTCACTCATTAATTTACGCAAACGAAATGTATCAATCCTTGAATATAAATCATGTACCCTGGACAACTCTCGTTCATAAAACCTGCAAATTATGTCGAGCTGAACTACTGCGCATGTGACCATAGACGTGGATACATATACCCACCCTACAAATTTTTTTTTCTGACTCCATACCTTCATTTTTGAAAGCTATTTACAAAAAAAATATCCTTACTAATTCTTTACATCTATATATAATTTTATATAAAATAAAAGTTGTCGAGTCGATGCCACAGCACAAGCTCTACACAGGTGCCGTGTAGCTGTCTTTAAAAAACAGTAAGAGATTTTGGTATGATCTGGCTTAAATTTTAAATGCCTCAGTCGACACAAGTCCACCACTGTAGGCAAAAAATGGGAGTGCGAACGTTAAAGAGTTAGAAAGGGAAATGAGAGGACGTAAAGTAGAGAAACGAAGCCACTCGTGCGAGAGCATGGGCTTACGGTAAACTAGCACGAATCTATTAACACCTTGACTGCGATGGATTCAAATGAAGTTCAATATTCACTGTAATTTAGAGTCAAAAGTTGTTTGCAATCTTATAAATACCAAATATTAACTGGGTCCATCAAATAGAAATAATTTTAAAAGACTAATCAAACTTTTTCAAACGACCAATCGATGGGTCGTTCCGAAACAGGAAAAACTTGAGCACGACCTATCGATGGGTCGTATCGCGAGCAACGTGTTAACATATGTGGAAAACGTCATTTTCTTACGACACTTAGATGACGACAAGTCCTGTGTACAAGCTCTCCGCGGAATAAATATTTACACCCTCCCATATCCCTGCACAGAGTTACATCCTCAGTTACACAGAATTCCAAAGATCTCTGGGGAACCCAAGTGGAGTCAGGTGCTCTCAACAAAGTTTAAGAATGGACAGAGTGATTGATCAATTTCTGAGGAACTATCCATCTCATCTGACTAAACCATAATAAGGTACTGCAGAACGATGCGCTCGCCCAAATCTGTGTTAGTGCTGGGCTAATGTACAAAGTCGATAAGCGTACTTCCCCACCAGAAATTTAACGTAACTTCGAACTGTAGGAGAAAAAATTAATAAAATGACAATCTACTACAAAACAAGTTTCTTAACCCGCAAAATTTATACGCGAATAGCTACAAAGGCATTCCAAGGTACCCGCCTATGTTTGATGCCATAATCCCAGTTGTGAAGGCTCGCAGCGTTTTTTAAAAACATGTTCTTTACTCACTATTTTGTTCCTTAAAAATATAGATGAATATTCGTTCACATGTACATATGCACATTGACACAAACTACATAATCGTTTAGCAAGTACACAACTTGTGTAATTTGCTTGTAAATTTTTCGTACAGTAAATTAATTCAAGGATGACACAGTAAAATATTAAGTGATGAACACATTTCCATAGTATTTCTCTACAACAGTAGAGAAATAATCATCCAAATTTAAAGTCATTGGCCTCAGAAAACAAATAACAAATTTATAACTCCAACAAAAAATTGAATAACTTGATCATTTAATTAGGAAAGTTATGCAGATAATGATCGATTATCGTTCGCT